>JAKWJA010002489.1:15329332-15717186 GCA_027704765.1 Solanum habrochaites | reverse complement strand
TGGGGGTAAAAGAGGTAACCTTAATTATTATTGGGTTATTATTGCCATCGCTTTATACTTACTATATGCTAATTCAGGGTAAAATTAAAGAGGGGGTGAATAAGCAAATAGAAAGAACACAAAGAGAGAGAGGAGAATCTAAGCGAGAAGGGAGAAACTAGAGGAACAGGCTTTGGTGCGAATGTTGCTTGCTTGCTCACAATTCTTTCGGTGGAGGTGTGGTTTCTGGTTTCCTGCTAATTCGTAGTAAAACTCTATACGATAAATGTATTGGTTAGTAGTGTAACCCTTCTATATGGCTTAAATTGGTATGCTGTATGAATGTTATTATACAATTGTGATAAACTACGTTCATGATAAGCTATTAGAACTTAATTTGACAAGAAATCCCTATCTAACCTTGTTATGAGAATTGCATGCTGGCCGTGGTTTAACACCCGCCGTTGCTGACATACCGTGCTAGATTCGGGGTCAGTGTCAACGAACCGACACGTAGCATTAGGAGATCGGGGTGTCACAACCGACCCGTAGAGATTAGGGGATCGGGGTTCACGAACCGACACGTAGAGTTGGGGATCGGGTTCACTAACCTACACGTTAAGACTTAGGGGACACGGGTGTCCCTACCGACACGTAGAAATTAGGGGGATCAGATTGTCACTTACCGACACAAGAGGAATAAACATCACGTCTTGAAAGATTAATATAACCCATCTACTGAACTAATTCCCAAATGGGTATGGCATTGAGGCTTGAGGTCCTCATTGTTGAACTTTGCGGTGCTTATTATGAGTATAGACGTGTTTGTTGCTACATGTTTGGGTATTGTAGTTGATTTATTATATTATTGATATATACTAATTTTCTATTTTGACGTTGGCCCTATGATCCTACTCAGTCTCTTTTTTTGTAACTGACCCCTACTTTTCATTTTTCTTTCTTTGTTAATGTGGAGTGCAGCCAACATAACCGTCGTCTTCACTCAACCGCAACTCTAGCCTCTTCATTACAAACCTTACATTATTACCAAACCAGGATTCAGGGTTGAGCGAAGCTTCTAGCTTGACTGGATCTTCTTTCTCATTCTTGATGCTTATTAGTTCCGGCATTACTATAGCTTTGGTTATTTTAGCTTCTAGAATACTCTTAGTTTAGTACTTTTGATCATCAGATGTTCTTGGGGGTGATGACTTCCAGATTTTGGGGAATACTCGACGGTTGCACTTTAAGACGTTCTTGCCTTCGTTTTATTCTGAGTTTAGTCTCCATTACTTTATGGTGCTTAATTATATTGAATTTTCAGGTTTAGATTGGTTTTGTTCACTCACATAGAGGTAAGTGTGGGTGCCAGTCGCGGCCCTTTTTGGGTCGTGACGAACTTGGTATTAGACATGAGGGGTTCGGTGGTCTCTCACACAAGACAGGTCTAGTTAGAAGTCTTAAGGAACGGTAAGGGGGACGCCTTTCCTTGTTCTTTGAGAGGCTATAGACTTAGGAAAATCCCATTCTTTCTTTTTTTCGTGCTATACTTACACTTTGATCCAATTGGTAGCTAGGTGATTACTAAGTGGTATCTGACCATCTGTCACTCTATTTCGCATATTGTAGAACTAGATCAAACAACTACGCCAACACTAGCACCGGCAATAACTGATTGGCGTCTTATCCAGCCACTGGGGCTGTAGCTCGAATAGGATAGTGACAAGAGTCCTTGAGAGGTCAATTGGAGGACTTCCTCTAGAGGAAAGGACGAGCACCTATCCCAATCTGGTACTAAAGGCGGGTGGGACTTCCCCACCAACTGAGGAAATGGTAAGAGAGGGCGGGATGGGAGAACTGAACAAGTGCAGATGAGGAATTTCCACCCCAAACCTACCCCATAAATAATCAAGTCAGGTTCCCTTACTTGTTATCTTAGTTGGGTTTCTGATCAGGGCAGAACGCCTCCAGTGTTTTCTGTCACCCAACCCTCCGGTTCCGAAGGCACAACATGCAGGCTTCTATGGCTCCCCGCATGGATTGTCCTCATTGGGAAATCTGCCGTTTCCTCCCTGACCTCACAGGCCTATAATGACAAATGATCAGCACGGAACTTTTCAGATAATTTCTTGAAATTGAAACCTCCAGTCTTCAAGGTGCGAATCAGGGATGCCTAATGATTTTCTGTTGACTGTCAGAGCTACTACACAAATGGGTTAGTAGAACGGTTTGGGTTGAGTTTGTGCTTATCGTTTCAAGGGAACGAAAATGTAGCGGCGTTCACATGTTGATTCAACCAACAAAGCAACCACCTATGACTTGGGGCATCATTCTCTAAGCTTTTTTAATGGAGAAGTATATCCCTCCCACGTACTTTGAGAAGAAGGAAAAGGAGGATTTTCTTGAGTTAGGCAAGTAGGATGTCCGGTTACTGCATAGGAAGCTAAGTTTCGTCATTATCCAGGTATGCCACCCAACGATATGTTTAGTCCACACGAGCGGATTCCGCCCGTTTTGTGAAGGGTTGGGTCATAGTGGCGGATTTCAGCCTTACAGTTGTAGCGCGGCTTGTGGGCTGTGGCAATCCTTTTAAGAAGTGGTATACTTCGTGATAGAGGTGGAAGGAGTGAAGCCAAATGACATCCACCAATGTGCATCGCAAGATCAAAAGGTTTTCGAAAGGGAGGTAGTTATGGTTCTGACTCTGAGGACCAGGGTTGCATCACATGGATTTACTCAGTCGAGACCAATTCATTCTTCACTACAGACTGTAGTTGGGGGTCCACCTCAAGCCGGTCAACATTTCCTGAGAGACCTATGCTTTGACTCCAGGGATGTTATGGATGTGGGGAGCCTGGAACATATTAGGAGAAATGTCCAAAACAGAGTTATAGCACCCCCAATATCTCGAGGTAGAAGTTTGGTCAGGGTAGAGGCCGTTTTATTTCCGAGAACCGGTGGCCGAGTATGGTGTCACCAAAAACGGCGGGTAAACGGTCAAACTGGATCCACTACATCATAACATGGTTAAGGAGGCAACGGCAGACATGTTTGAGGGCCCATGCTACTCTTTTCCCTGTTCGGTCTTACGTCGGAGCATCGGATGCGTTATAGAGAGGTAATCTTCTGTTGGTGATTCATGGCTTCTTGCTTCTATAGTATTTTGATCCTGGCTCCCACATTTTCATATGTATCTTCCTCATTTTGCTACTCTGGTCTTAATTTACAGTGTGATTGCGTGACATGCCTATTTGTGTTGATACTTCCCTGTTGTGAGTCTGTGATAGTTGAAAGGTATATGGTCTTGTCTGGTGGACTTTTGTGGGGAGCAATACTCATGTAGACTTGGTTATCTTATAAATGGGTTGATTTTTATGTAATTCTGCGTATGACTTTGGCTTTCTCTCCAAATTTTGCAATCTGGATTGTATCTCAAACTGTGACTTAGCCAGCTAGACAATCCTTTAGTGGTGGGAGGTTGAGCTCAACTTCCAATCCGGTTCGATAATCGTCTCCTTTTCTTCGTGCTAGAGATGGTTAGTTAGGTTTGTTTAGCTTTGTTGTTGGCACACCAGGCCTCCCGGGATGATACTACCCACAGACGCTTAATTGGTCGTTTCCGATAGTCCGCGAGTTTTTAGATGTGTTTCCTTGCATACCTTCCGGGTATGCCACCTGGATGGAGATTTGACTCTGCATCGATCTTGAACTGGGTACTCTCGTCCCATTTCGGTTGTCTTTACCCCTATCTGGAATGGCCTTCTGCTCTGATTTAGGCGTTAAATGGCTCAACTTCAAGAGATTGTTGAGCAAAGGCTTCATTAGCCAAGTGCAATCCCGTGGGGTGGCTCCTGTTTTTTTTGTGAATAAGAAGATGTGAGTCTTCGGATGTGCATAGATTACCGCAACTAATAAATAACTGTTTAGACAGGTATCCTCTTCCTCGTATTATGATTTTGTTCGATCAGTTCAGGTGCTTGGTGTCTTCTCTACGATTGACTTGAGGTCGTGGTTACATCAATTTAAAAATACGGGCTAGCAGATGTTGCCAGATTCTTTTCGAACCGGGTATGGGCATTTGAGTTCTTGGATGTCCCTTTGACTAACGAATTGCCCCTTCTGCGTTCATGAGCTGGATGAACGAGAATTTTTAAGGAACTTAAGCCATATCTGGATCTCCTTGTGATCTTAATTTATTGATGGATACTGATATACTCAACATCCAAGAGTCAGGAGTAACATGAGGATCATTTGGAATTGTTTTGGTAAATGTTTTTGAGGGAGAACAAGCTTATTCCAAATTCTCCAAGGGTGAGTTTTGGCTAATTCCAGTGTCCCTTCTGGGGGGCACGTGGTTTTCTAAGGATGGAGGTGATTGTGGATTCCCTTCTAAGATTGAATAAGTGAAGAATTGGTAAGACTACTAATGTGGTCAGAAAAAGAAGCTTTGTTGTTTAGCCATTTACTGACTAACCGTCGATTTGTCAAAGGGATTTCTCTTCTATTGCTGTCCATAATTGAACGAACTTGACTAAGGCAGAAGGTTCATTTGTAGGTCTGATTAATTTGAGGAAACTTTCAAAACTTAAAACCTTGCTTGACTAACACCGCAACCCTATCCTTACCTGCCAGTGAGGGTAAGAACTTCATTGTTTATTGTGATGCATCCTCCTCCTATTCTGTTTTTGGGTCCGTGCTAATGCAAGAAAAAATAATCGTTATGCTTCGGCGATTCCATTAAGGTCATGAACATAATATCTCGACCCACGATTAGAGTTGCTGCGGTGGTGTTTTGCATTAAAGTCAATGGGGGACACGAATCTATATGGGGTTAAGTTTGAAGTACTATAACTGATCATCGTATACCTCCGTATGTCTTTACTCAGAGAGATTTGAATTTGAGACAGAGAGAGGTGGATGGAACTTACTGAAGGATTATGATGTACCATCTTGTATCACCCGGAAAGGCTAATGTTGTGTCAAGACGCCTAAGTAGAAAAGATCAAGGGAGAATGGGTAGTTTACCCACTTACCAGTTTCTAAGAACGCCTTATGGCTAGAGAGGTTCAGGGACTTCTGGCTTGACTTTATGAGGTTAAAGTATGGGAAGGAGTATTTTTTTTTGGCCATGTGGAGGCGAGATCTTCTTTCCTGCCAAGATCAAGGGGCAAACATTTTGATGATGAGAACTAAGCCGAATTCGGGAAACTGGTGTTGCGAGGAGAGGCTAAGAAGCAATAATGGATGCAGTAAGGAGTTTTGAGACTTAGGGAAGGGTATGTGTACCCCGTTTTGATGATTTGTGATCCACACCTTCATTACAGATGCTCATAGTTTCGAATATTCTATTACTCTTGGTGTCAACCAAGATTTACCTTGACCTAAGGCAACACTTTTGGTGGAGTAGAATGAAGCGCACAATTGTTTGATTTTGTTGACAAATGCCCATTGTCACAAGTAAAGTATGAAACAACCAGAGGCTGTAGGAACACTTCAGAGAATTCCCATTCCTAGTGGAATTGGAGATAAATCGCATGGACTTCGTGTTGGTTCTTTCAAAGACTTGGCAAGGTTTGAATTCTATTTGGTAATTAGGGGACATATTAACGAAGTTCTGCTCATTTCTTCCCCCGTTAAGGTGACTTACAATGCAGAGGAAGTTAGCCAGCTCTACTCCTCAGAAATTTGTTCGTTGCAGGGAGTCACTTTCCATGATATCAGATAGAGGTACGCAGTTTACTTCCTAAGTTTTTGAGAACATCTTTCATGCTGAATTAGGTACTAAGGTTGGACTTTAGTACTCTCATTCAACCCCTCCGCCCGAATGGACAGTCTGGCGAACGATTCCAGTATTTGGAAGATTGCTCGAGCATTTGTATAGAATTCGGTGTCATTGTGGATAACTTCTATACCGTGCGAGTTTTTCATACAATAATAGCTATCACTCAGTTTGCATATGGTCCTTTCGAAGTATTTGTATGGGGAGGACTGTATGTCTCGCCTTGTTGGTTTGATTGCATTTCGAGGTTTGACCTTGGTGTAAACTCAACTTTTGAGGGATTCTTTAAGAAAAGGTGAAATTTCATTCCAAGAACAGCTTTTTTAGGCGGCTCACAGTAATGCAAAAAGGAGATGCAGATCGAAAGGTAGGAGATTTGAGTTCATGGCACGGTTGAGCAAGTCGTGCTGAAGGTTTCACCCATGAAGGTTTGATGGCAAATTTGGTAAAAGAGGTAAGCTTAGTCCGAAGGTATAGTGTGGGCCCATTTGAAGTCCTGAACAGTAGGGAAGGTGGCTTATAATTGCCCTGCCTCCAGGGTTTTGTCAGGAAGTGCACCCGTTATTTCTGTGTCTAATGTTGAAAAGGTACCATTGGGATGGAAACTACATCATGGTCGTTGTGAATTCATTCGCTTGAGGAAAACTTATCTTATGAGTAGGATCCTGTTGCCATTTTTAGATAAGAAGCCGCAAAGTTAGGTCAAGGATATTGCATCCATTTAAGGTGCAATGGAAGAATGACCAGTTGGAAGAATCCCACTTGGGAGAAGGAGAGCTGTGATAATGCACGAAAGATACCACACACCTGTGTTACCAGATTCAGATACCCAACAAAACACCACCCGCCTTTTCACTCTTGTTGTTTTTCCTTCCTCTTGTCGTTTGATGACGAACGGGGTTAAATTGGTATCTAGTGTAACGACCGACCTGTTTATCGTCTTTTGAGCACAGAGTTTATTTCTGGCAAAACTGGCCGTCGACGGACCCCACTACGAACCTTCACGGCATGAACGGACCGCGTGGGGTCTCGTTCCAAAACCCTTGAGAATTAGAAATTTTGGTTACTAGATCGACTCTCCTTAACCGTCACTACTGGCTGCACTGACGGATGTCAAGGAGGAAACGTCGTGGGCACGACGGACCGTCACACGCCATTCAGTAAATTCACAGCCCTCTGAACTCGTAAAAACGGAGCCAGCAAGGACGGGACGCGTCCGCAGGCGCGACGGGCCTGTCACAGGCTGCGTAATCAAGGCTGTGGTCGAATTTCTGTTAAGTACTTTAAGGGAGGGGCGTTCTTGACTATTTCCTGGCTTTAATTATAAAAGTTGGGTTTCATGTTAATAATGTCTAATTCCTTGGGGGTTCAAAGAGGACCTTACATTTAATTATGTGGTTATTATTGCCATCCTTTATACTTAATTATATGCTAACTTAGGGTAAAGAGAGGTTTGACTAAGACAATAGAAAGAACAAAGATAGAGAGCGAATCGAACGAGAAAGGGGGGAAACGAAGAGGAAACAAAGCTTTGGGGAATTTTGCTTGCTTATCACAATTCTGTCGTTGGAGGTAGGTTATTGTTTGATTGCTATTCGTAGTAAACTTTGTAATATCGAAATAATATGTATTGGGTATTATGGTAACCCCTTCTAAGCTTAATTGTATGCTTGTATAATGTGATTATACAATTGTGATACAATACGCATGGCAGGCTATGAATCTTAATCTGAAAGAAATTCCGAATCTACACACCTTGTTTAATGCGAATTGATGACGCCTTGGTACATAACAGAAGGCTTGATGACTACAGTGATGAGAATTAGGGACGGGTGTCACAACGACACGTAGACTTAGGGGATCACGGGTGTCACAAACCGAACTTAGAATGAGGTATCGGGGTTATCCACGAACCGACACGTAGAGTTTAGGGGATCGGGTGTCACGAACCTACAACGTGAATTCGGGAAACGGAGTGTCCCTACCGACAACGTAGAATTGGGGATCGGAGTGTCATAGTACGACACAGAGGAATAAACTACGCATCTTGAAAGATAGTTTATATATAACCCAATCTATGACCCTATTCCCCAATGGGTATGGCATTGAGGCTTGAGTTCCTCATTGGTGAACTTGGCGGGTGCTTTTTAGTATAAGACAGAACTTGTTGTTCGACATGTTGAGTATTGTAGTGATTTTATGATATTCTTTGAATTACTTGTTTTTTCTACTTTTGAGTTGGCCGATGAATACCTACCTCAGTACTCGTTGTATTTGTCTCCCCTACTGTATGTTTCTCTTTCTCCTTTCTTTGTTATAAGGTGGAGTCAGTAAACAAACTAAAGCGAGTAGCCTCTTCGTCAACTCCAACCGCAACTCTAGCCCGTCATGTTCATTACAACACCGATTTCAGGTGAGGCTATCTTTTTAGCTTGGACTGGATCTTCTTCCTCATGTCTTGATGCTTGAAGTTCCGATGGGACTAGTTTTTTGTTATTTTGCTTCTTAGAATACTCTTCAGTTTAGGTAATTTGAATCAATAATGTTCTTGGGGATGACTTCCAGATTTTTGGGGAAATAATAGATGTATGAATTTTTAGAGTTCTTAATTGGTTTTTATCAATGAGTTTAAGTCTTCCGCATTACTTTATGTGATATTAGATTGAAATGTCAGGGTTTTAGATTGGTTGGTCTCGCCATCACATAGGAGGGTAAGTGTGGGTGGGCCGTCGTGAAGCGGCCCGTTTTGGGTTGTGACATAGAATTATTTATTAACTGCTTATAGATTTTTTGTTAAATCAATTGTACTTTCTTACCCTCGGCATCCTCCCCACTTCACTCTTCCCTATAATAGAAATTCTTTTCAATTATATTAATTTGAACCCAACTACCATATGGAACTAATGTAATTCCGATCATAGTTTTATATAAAAAGTAGGCATTTTTTAATAGAGCATCATACTGATATAAAAATTTTAAAAAATTAAATTCAGTAAAATAAAGTAAAATAAAAACAGCGTAATAGTTACACTTGATCTCATCATACCTCCAAAGAAAGAAAGTAAAGTCAATGACCCATACTTAATACATAACAATAACGTTAATCTGTTTCTAAAAAATTAAATTTTCTTGTTATCATTATTGATATGATTTTTGTTAGTAAAAATTATTTTTTTCCTCTTGATCATATTCCTTTAATATAAAAGAGATTTTCTAAATGATTTATTATCTTTCTTATAGGATTTGTTAGATTAATTACATTTAACCTTGGGTCGTCCTCCCACTACACCTTCTATAAATAGAGATTGATTTTCAAGTTATTAATAAGAAACAGAAATAAAGATAGAACTAATTACATTCCTGATAAAGTTTTATATAAAAAGTAGGTTTTTTTATAAGCTATTAATTGAAACATATTAAGGAATGAATCTAAAGTAACTAGATCAATATAAACTATATATCAGGAATACTTACAAAAAAAAGAAGCAAGTATAAACGAAAAATACGTTAAGGGTATAACAATAGCTTTATGGTGCGGATTTCTAAAAATATTTAATTTTTCTTGTCATCATTATTAGTAGATTTTTGTTAATCAATGGAATATATTTTTTGTCCTGATTATTATTCACTTTAATAACATAAAGAGATTTCGAATTATTTCTTATCTTTCTTAATAGATTTTTATTAGAATGAAATCTATATTTTTCCCTTGTGTCATCTCCCACTTTACTCTTCTATATAATATAACAAATTCTATTTTCAAATATATAATTAGAACCAAATTAAATCCTGAATAATAATTCTGATAAGCTTTATCATAAAAGTGAGGCATTTTTTTTTAAGCATAATGAACTAGAAAAATATTAAGAATTTACTGAAGTAAAAGTAAGATTAATGAGTAACATAGAGTACTATAAAATAGTTATCAGCCTAATTACAAAAGCAAATAAATTACATAATAACAAATAAGTTCAACTCTAATAACAATAATTTATAATATTTCTAAAAATATTTTGAATTTTTCTTGTTATCATTATTCGTAATTTTTATTAGTAATAAATTAATTTTTGTCCTTGATCATTATCACTTATATACAGAAGAGAATTCTAGAATTAATTTCTATGCTTTCTTCTATAGATTTTTGTTAGAGAATGAATTATATTTAACCTTTGGTCATCTTCCCACTTCACCTCATTTATATATTGAAAATAGAAGTAGATAAAAAATTAGAATATCACGCAACTCACAAAAGAACACAAAGTAAAGTAAAACAAAATAAAGTTAATGGTAAAACCAACTAAAATATTTTTTCTAAAATATTCAATTTTCTTGTTATCATTATTGGAGATTTTTGTTAGTCAGAAATTATATTTTTAATTTTATTATAACCCTTGATCATTATTCAATTTATTTATAGAATGAATTTCTAGAATTATTTATATTCTCTTTATTAATCGATTTTTGTTATAAAGAAAGTACATTTTTTTACTTTATAAATGTCTATATATTAAGCAAATTATAAAGTAAAAATGAAATCTTTTTTTGAAATAGAGGATCTAACAACATCAAAATCAAATTTTGTTGAATATTGCCCTGAATCTTTTTGTTCCAAATAACCCCTTAACATTTTAAGAAGAATACCATAGAATACGGCCATGACCCCACAAATTGGACGTAAATGACAACTCGTCTTACCTACCAAGACCAACTTAGCCTAAAACACAACTAATACTAAAATTGGCAAATGTTACCAACAACTTAAATTATAATCCCAAAAATCGTGTTTCAACGTGTAGAAAAGCCTATAGTATTAACAATTGATTCCCACAACACATTATAAGTCTCATATGATATTGTTTCTAGAGTAAGAACACGATCACTAAATAAAAGTCAGAAGTCTGTTGAGATGACCACAACTACCTCACAAAATCTCCAGGAGTCCTCGGAAAAGAAGACAATATCTCCAAGTGGAGGTGCCGGGCTAGGTAAACCTACAAAAAAAATTGTAGAAGCAAGAGGTGAGTACCAACCATAATTACGTTATCACAAGTAACTTTAAACGAAGCTATTGGGATGAGAATACGGGTACTCCTACCACTGCCCAAACCGAATCTCCAACACTAAAAACAACCTGCATAACCGTCATCCCAACTGAAACAGTCTCACAGTTTACATAGTCACGTAACTCAAACAACAACACTAGACAAATCATGGCCTTCACAAACAATAATTTAATATTACATATCCTCAACAACAACACTTACACAATTTTAGATATCCTCATAACAACACTTCAACCATTTACATACCCAATATACCACACACTTCAAACACATTCTGTATCCTCAATTACAAGTTCCTATTCACCAATCACAAGTTTCGCAAAAAATAATCACAAGATTAGCAAAACAATATCAAGTTCACTAATATAGTATTTAATATATGGAATGCAATGTCAAGTATAATGATACATGATCTACCTAATGCCACACACCCCGCGTCTCTCAGCCCGGGATCCTGGGGGACATATTTATCCATGATCTGTTGCGGCGCACGACACGACCCCGTTATCGTACCATCGGCAGAGCGCCATACGTCCCTCGACATATAGTCATCACATCGCGGCCGCGCGATCACCATCCTTCAAATGGTACCTCTTTTAGTTCCATTTCCTTTTTAATGCACAGAACACTGGTCACACAGAACACAACCATATCTTAAAATCATGCAAAGTGACCCTGTTTACCACAATTAAGAGGAATTAGTCATTGTCATAATTGCATTGCAAACATCACACACATCAACAATGATTCAACAGTCTTTTCAGACCATTCTCCAGTATAAACACATCATACACAAGAAATTATTCCACATTACCTTTTATATCCTTTCTTTTCTTTAAATTAGAATTAATCAATATGGACAAGTCCACCATCCCCCCAAGTTCCATTACTTCCAAACATTACGCATAAGAATACCACGCATTTTCATACACTTCGCAGGGTTTATAAACCCCACTTGCCTCATCACTCCGAGCAATTACTCCAGAATTGACCTCCGCTTTCGTTGACTCCCAAATCATATAAAATGCTTGTCAAATAGATAATCACCATAATATTTTTCAAGGACTAACACAAACAATCCATATTGCTATATGTCTACCTAGACTGAAAAAAAATTACATCAAATATATATTCAAGTTCCTATCTTGATGTTAATTATTAGGTCAACTTTTTTCGATTTTCTCCAATTTCTTTCAAGCCTAGGGTTAAGTCCAATAATTTCTTGAACCACTAACATCTCCAATAGATCTCTCCGTATTCCATAAAAATAATTACACACATAAGGTTATTAGATACTCCGTATCAAAACCTAACTTATTATACTATAAACAAATATCAAAAATTTGAAATTAAAGAAAGCCACTGCTATGAAAAGCAGTGGCGACAACTATTGATCCCAAAGCCAATTATTATAATTACTTAATGCATTGTTGCTCTTTACAAACATTTAACTTATTATTTATTTATCCACCTAATTCCTCCAAATCTTTATAATCCACCAACTCTAATAAGCACAATAATCAATGATTCCATTATAAATACTATAATCATGAAACACAAGCCAAAACATAGCTACGAATTTTCGTTAAAAACCATATCTAACTTCAATTCCTCTTAATAACAATATAAAATTTCCACTCTTATTAAAATACTTGCAAATATTTTCAAAACCAAACTAGGAACGAGAATCATACCTGAACATTCGAAGGAAACTCCAGTAAAATTCTCTTCTAGCAAAGTCCTTGTTCCGCTTACACTTTGCGGTAAGACAAATATATGTTAACCCTATTTCTCTTGACTTTTTTTCTAATTTCATGGTCAGTTAAACAAATTCAAGTTGTATAGAGGTTATTAATTATATATATAGTATATATATAAGTATATATAGATGTATTATATTATATAATATATATGTTATTATATATCGTCTATCTTATATCTAATATATACATATCTAATATAGATATATACTCAAATATAGTACCCCTCATATTCTACATGACACTATCTATATATCTATATATATATATAATCTCTATAGTTTATTTACTGTTACTATATCTTATATGAGTTATATATATTCTTTAATCGGTATAATATATATGCCCTCTTCTCCTCTCTCATCTCTCTGCTCTCTCTATATGTGTCCCGTTGTCTCTGTATTCCTTCCTTTCTCCCACCTCTTCCGTTCTCCCCCACCTACACATATTTTCCAATCTTACTTTCTTTATTTCTTATTTTCTTTTCCTTTCTTTTCTTGTTTGTTTTTCATTTTCATTATTATTAGTGAACAAAATAATCATTTTTCACTCACCTATTATATATATTTTACAAATGACTAATAGGATGTTATAATATCCACCACTAAAAATCATGTTCGTTTCCTCGAACCATACGGAAAAGGAAGAAGATAACCAACGTTACTACAAAGTCTAAGTTATGACTATTACCGATTAGTGTGCATCTCTTAGTGGGCTCCGCCTTAAGATCATCCAAATACTCAATCAGTCCACTACTAAGAAATTTGAACTTACCCATCAAACTTTTGAAGACCATAAATCCAATATGATTTCAAGCCATGAACCTACTCTGAACCCAACTCACTCAAACCTAATGTAACCTTAACAAAATCATCAACGACGAATTATTTTCTCAATCACACCCAAGATAAACTTCTGAATCAATCTGACTAACACCAGAAATAAGCTTGAAATCATCACCCACACCCAAAATGCACAAACCATGCACAATCTTATCAAGATTTTTCTTCTTTCACCACATTTATATTTCCACACACTTAGTTAAAAATCTGATCTTTAACATTAAATGATCATCAAGTGTGAATTCCAACGTATCTAACTCCACAAATAAGAAAGTGATAATGTAAACAAACCCCCCACAAGATTATACACTTCAAATGTTATGAACACATCTATCATCCTTTTAGACAATTGTATCCTTCATGAGCTCTTATATAATTTCTCATAGCAGGTTTTGTCTGTACACTACTATACTGGTTTTACCTTCACTTATCTCAAGAAAAATACCACATATGTCATATCTTAAAGTAATTAAAATTATACGAAGTATCTTGTCCCTACCAAAATGCGACACATATCGGTGATACCCGATCCCCACCTAGGAAATTCACCCATAGAACTGAAATATTTTGGCATAGACAAACGTAATCACACTCCAAATCATATCTATCATGGATATATATGAGGTCCATAAATATACAAAACCAAAGTCGATACAGTAGATACTTCTTCCATGTGCCATATCAACTTTTTCATTCATATGACTCCCTTTGTTTGATTTTTCTCCCCCCCAATCAACCAGTCTAAATACTCATTACAATATAACAAATACTTGATTCATCAATTCAACAATACTTCTCATCATATTCCAATAATCGGTTATACTAAAATCATAATCTTAACTTACATAAAATTACCTCTGCAAAACATCATAACCTGCTTAATGTTCCCTCAAGTGTTTCATCCCTTTAAAATATCAATTAACCATGTAGAACTGTAAGGCCACTCTTCTCCAAATACTATAATTTTTATCTGATCCTCATTTGAACCATCTAGTAGACACATAAAACCTTTACTTGTCCCCATTAAAACTCAATCTTTATACAACTTTGATGATAAACCCCTAGCAAGTTAGTATCGAACTAGTTCCACTCACATTCAATATTTAATTCTAAATTCATTCCCTATCTGATGCATGCCAACAAATTATAAAATCTATCACTACAAATAAATTGGCTTATACAGTAGGTCTTCTTTCTTTCTGTCTTGACTTCTCTCAAATTCTTCCCATGACATAAGTCCTAATATATGGAACCTCTTTTAATATACGCCGAGACTCTTGTTCCGTTTTTTTTTTGACTTTACTCTTATACCAACTTTTATCCGTTGACCAACAACTCAATGTTTTTTACATTACCCGCCACAACAGAACATTACATGAACCCCTCCTTAGGTAATATACAACAAAGTACACCAAATTTACTACTCGATTTTATTTTTAGTCCTACCACTACTTATACTTAATGTTACCAATTCATTCTTACCTTCAAATTCATACCTGGACAAACACACTATACAAACCTAAAACATCACAAACCATGAAAATCTTGAATTTATAATCCCACTTTGTAACCCAACCCTTTTAATCTATCATCTTAGCTCATACCTTGAATTTTTTTTTATGAATTAAGTATCTATCTAAATCATTTATCATTGATCCGCCTCTCCACGACCGTTTTATAATCCTTTTGCTAAAATAATTCAGTCGTAATCACTAACATACTCAAAACCATAAAAACACTTATAGGTAGAACTCTAGTTGACCTCCTAACATATACCTTTTTGAGTTTTTATATATATTATATATCAGCTGAGTTGTTAACAACCATATGATTAACCCCCCCCGGTAAAACAGTCATAATACTCTGAGAAAAAAGATGAAACTACATCTTTTTTGCATTCCATTCTATCCATTTTTTCTTTGAATATGCATCTTTAAACAAAAAAAAAAAAAGAACCTTGTCAATAGAGAAATCTTCTTATTCTCACCTCCTTCAAAGGCTAGCACTATATCCCCCCCCGCCTAATTTATTTATTTAATTTTTTCATTATGACTCTCTAGCAGCCCTTTTAAATTTTTTCGAGTAGTGGTTTTCACCAAACACCTCCTATAACTTTTCTTCAATCAATCACGTAGGCAAAGAGAAGTTTTGTCCGTCGAGTTTGGTGTTTGACACTTTGAGTGGATATTGGACTGATTTTTGAAGAGATTTTGGGCAGCAATTCCGAGGTTTTGAGCCTCATAAAAGGTATGAGTTTTCTTACTCTTGGTACCTTTCTGTTTTTGCCCTTCCCAAGAGACCCTTGAGGCTCACGGGGGATGAATCTACTCGAGAACTAGGGTGTTCCCGTTCTTGTCGAACTCCTTGGTCCCTAGTAATCGTCCCTTTTGATCTTAATGTGAAATAGGTTAGAGGATCATTTTGTTGGTATGTTTGCTGGTAGTTAAGTATGCAGTTTGATTTTCATGATAATTTGTTGCTTGATTATGTGTTTTGGAATTGTCAGCATGTTAAGTTATGTCAACGAGTAGTAAAAAATGATATGTTTTTATTTGTTTCAAATTTTTGTGCGAATGTTTGGTAAATCAATGATGTGTAAAAGTGGTGAATTTGCTTGAGAAATGTTAATTCTCTTGGCTGAATCATATAAATCCACAAAAAGATTACCTTAAAAATAGGTAATCACCTATCACGATGCCTTCGAATTAACTTATGACTATGATAAAAGAAGCTGAAAATAGTGAACAATTTTGCAGCAATTTGGTAGGTTGGGATTCGGTCGGCCAACACAATGGTACCAAATGCAATGAAAAATTACTGTAGAATAAGTGGGGAAATCACTAAGATTGGAAACAAGACATCATGACAGTGTAAAGATATAAAGAAATCCACCAAAGAGAAAACAAATTGATTTGAGAGACTAATTTTCCAACCTACATGAAATTGTAAGTCTCGTCCACTTTATAAAAATGAGTTTCCGTTTAATATTTTTAAATTGAGTTAGTGGGGATTTTGGTAACGACCCTCTGGTCTTTTGAGACTAGACTAGTTTCGACTCCTTTTGGAAATTTAAAGGGGTATTTTAAAAACTAGTCGATAACTATTAGTATCCATTGATGAAACTTTTCTTAAATACTAATAGTTTAAGAGTTAGTGGGCTAAGTCCATAACTTATGCAACCTTTTAATATTCAAGGGCCCATGTATTAAAATAAGTTAGAGGAGTTAAAATTAATATAATTATCATTTGAGGGAAGCATGAAATAGTTGATAACTGCTCCTCCATATATCAATACTAGGCGTCTGGAAGAACCGTCTTTCAGGTAGTAAAAAGAACTCTTCAAGATTATTTCTTTTTAACAATTTTTCCGTCGAATAGAATTGCAAAGTTGCATACCTGGGTCATCTTGCTTTGTTATGTTGTTCCTATTATTACATATGAGGTTTCAAGTAAACATCTGATCGCTGTTTAAAATTATTTCTTATGGAGGTAAATATTTATGAACAATGGGAGACCAACTTATAAGCCAATCATAGGCATAATGCCAATGATTGCATTTGTGTATGAATTTCTCATTAGAATTAGCTATATGGTGCATAAACGATTGACGAAAAAAAAAAGGAAACAAAGGTTCGTGTTACAGTGCACTTCACCTTGTTGACATTTTCAAGATTTTTTTTTATTTTTTATTCAAATAAAGATTAAGTTTGATATCGTTGAGATAGGTAATTAATTCTTGGTAGGTTGTTATTTTATATGATCTACATTAAATTTAAGTCCATTTGGGAAAGAGGTATATGAGTTAAAGTTCTTGGCTTGAAATTT
The DNA here is from genome assembly GCA_027704765.1 of Solanum habrochaites. Lineage (NCBI taxonomy): Eukaryota > Viridiplantae > Streptophyta > Magnoliopsida > Solanales > Solanaceae > Solanum > Solanum habrochaites. The sequence continues at coordinate 15,699,938 of JAKWJA010002489.1, read as the reverse complement.
AGCAAGTAATGAAAATTTGGCATACCAATATATATCAAGATTTGGGTTTGGTTGATAATATGAGTGGTGTTTTAGCGTCCTAATGATAGCCATATAATAATTGGGAATGTCTACAAAATTGCTTACTTACAATATTGCAAATTGGTAGATTGGGTAACGTTCCGAAACCTGCGAAGAGGAAGGTAAAAAATCTTAAAACGATGTCCGTGCACAAGTCGCGGCACTGGGTAATGTTAAAGAACTTTTTAAGACTTGTTTGAGAGGGACGTTATTTCCTAATTAAGATTTAAAATGAAAAGACAAAGGGTTCAGGGGCAAGATGGTGGTCTCGTATCAATGGTGTGTTTTGGGCATTGGTACGAGTACCGTGTTATAAAATGGAAAATTAGCTATTATGAATGTGGATTTGAAATTCGAGAATGCCAAAGCATATGGGCATAGCTGATATTTATTGACTTGAATCCCATTGTGTTTTGGTGTTTTATTTATTTCACCCGTATAGTTTGGTTAATAATTGAGGTGTTTATGTATTTATGTTCATATTATTGATTGAGATGCAATCATCATCCCCTCTTTGAAACAATATTGTTGCACATGCATAGACATGAGACTGAGTATCCAGTTGGGCAACGTGGAGATGTCCGTGCTGAGAGGTTGACAGGTTTAAGTATCGTAAGTTTGGGCACGTGGGACCGTCCGTGCGAAAATTGTTGATATTAATGAAATAGGGCGTTTGAGATCGTCCCCACAAGCCACGTGGAGATCGTCCGTGTCGGTATAATGGATCCTCGCGAGGCCCCCATGGGTCCTGACCTCTCGATGTCGTTCCGAGGAGTATCATGTATATACGGTTGAGTGTGTACTTGGGTATTCTGAGACAATTCATTATATGTGTTCTATTGCCTTGAAGACTTTCTCACATCATTTATTTTGATGATTATGTGTTTTGTTGGTGTTTGGAAAATACTTGATAGTCTTGATTACCTTTATTGATGTAACCTAAATAGTGAGTGTAATATTATATATATATAATATATATATAAAAGTTACGAATTTGTTTATTTTTGGTAGAAAACTAACTACTCCCGTCACTACTTTCTTCGTTTGTCGGTCAAAATGAGACCATACTGGGTACAGCGTGTTTTCGTACTCATACTCACGCTTGTTGCCACTCTTTGTGTTTGCAGATTCGATTCCGATAGGAGCACTCCCGCACCGGCTTGAATTCTTGGAGTTTGTGGTGACTTCTTGGCTGTTTCGTGGTTCGTGGCCCACAGACCGCCCTCTCACTATCTTTACTTATTCTGTTATTCAGTATTCAGAAGATATCCCTTAAGTTAGATTGTCATTTTAAGTTTTCAGACTTGCATCGTATTCTAGAGCGCTTGTCACTTACGATCCAATTCTGGGGGTATGTATTTAGCTTCCGCATTTCGTACTTATAAGGAACTATGTTGAGATCTTGCTAAGTGTTAGTCTTTTGACTCATTTGTTGGGTTTAGTTGGGTTAATATGGTTGGGTTGGCTTACCATTTGGTTGGGACATAGGTGCCCATCCACGACTGCAATTTGGGTCGTGACAAATTTGGTATCAGAGCGCTAGGTTTCAATCGGGTCTCAAGAGTACAAGAGCATTGTCCTAGTAAAGAGTCTTGCGGATCGGTATTAAGACGTCCTACTATCCTTCGATAGGCTAATAGGACATTTAAGGAAATATTCTGTTCCTTTTTATTCATTATCGTGCATAATCGTGCAACTTGAACCTTGTAGAAATTCCTAATCTTGATATCTCCATTCTCTCCCTCAGATTGCGAGGAATCGTACATCGGCAGTGGTGTCAGGATCCTATTCTGCGCCTGCTTCTGTTTCTGTAACACTCACTGCCGAGTAGAGGTAGGAGCGAGCTCCTCGAGGTTCTGTGGTAGGGGCCTGTTTGCAGCACCTGTGGATGTTCAAAGTACCATTAAGCTACCCAGGGTCGCGATAAAGGACCGTACCTCCTGATGTCAGAGGTTCGATGGGGATGTGCAAGATCGGTGTCGAGGGGGATGGGGGCCAGCTCAGGCTCCAACCAGTACTTGTCCCCCAAGTGCTTCAAGATACCCTGGCTCGTATGTTAGGGAATCCCTAGATGGGAATGGCCCCCGGAAGGAGCTTTGCCTGTCACTTCTGATGGCTCACACAGAGCCTTGTTTTGTGAGGCAAACTCTAGATCCATATTGCTCCAGCTCCAGATTCTTCCTCCTCAGACTCCAGTACTCAGCCAGCTGCCCCAGCTGACTCCTCGTATGGATAAGGTATGGGAGATTTCCAGATATGCCATCACATTTGGTGAACAGCTTCTATGAACTATTATGATGAGCAAAAAGATGTATTGGGAGGTTCAGACTATGAATCCTTACTGCCCCCCACCACCTCCACCCCCTACTTCATACCTGGTGATTTATTGAGGATTCATATGATTTTATAGTTTATTGTTGTCATGAGAGTTGCTATCTTGGATTAGTGGAGTCCCTCATTGAAGTTGACTACACAGCATTTCAATGATCGCTGGCTTGCTAAGCAGTTGGTGGAGGATTATATAGTGGACGTTAGGGAAAAGGCCAGCTGGCTTCTCATCACTAGTCCTGGACGAGTTTACTCAGGTATTTACTATCCAAATTTGTTTTTCCACGCAGTGAAGAGGGAGGCGCAAGATGGCCGAATTTGAGAGTTTGCAATAAAAAAAAAAAAAAAAAAAAAAAAGCAAAATGGAGATGTCAGTTTCAGAGTATGAGGGACATTTCATGCCTTGGCTAGGCATTCTTCGTGATACTTACTCTTCCCACAGAGGCTGAGACGAGTGATGAGGTTTTTGTTAATGGGCTGTATTCCCAATTTGTCTAGGAGTTTTCTCAAGTTGCTGCTGCTTCTGGTGTGCCATTCCAGAAAGTGGTAGATCTGCTAAGAGTTGAGATGATTTCGACTTTGAGGGATTTGAGCAGCGAGAGGGCAAGAGGACACTCGTTTTCAGGTTATTACTGGTGGTGGCTCCACCTAGGAGTTCTCCGGGGTTACTTGGGTATAGGTTATCACCCTCAGTCCAGCGACCCATTCATGCTGCTAAAATATACCAGCGTCTGAGGCTGGTTACGCTGGTCCTAACTCTTCGAGCTCGGTACTACTTCGCAGGGTTCATCTTTTCTAGCTCTGTAGTTGTGGAGGGCAATTCTGGTCATTCAGTTTTCCTCTCATCAGCCCTTCGTCTCGGAAGGGGTTGTTTGAGTGTGGTGATAATGGGACACTTTGTGAGAGCCTTTGCCCAGGGACCAGACGTGTGGCTTACATCAGGGTTTCAGGCTTTCGACTGCTTCCAGGCTGCCAACCTCCATCTAGGGGTGGTGTTTGGTGCACAGAATGGGTAGAGGTGTTCTCCTTCTGGTCGAGGTGTTTGGTCGTGGAGGTTCAAATCTATTGAGGGTCGCGCGTCTCCTCACTGTTATGCTTTTTCCAGGTAGGCTAGAGGCTGAAGCCCTCAGATTCTTTTCATCAATCGCACGGTATATTTAATTATTCCGGTTTGTCTCGACGAGCTCTGTTTATTTTGATCCAATGCTCTACTTATTCTAGGTGTCCGCCCCCCCACCCATCTTTTTGCTCCTAGTCTGGATATATTGTGTGAGTCTCTGATTTTGCCCTACGTGTTTGTCTACTCCTGTCGGGAATTCTGTAGTTGTAGATCAAGGTGTAACTTCGTTTGTATGTACCTGTTACTTTGAAATGGGGTATGGACAATCATGCAGATTTACGTTCCTAGAATATAGATTTTGTGTGATTCTTCTTGGGTAATGATTGGTTTATATTCTTACCACGGACAATTTTAATTGTCATGCCAAGCCGATCACCTTAGCTATTCCTGGACTTCCTATAAGTAGAATGGAGAGGTAAACTCTTATTCACCTCCTTCAAGGGGTGTGATTATCATTCCTTAAGAGCTCGTCAGTTTGGTACAGAGAGGATGTTTGGCGTACTGGCCCACATTCGAGATACTAGTATGAGCCTCCTATGCTTGAGTCTATTCCAGTATTTAGTGAATTTTCAGAGTAATTATCGACGCTTATTCCTCCCGTTCTTCCACCATATCGTGATATTGATTTTTGTATTATGTGGATCCAGGCACCTCGGCCTATTTCGATTCCTCCTTCTCGTATGGCCACACCCCCCCGGTCTTGATTGAAAGAAGTTGAAGGAGAGTTGCAGCAGGATTTGTTGAGTCAAGGTTTTATTAGACCAAGGTGTAATCTCCTTGGGGTGCTCCATGTTATTTGTGAAAAGAAAGATGGATTCATGCGTATGTGTAATTGACATCGGCCGTTTGAACAAGTAACCAGCCGAATAAGTATCCGATACCGGTATTGATGATTTATTTTTGATCAGTTGCAGGGTGCTTCAGTTTTCTCCAAACTTGCTTAGATACTGGCTAATCACGCAGCTGAAGATTAGGGCGCGGAGGATCATCCCCTAAGACGGCTTTTTCGAACACGTTCAGGTCATTACGAGTTTTTGGTGCATGATTTCGGACTATTAGCGTAATGCCCCAGCATCTTTTATGGACTTAATGAATGGAGTGTTCCGACCGTATTTATATTCCTTTGTTATTGTCTTCATAGATGATTATTTATATACTCACGCACTAAGGAGGGAACACATGAAATCACTTTGAGAATTGTTTCTGGGATTCCTAAAGAGAAAGAAGCTTTATTGCACAGTTTTCAAATGTGGAGTTTTTTTGGCTTAGTTCGGAGCATTTCTTGCGGAACATGTAGTGTCCAAGGATGGTAATCATGGTTGGATCCGAAAAGATTTTAGGGCGGTTAGAGATTGGGTTCATATACCTACTTTCAGTACTTAGATTCGGATTTTTTTGCCTTGCCAGGGTTATTAGCGACGAATTTGTTCCCCCCAGGGTTTATCATCCCATTTGCATCTCCTTAACTCTAGATTGACCTAGAGTAGGTGACTTTTCATTCAGTGGTCTGAAGACTGTGAGGTTAGTTTCCTCCAAAGCTCAAGGACTTTCTTGCTACTGCTCCGATTTTGACCCTAACCCATGGCGGTAGAGGGTTTTTGTTGTATATTGTGCTGGCTTCTGTGTTGATTCTTCTCGATTGGTCCTTTAAAGGTTTGTGTGTTGATCAAGAAGGGAAGGGTTTATAGCTGATCGTCCGAGGCATTTTCAGGTTCATGAGAAAAACTACCCTATGCAATTGATTTAGAGTTCTAAGCGGGGCTGTTTTTGTGTTTTTTAGCATTAAAGAATTTTGGGAGGGCATTTATCTTTTATGGTTCTTGTGAGGGGTTTCACCAGTATCATCTTATTCTCCAGTATAATATTCCCAAATCAAGAGGACCTAAATTTGAGGCAAGAGGAGATGGTTGGAGTTGCTCACTCAAAGACTAACGATATGACTATTCCCTTTATCACCCAGGCAAAGCAATGTTATCAATTGCCTTTAGGTGAGTCGAAGGCGGTAAGTATTGGTAGTCTACCATTTTACAGTGGGCGAACCGTCCTTTAAGCTAGGGATGTCCAATCCCTGGCCACTGCTTTGGTGAGACTTGATATTTCTCAGAATCTGGTAAAGGGGTTTGGCTAATTGAGGCTAGCCCATCCATCCTTGTGGAAGCAGATCGGGCTCAACAGTTTTTGATGATTAGTGATTTATGTAAGATTAGGACAAGGTTTTAAAAAATAGAAGCCAAGGCTGCATTCCTTGATAGTGGAGGAGTTTTTGATCATTAAGGGTCGTATATGTGTTCCTCTACAGGTGATTTGACTAGATTGATCAGGGATAAGCTCATAGTTCGAGGTCACCTCATTCCATCCGGGGGCTCTTTACGGTGTATCATGAACTTGAAGCAAACACTACTGTGTGTCGTATGAAGAGGACATAGTAGATTTTTGTATCTCGCTGTTTGAATTGTACCAGCAAGTGAAAGTATGAACACCAAAGCCTGGAGGTATCACTCAGGAAATCCATACCTGAGTGGAAGTGGGAGAGCATTACTATGGCCTTCTGGTATGGTTGCCAACGTACCTTGGGTAAGTTTGATGCTATAAATGGGTCCATCGTGGAATGACTGACTAGTCCTTCACACTTTGTACCGAGTTCATACTACCTAAACTCAAAATGTTAGCCAAGATTTTATATTCGGGAATAGGTTCGATTTCATTGGGGTCCTATATCTATTATTTCAAAAAGAATCGTGGCACCCAATTTCATCTCATTTCTTTCTGGCGGTCATGCAGAAAGAGTTGGGCACCCGGGTGGATCTTAGTAGCAGAAAGCCTTTCCCTCAGACTGATGGTTAGTCCCTGAGAGTACTTATTTCATGTTCTTGAGGACATGTCGCTGGCGTGTGTGTTGACTTGGTTTTGTGAGTGGGGATATGGGTTTCTTCCCCTTTAGCGGAGTTTGCTTTACAATAATAGTTATCATTCGTCACTTGGGATGGCACCCTTTGAGGCCTCTGTATGTTGAGAGAAATGTTTCATCTCCAATTGGCTGTTTGATGGCATTTGAGGTTAGGAACCATGGGGTCCAGTATTTGTTGAGGGAGTCTTTGGACAGGTCAAGTTGATTCCAAGATCGAACTTCTCATGCTCAAAGCAGGCAAAAAAGTAACCAGATAGAGGTTTGTGATTTAGAGTTTAATGGTTGGAGGGGGTTCTATTAGGTTATCACCCATAAAGGGTGGTGCTGATATTTGGAAAGAAGGGAAAGTTGAGTTCCAATGTACAATTGGTCTTTCGAGATTGTGGACTTATTGGTGAGGTGGCATATCATCAGTTGGCTTTGCCACCATTGGGTTTGTCAGGTGTCCATCCTGTATTTCAACTATTTCAATGCTTAAAAGTATCATCAGGGTGGTGGATCATGTTGATTCAAAGGGGATTCAGTTGTTAACTTGATCAGGATTTGACTTATGAGAGAGCCGATCACCATTTTGGTAGGGCCCATTCGGAATCTGAGGTCCAAGGAGATTGCTTCAGTAAGTTTCATTGAGCAAAATCGTCCAGTGGAGGAGGCCTACATAGGGAGATCAGAGTCAGACCTGAGGGAGTAAATATCCTCCTCTTTTTAGCGTTCACCAGGTTCGCTCTTTTCTTTCGCTTCTTTCCCCCGTTCGAGGACGAACGTTTTGTTTAAGTGGTAGGGATGGAACGACCCGCTAGGTCATTTTGAGAACTAGGACTTTTTGACGCCTTTTGGAAATTTAAAGGGGTATTTTAACACTATTTCGATAACTATGAGTATCCAATTGATATGAAACTTTTATTAAATAAATAACTAGTTAAATAGTTAGTGGCAAGTCCATAATTATGCACTACCTTAATATCAGCCCATGTATTAAAAAAATAAGTTACAGGAGGAGTTAAAATTAATATCTTAGAATTTGAGGAGGGAAAGTAGAAATATGATACTGCTCCCCATATCGTCAATACCTAGGCAATCTGAGAAGAACCCGTCGTTCAGGAAGGAAAAGACTCTATCAAGAATTATTTTTTTTTTACCAATTTTCTGTCGATAAATTGCAAAGTTGAATAAGGGTATATTGATTTGTATCAGTTGTTAATATTCTTAAAGAGGTTTCAAGTACTCTGTCTAAGGTTTAAAATTATTTCTTAGGAGTATAATTTAGGAACAATGGGGGACAAACTTAATCCCATCATTAGGCATATGCCAATTATTGGCATTTGGGGTATGATTTTCTATTGAATTAGATTAGTGCTAACAGATTGAAAAAAAAAAAAGGAAACAAAGGTCGTGTTAACAGTGCACTTCAACTGTGACATTTTTAAGATGTTTTTTTTATTTATATTTATCAATAAAGGATTAAGTTATGATATATAGATAGGTAATTAATTAATTATAGGTGTTTTTTATTGAACCTTGACTTAATTTTAGCCTTTTGAAGAGGTTAGAGTTAAGTTCTTGGCTTGAAATTTAGCCAAGTATGAAACTTTGGCATAACCATATCTATCAGATTTGGAGTTTGGTTGAACATCTGAGTGAGTTTTTAAAAGCGTCTATGATAGACATATAAATATTTGAATGTCTACAAAAATTGCTTTAACTTATTAAATATTGGCCAAAATTGGTATGATTGGGAACGTTCGCAACCTTGGGCGAAAAGGAAGGAACAATCTTAAAAGATTCGTGCACAAGTTCGCATCTGAGGATGTTAGAAATTTTTAGCCTTGTTTGAAGGACACGTTTTTCCCTATTAAAGATTTAAATGAAAATAGACAAATGGTACAGGGGGCACGATGGTGGTTCTCGTATCAATGGTGTGTCGGGCATTGGTAAGAGTACCGATGTTATAAAATTTGAAAATTACTATTATGAATGTGATTTTGAAACTTTTGAAATGCCAACGCATATGGTCCGATTAGCCTGATATATTATTGACTTGAATTCCCTTGTGTGATTGTATTTTATTTATTTCAGCCCGTATAGTGTGATAATTGAGGTGGTTATGTATTATGTGCATATTGATTGATTGACAGAATGCATAATCAATACCCTATTGAACACATATTGTGCACATCATAGACATATTACTGAGTATAAGTTGGGCACGTGGAGATCTTCCTTGCTGGGGGAGGGGGTACATGTTAATAATAGTATTTGGGCACGTGAGCCGTCCGGGGCGAAATTGTTTGATATTATGATATGCGTTGAGAATCGTCCCGAAGACACATGGAGATCGTCCGTGTCGGTATATGGACCCGCGTCGCGAGTCCCCCATGGGTCATGAACTCTCGATGTTTTCCGAGGAGTATCATGTTATACGGTTGAAGTGTGTACTGGGGGGTATTTCTGAGACAATTCATTATATGGTGTTATTTGGCATTGCCTTTTCATACATTCATTTATTTTGATGATTAATGTGTTTTGGTTTTGGTGTTTGGAAAATACGTGATGTTTGATTACCTGTTATTGATGAAAACTACATAGTGTTGGCTAATACTCTTATATATATATATCTATATATATACTTATATACTTTACTAATTTATTATTTTTGTATATTGTATAAACTCCCGTCACTTTCGTCTTGGTCGGTCAATGAGACATACTGGTACACTGGTTTCGTACTCATCTACGCTTGTTGCACTCTTTTGTGGTGCAGATTCGAGTTCTGAGTAGGAGCATTCCGGCTTGAAAGTTCTTGTGAGTTGTGGTAGAAGCTGCTTGCTGTTCCGTTGCCCACAAAACCTCCCTCTAATCTTTACGTATTTTGTTATTCAAAGTAATTCAGACAGAATATCCCTTAAGTTAGATTTGTCCCTTTTCAGAGTTTTTCTGATTGCATTCGTACTTCTAGAAGCTCTTGTAATTAAGACAAACAATTCTTGGAAGGGTGGATAAAAAATTGGGGTTTTTTAGACTCCGCATTTCTCACTTCGATAAGGAACTCAATGTTGGAGATTCTTGCTAGTGGTTATAGAGCGGGGAGGAGCTTTTTACTCCTTTGCTGTTGGTTTTGTTTAGTGGGTTAATATGTTGGGTGGCTTACCTATTGGTTGGGAAATAGGTCCATCACACGACTTGCAAAATTTGGTCGTGACCGATGATTGAACCCATGACACCAAATAAACTACAATTAAACATTTTTTATACCCCCTTTACTGCACACGTCAAGTCAACATAGCTGTCTGAGTGGGGATCAAACCTACACCCTCTTGAATTGATGAGAGCTGGAGAAACAACCTGAAGGACGACCCACCATTTGGATGCCGTGGGTTGTTGCACCCCGACAACCGCTGGATCGGTGAGACCGTACAGACTGATCACAAATAAACTACAATCATGAGCTTGTTTGGGGATGAGCCCACGTCTCCTTTGACTTCAACGATAAGGAGAGGAGAAAAGAGAGTAAATATTCTGGGGTTGATGGGTATCGAACTAGGGTCCCCGCCCGAATCTGAAAAAATGCGATTTATCACTTTAAAATAAGATTAGCTTTTGTCCGAAGGTATTCGAAATTGGTTTCCTATCCCTTGGACAACTTTCGTTTGGAACATAATCATATGTTGAGTATATTTCAATGAATGCTGCTTTGCCGGCAGAGAGAATCTCAAGTTTACATCAGATATGGCTTGGATATCTAACAAGATGCATAAGTCTTATACCACATAGTATAGGGTAATACTGATCTTAGACAAACTAATGAATGAAGCCCACCATGGGCCGTATGTTCACTGTACCTCTGATGAGATGAGCGTCCGGCATGCCGGCTACTGGTCTTCTTCTATCTCCTAGTTTTCCGGACCTATACTGTTATATAGGGATCTTGCGGGGTTCAACTCCATGTCCGCTCGCATGTTTTTGTTCACTTTGGCCGGTGATTTTTCCACCTCTTTTCGATGTGGGGGTTTTTCATGACACTATATTTCATATCTCAATGATCTATGTCGAAAATTAAAAAGTTAAAGTTCCCCATCAATGAAGGAGGCACAGCCCTAACGAATGATTGCCACATGAACTGAATGAGAGCAAAGGTGGTTAGGATTGCTTAAATCAAGAGGTGAGCTAGCAATTAAGTAACGACACTAGGTCATGCTTGATCTGCTACAGGTGGAAACCCGATGAAAGTTTTAAGCTACAGTCATAGGCATACATAGCTTAGCTGGTGTTTACACTGTCCCATGAATGAAATGAAATGAAGTACGTTTGAATAACGAAACAGACCTCTGTGTTTGCAAAAGCATACCCCCTAAGTTAGGTAACCCATATGTGAGTTGGCCCTCATTTTGGAAGTCTGAATGTCAAATCCATGATCCAAGGTCCCATGGAATACAACTGAATGATATGAAACAACTTTGTGTTATATGAACTAATGATATGTGGCTATGTTAATATGTATGTGTGTAGTAAAGATGATAAGTGTTGATGATTGAATGTTACTACTCTCAATGAATACTTTTACTAAATACATTTGGAAAGAAGCTCATAACCTTTCCTAATCCGAAATTTGGAAAGTTCAGTCACTTTCCCTAACTTCAATTTAAGGCAAGTCCCTGACCTTGACCCTGCTATAATCATGTTGCTGAGGAAAGATCTCTTCTTACTCATGCATGTCCTGTCCTCCCTTGATGTGTGCTTTGCATATAACCCATAATTAAAATACCATTGTGACTAAACCCATACAACTCCTAAACTTTAGGTGCAGGCAGAGGTTGGACTCTAGAGCTACAGAAGACGGAGGCGAGGTAATGGGAGGCGGGCAAAAGAACGTACAAGCCGAGCGGATCCAACATTGCATCTATCTCTGGGCGTGGATCTTTCATCCTAACTTGGTAGACCCTCATGCTTTCACTGCTGTCTACTGTTATTATCTAGGTTAGATGTGTGCGTTAGCTAGTGAGCAGTTCCACTAGTGTTTTTTTTCATCATTTTTCCATTTCATTTTCAGACTTTGTATTGGTGCTCATTTTTTGGCAAGTACCACATTTACTGTAGCTTACGAACTATTTCGTTCTTTGAGATCTAATTTAGAATTTGTTGATGGTGAACAATTATACATGTAATTAGAATGTTTATTAAAGCATGTTAGTGAAACAAAAGTTTCAAATTTTTCCGCTAAAATAACCCTAGATGAAGTAAGTACATGACGTATGGTAGTCTTGTTTTGCCACCTTTGAGAGGTCACGACGCATTTCGTCTGGAGTTAGATTCCGCTCTTGCACATATTGCATCTCAATCACAATCTAATCACACCTCTTATTCACCATACTCAGTTGCTCTGCATCAACCATAAAATAGATTCATTTCATAATAGGGACAGTACATCCAGTTATAACCGAACCAAAACAAAGGACTAACTCATCTTTATGGTCCTTTTTCTTACTAAAATCTTCAATTGATTCACATAAGTATACTCTTTAAGACTTTCTTCTTTAGTTCTTACCAATAAACTTGTCCATTCTAGATTCTATCACCTTTTTTGGGACCTTTAAGGATGAAACCATTGGTTTCTCCTTTAGAACCCTGGATACACTTCTCAAACTAGCACTTAATAACGTATCACGATCGCACACCACCACTAAAATCTTTGTTATACACAATACTTAACCCAAAACGTCCTCCGGTAACAATCAAAGTCAGTTTTGTCAGTGTGAATCAATATTGAATCTCATTATATTACATTTGATTAAAACCAATTTTCCTAACTCTTAAGTAGTTGTATTCATGCCTTTAACGATAAGGCATATCCGTCTTTCCAAATCCCTAGTACTATACAAAAAGCTGTTAAATTCTAGACCACAAGGATTCAACATTCCACTCATACTATTAACTCAATAATAGCTCACACATTCCTTACCATAAGTAACTACAACACACTATAAATTTCATTCCGGTCTCTATCTAAAGTGCTATATTCCTAGATCGGGTCATAGTAAACGAGTAACAACCACAACAACTCCATGACTCTTCCCAAGTTGATAATCGATAACCTTTATAGTAGTCATTTTGGAAGTCTCTTTGACCTTCACAGTCAGTCTTGAAACTAAAATTGAGCATTTTTGGGGGCCTCACTTAGTGTAAATATCGCTCTCATCATTTTATAGAGCTCATATATGTTCATAAACCGTCTTAAATGTAGCTTTTTTAAAGTTATCACACATTCATTACTAAAACCTTTGTATTTTTAGTCATTGTCACTTCAATTCTCGACTATTTTTTGATTCAGTGTGTGTGTGTGTATTGGTCTTGGATTTTTTTGTTAATGTATCTAATATGACTTGATAAATCTTTTTCATGCCTTTTTAATGTTTTTCTATTTTTTTTTCTTTTCATTCGGCCTTGTAATATTTTTGTTGTAATAGTTGTATGAATTTATTTTCATCAGCTTAATTTGAAGAATATTAAACAAAACCTACTCTAAACAAACAGTACTATCTAAAGTGTGTCTATTAACATAGATCGTTATCCTTCATGTCCTGCATTTGAATTAATCTGGTTACTACTCTTTTCTTTTTGAACTGTCAAGAATATTTGCTTTAAATTGGAGTCTAGATAATCAACAATTTTATCGATTTGTATTTTCATATGACAATCATACTTAACATTTCTTTTGCAAAAGTCATAAAGTTTCATTGATGAAGAATTTGGAAGGGCTTCCGCAGTTTAATGATGAATGAATTTCTATAAGGGTCAACGATATAATTTTTTTGTAGTTATTCCAAATTTATTTTTCTCCTTCTAAATGTTGTTAGAGTAACAAATTAATAATAACGAAAAGCGGGGTGAACATTTGACCTCACACAAGTAGATTGTGTATACAAAAAATTATTTATATTATTGCACTGTAAATTTTTAACAATCTTAATTTATTTATAACTCATATTTATCATCGGAATTTTTCACATAAATCTATTTACACAAGGAGTTATTCTAACCCTACGTATAAGTCATAATTTTTCATAGAAAAAAGAGAGTGATGTTTAGGGTCGTTTACATAAAAATACAACCCAATCAATCAATGTTAAAAGACAATTATATCTGTACATTAAGTATGATAAATTATGTAAAATATAAAAAAACACAATTGATACCAAGATATTTTTATAATCAATCTTTATATATTTCAAGTCTTACAAATATGTGCCAATTTCAAATCACATTTAATGTTCTTTGAAATGTTTCGTAAAAAAACTACGTAATTAACTTTTTTTCCTTATAAAGCAAATAGAGGAAAGATTGCTCAAAGGATATAAAATAACATATGCCGCCGAAGCAACGGGTAAATTACCTCGGCCTCTAGGCGCCATCACAAACAAGAATTTTCGCTTTTACATTTCTTTATTTCCCAAACTATCCTGTCTCTTTCTACAAAAGGGTGACTTTTATAAAAAGGGGGATTTTACTAAAGAGTTGCGACTTTTAATAAAATCAAGTTTTGAATTTTATTAAATGTTGCCTTTACTGAAGAGTTGCGACTTTTATAAGATGAAAATTTGTGACTTTCTATGAAAAATGTCTTTTATGAAAAGTTGCGCCATTAATACTAGTGTGATTTATGACGACCTTGTCAGTGGTTTGATTTTAATGACTGTTTGGAACTTTTCGAAGGGTTGAACTTTTTCCAAATAGTTGTACCTTTTTTTGATCAGGACAATAATAGTGTTACACTACCTTTGTTTGTTTATAAATAGTTTTGATTTCCTGTCATTTAAAACAACAAAATTATCATCTCTTCTCTACTTCCTCAAAATAAAAATATTTGTGTACTTGCTCCTCTTTGGAATAACTTACTGACGAGAAGAGCCATTATTTTTGTATCAATAATTGGGTGAATAAAATATTTCATCTGATAGGATATAATTCTTAACCTCGGTATTAAATGAAATAGTTTTTTTAAGGTGGACATTTGGGAATTCATGGCTCGATTTTTTCCTTTCTATTTCATCTATGTTTACATAGTGTGGTATGATTATTTTTTACACCCATTAACTTATGTGTAATGAATGAATCGTTCGTGAAAGTACATGTTTAAACTCTGCTTTTATATTTTTCAAAGTTATTGTCCTCCGATTATATTGAATATATACACATATAGTAACATCTAATTCATTGTGCAAGCAAATAATTATTGTACCAATTGCCACGAATTTTTATTTTTCATATAAATATTACATTTTATAATTTAAAAGTACTATATATAAGCTTAATAACTTGTCTATTTTAACATGATATGAATTTGCTCACTTATAATTGAAAAAAATGCATTATGCAAGTTCAAAAGTTATAATGATTTCATTTCAAGTGTAATTTCGTTTTTGCATTTTTTTGAATTTTCTCGTAAGATATATATCAAATTATATAATCTTGCACTTAACATTTCCTTCTTATCATTACGAAAATGCTTGTATGTTACATTCTTAATTTCTCTTATTTTCCTTAAATGTTTATTAAAAGAACCAATGATTTAGTATTTCATGAATAATTCATCAGTGGAGGTTTCTTGGGTTTATGTTATAATGAAAATAATCTATTCCGTTTGAAATATTGCTATATCATTTTTAAGACCTATTTGTCCATTTTTTTTAATGAATGTATATTACTAACAACATTAATTGCAAATTGCAAGTGCATGATATTACAATCGCGTCGAGAGTGGACAAATTTACCTTGTGGTTAATAATTATTGAGTTGATAAGGATGACCTAAGTTTAAAACTTGCTTAAGACCCTATACCTTTTGGACGATGTTGTTTAACGGTCCTTCTTTTCTACAAATTATTGCTTGCTTTGGTCTAAGGTTCCTCGTTTCCCAATGGCCGCCAATTACGATCCACCACTGCCAAACGTCTTCACTCCATGTAAGGTCAAATTCCTTACTCTGAAATTTCCCTTTGATGCCATGAATCTTTTTGTCAAGTTAATCCGTTGAAGGAGAAATTTAAATTCAATACTAAGAACGTTGAGATTACTCTATCATGAGAATTGATACTCACTAGTCGATTGTATATTATTACTTGTAATATTTTAATGGTCCTTGTCAGAGATAAGAAATAATTAAGTGGGTTTTGATTTAGATAAGAATAACTAATTTACATGTCTTTTTTTAAAATGGAAGCAATGTTTTTTAATGACCATGTGTTTATGATTACGTCATGATAATCAAGATCATATCATTATTTATATAAAAGAGAACCCTAGTCCTCTGCCTATGTGGCGCAACCATAACTAGGATTCGCTTTTACCTCATTTATTTCAAAATTTAAAACCTTTTGCTTTTTATGAAAAGTTGTTGACTTTTACAAAAAGTTGTGAATTTTATAAAGAGTTGCAACTTTTATTAAAAGTGAAACGTTAATAAAGAGTTGTGCAACTTAAAAGAAGAGTTGCACTTATCAATAAAAAAAATGACATTCATGAAAGAATTGACTTGTCCAAATGGTTATGACCTTTCCGAAGACACAATAAATTTTATTCACCTACTCTTGGTTTCGATAATCAAGGATTTTCTCTCAATCTTAAACACACGAAAATTCTGAACTCTCTTTTTTTACTACTTTTGCACGATTAAATATTTGTACACTTTTCTACTGTTTAATGGCTCTTAACACCAGTGTTACTACAACACAGCAAAAGAACTTTCTGCCATGAAAGGATTTATTTTTTTTAAACCTATTGTACACAAAATAATTTCCGTCCCTTAGCGAAGCGTATAATGTGCTTTAGTAGGCGCAACTTATTTCTTTTTTGTTTTATTTTATTAGTAAGATCATGGTATAATCTTTTTAACAATTAACAGTCATTAATTTATGTTTATTTTTATTAATTTTTTTATTTTGTGTACATATTTAAACTCTGTTGTGGTTAATGTTTTAATGGTTTGAATTTTATGTTAATCACATAATGTTAATCAAGAGTTTAATATAATCATTAGACTATGGTGTCTGGATATTAGAATTCTTAACTTTTACAAATAAATGACTTTGATCTTTATAGATGTTCAGTGTTAAATTACATGATTCATGGGGATTTCCCAAGAAGACTTGAGTTTTCAAAAGCATGGTGGTTCCAGCAGTAGCCTTGGAGTTTGTATTTATTCAACTTTCTATCTAGCCAAGGATTCAATCGATTACGGACATCCAAATAATAAAGGAATGTAGTGGATTGGTAAGTATTGCATTCAACCTTAATCAAATGTTTTGGGTCAAATGTTGGATGGGAGTACCCCCCTCAAGTAGGATCTATATTAATCAAATATTACGAATAAATAATCTCCAAAGGATATTTTTTAACTGTATTGATCGAACAAAACACAATTCGCTTGTTTTTTTAACATCAATTATTGTCATCAATTGCATATAATTTGTAATAGACACTGTGCCAAGACATACATGAATTCACATTATTTACAGCGACATATGTTATTCTCATTTAACTCCAAAGAGATGTGGTTTTCTATTTAATAACTTCTCAAGTAAACACAACTAAATATATAAAGAATGATACTATTTATGATGTTTTGTTGTTAGAAGCCGTTGAATAGAAGAAAAACTCTCGCAATTGAATGACAAAATAATTTTTGCAACTTTCGAAATACAAATATATACAATGAAACATTCCATAATCTTTTCGAAAGACTTTGATGATGAACAATAAAAATTAAGAATTATGAAAAAAAACCATACACTTAGAAATCAAATCATTTCGTTCTTAAGTTAAAAACATTTCATATCTCTTGGATAATATATTCCTTGAAATCTAACATAGGGCTTACCCCCTCGAACATACTATATTATCAATGTTCAAAAGTAGTTATTGACTTAGTGCACACCGCTGTGCAAGCACTGGCAGTTGTACGTAGTAATCAATTAATTAATAAAAATGTTGGTGCCTCAATATAAAGGTTTTGAAAATAGTAACTGTTCTCGTAATTTGTTCGTATTTACTACGATGTTTCTTGAGTTACCATATTAAATTTCGAAGTGTTTAATATATTGGTAAACGTAATCCAGATATTAAGTTTAATGGTACATTGAATCTGTTCAAAGTATGACCATGTTAATTAAGTTGTAGTGTTCCCTATATTCTCTATCTAGTTGTGGGTGAAAATACTCTAATCATGGTGCGTACCTTTCCATGTTGTGTTTTTGGTTAGTAATTACTTGTTTAATAAATGAAGTAGTGGTCATTTTAGTGTGACTTAATAGTTTGTCCTTTAAGTCTCTATAAAGTTGTCTTTAGTGGTATTTGCATACACTGAAAAATAGAAAATGGACTTCAACAAACCAATTCTCATAACCTTTGAAAACATTGTTTTTCTTCCTAGAGTTTTCCCTGCCTATTTAACGCCAACACCGTCTGTAAGAGAGTCATTTTCAATTATGGCCAATCATTTAGTGTGGACCACCCACTCTTTCTTATCTTAAGGGAGAAACTATGAATTTTGGAGTATTCTATGAAAATAATACGCAAATTATCAAAAATCTTTGGGACTTGGTAGAACAGGATTTGCACGATGACGAGGAAAATAGACTGCGAAGACTATGAGACAGAAGATGCTAAAAAAACAGAAACTGGGTGGTTTTTGTCCAGCAGGCAGTTCGTGATTAGCCACTTTTGATGATCGCACTAGCACACCAATCAAAGTACGCTTGGGGCATTCTTCAAAGGACTTTCAAGGTGTTTCAAGGTTCATTGGGTTGAGATTGCAATCATTCAGCGTGACTTTAAAATCATAATCATAAACATGGAGAACAAATTGTGATTTCTTTCCAGAGTACTGGAATTGTAAGCCAAAATTCGATCATTGGAAGAACCTTACTGATCAACACGGTTTGGAAAAGATACTGAGAAGCTTGACATCATAATTGATCAGTGTAGTTTTCTTCTATAATAGAGTCTAAGGATCTATATTTTTTCTTGATGTTTTGAATGGGATCTCTTCACGGCCCGGAGTGAGACCATCGTCCTATTGAAATATAATATGAAGATAAAGGCATTCAATGGTGAAGGAAGGCACAACAAAAAATTGGTGAGAACAATGGTGCAACTCACAAGCAAAGGTCCAGGAAGAGGATGATTCTCCATTTGGTCGATCGTGGCTATGGAAGAGGCTAGGAAGGAGTTATGGGAATAGGCTGTCCAATACAAGTAATCATAAGATTAGCATTTCAATGGTCATCATTATCACACTACAAGCATATAGAAGGCTAATTGTTGGTATAAGATTAGACAATAACTTTGCAGCAATAAGAAAAATTGAGGAAAAATTGTCTTTATGGCTTGCGTTGATACAAATCACAAGCACATGATGTATGGTTTGTAGATCTGGTTGTTCAATATATGACATACCAAATCTTTGTTCCAAGGTGGCTACATGAGAACAAAAGAAAGGTGCAGCTTGTCAACTCAAAAGAGATGCAGTTGAGGAAAGGACTGTGAGTATTGGACTTAGCCAAGACATGTAAAAAGTTGGACATCGTCAGTTCATGCTTAATTTAGGATACAATTTCTTTAGTTTGGACAACCAATGTCCAATGGTCATTCCTCTTTGGTTTGATGCCCGATGCTTGTGCATACAAACATAATAAGGCAAAAAGGTTCGCATCACTAATGAATGATCAAACAAGATGTTTCTGCTCGATTTTTCTAACATGGAAAGTTTATTATGCTTGTTGCAAATTCAAAGGTGATATTCGAAGTTGTGGCATTTGACGTATGTCACTTCAGATAAAAGGGCCTGCAATTTCTAGTTGAACAAAGTAATGGTTCTAACTACCACAATTGCATCTATCGAATTGTGTTATGGGTGGACTACGGAAAGAAAACTTGGAATCTTCTTGTTAGACAAATCTTGTAGGACCTTCACAATTGTCTTGAATTAATACATGTTGATTTATTTGGACCGAGTATATTACATCTTTAGTGGGCGTCGTCTTTTCCTAAAATTTATCGATGATTGTTAGTCGGCATGAGATAGTCTATTTGTTACAGCGCGCCAAATAGAACATTTCAAAATTCAAGTACTTTCAGCCTATATTATGAAGAAAAGTGGTAGTCTAAAATATTTCACACAGATAGAGCCGTGAATTCGTGTCGAAGGAGTAATATTTCTTGAGGAAAATGGAATATCATGGGGAGCTAACAACACCTAATCTCCGGAGCAAAATGGTGTTTGCTATAGAGCAAAAAAATGCACGGTTGGTGGAATGGCAAGATCATGTTTCCTATCGAAGGGACTTCAAAAGCAATTTTGGGATTGAAGCTTTAGGACATCAATCCATTGCTTGAATTTGTCTCCATGAGTTTTTTATGTATCAAACTCCATTTGAATCTTGGGAAAGGTAGAAAACCATTGTACGTTTAAATTAAGAGTTTCTTTGTGTTGCTTATGCTTTGGAAATTATCCATTTCGTATGAAATAGGTTAAAATACTCTAAAATTGTGTTTTTATTTGTTTACTGCAGACCATCTAAAGCAATCGACAAAACCCTCTTAGTAGAAATATTGTTAATTAGAAGGGATGTCGTATATGATGAAATGCCAAGTTAATTGAAGAGAAGGAACGATGATGCAATAACAGATTCCTATACTACTCTGGATCTCACTTTTGATTGCAAATTAGCAGCCAACTCCTATGAGTACCACAACAAACTAGTACCACTTCTCTAGATTTATATTCTTCACCTTAAGGAGCAGAAATTCTCTCTACTATCCTGAAGATCTTTAGATGATCAATTCCATTAAGAATATCGACAAGGCTTAAAACGTTAACACCAAGTATGAAAAAGACATTTATACAACGGTCATTCTTCCTTTTGCAACATCAGATCCTACACATTATGGAGAAGGCTAAAATGGAGAGATTAGTGGAAAGCGATGTTAGATGAGAGAATCTATCAAAAAAATGGGACGTACTAACGAAGCATAAAGCTTGTCTTTGTCAAAAGGATATGACAACATTCGTATTATTTTGAAGAAACAATTTATTCCGGTTACTCGTTTGAACTGTTAGACTTGTTCTCGGGTTGGTTGCATAGTCACGATAGCTAGTTTATCATTTGATGTCCAGTTCCGACATTTTCAATGGATACCTACAATGAAAGAGGTCTCATAGAACACCTAGAAAGGTTTTATAAAGAACGGTGATGAACTAAAAGTCTATAAACTGAAAACAAGGCATTGTTGGTTGTGACGATTAGACACTCGCACGTGATGTAGAGAATCTATGGGTATTTTACAAAAGGATATATGATAAGTGATTTTGAACCCATGTGTAGGTCACGAAGAAAGGTAAATGCTTTCAATCATTCTTTGACTTTAATTTTGATGATATCATTTATTCTAACTCTTCCCCCTATTTGTATGAGGATGAATTTAATTCCTCAAATGATGAATGAGTTTTGGATATAAGATATGGGGTTATTAATTATTTCTTGTCCTTGAAGTCCATCAGCTGAAGATTATATTTCTTTCACAAGGAAATATCCAAAATCTTCTCATTAAGTTTAGTTTGCTTAATTGAAAAGCCTTCTTGCCACAATCTAGGAGGTTGGTGAAAACCTACAGCTTTAAAGATGGAGGCAAAGATGGAATGATGCTAAAAGTTTCAGAAGAATTGTTGACGTTTAATTCACCTAACCCTACTCATCTCCAATATCTCATTCTTTGGTGGTGTTATATCCAAGTCTAATGCACACACCTTCAAATGTTCATTTAGAGTAGCAAAAAGATTTCAACATTTTGTCGGCTGGACTGTGGAAGATGAGATTTATATTCACCAGTGTCTAACTTCAAATTATTTGTTCATCGATAGTGACTATGCTGATTCATCATTGTCTAATACTGAAGCATTTCTCACATATTTTTCTCTTGTCAGAGTAATATTTGTAGCTCAAAGAATTTAAGCTACAACACCTTATCCACAATTGAAATTGAGTACAGTTGAAGCTACTTTCAGCCACTTCGCCGCAAAGTTATCTGGCTAAGAAGCAGGTTGGCCGAACTTCCAGCATAAGCACAACGTGGCAATAGAGAATCGTAACAACAATAAAGCGTCAATATACATGAAAACAGAATCAAATTTTTTCATGTAGAAAGAAGTACAACTGATGTTCGTCTCCATTTCCATTCATGATTTGGTTGCAAGAGGAGGATTTGTATTGAAGTCATGGGCAACACGATCATAACAATTAGCCCATATTTACGAAGCGTTGGCAACTGACAAGTTTATTATTTAAGGCCTTCACTTGTGTCCTGTAATCTAGAAATCAAAGGGGAATTTAAGCTAGTTCAAATTATGACCATTCAATTAGTTTGCTAGTAGAGTGCCATTTCTTGGGCTAACGTTAGTAAAGATGTACATCATTGTTCAGTACTTTCTAGTTGTGTTTTGATAAGTTTTGTTGTTTTAATCAATGAAAGGCGTGTCATTCAGTGACTTTAGTATTTTTATTTTAAGTCTGTATAAAGTTGTACATCCAATGATTCATATCCTTGAAGCTTTCCATCCAGCATTTTACCTTACTCCGACATGGTATTATGTCAATACCATTAGAATTATATATTTGGGGAATTCAGACTTAATTCTAGACCTTTTGAAACATGGAAAATATATTAGTTAAAATGTTACTTAGCATCAAGATTTAAGAAGGCCAAGGCTAAAGACATAGTAAGGTGGGGCTTGTTTAGTTTTAAAATCTTATTGTGAATGTACTTGATAGATTTTTTATTGTTTGAAAGAGCACTAAAAGGGAGACTCAAGTCCTCAAGTCATTATTCGGTTATTTGATGCAAGGAACTTCTAACCCTTGTTAAGTGCTAAACACGGTATTTCCCTTTGGGTTTGTGTTGTTTGGGATTAGTGAATTGGTGATGGTTTACTTTTCCATGTTGAAAATTCTTAACTATTAAAAAGTGGGTAGTACAAAGACCTAATGGTTAATTTTGTGTTTCATGCGTTGAAATGGTTTTGAAAGGCCTATTGATTCATTATAGATGTTGTATCATGATTGTATTGTGATTAATTCAATTCATAGTGATTATTTTACTTGACACTGTATTCATTGGCATTGCACATCTTTATCATTGATGAACTTGATCTAGTGAGTGCCTTTCTGTGAAAGTTATGATTGCGAATATGAATTTAATATTTTTGATAATATTGTTAAAAGTTTTGGTGATTGAAGTTGTTTAGTTCTATTAAAATGTTTGACAAAAAAAAAAAAACTATAGTGTTGGGCCTCATTTTCATGCAGGTTCTTATTTGTTATGGGATGAATAATTCAGCTTGTTGTTGTGGTATTTAGTTGTTACACAGTGTGTTGTTGAGCTTCACAATTAGCCCCTGGCTTCAAATCCTCTAACTGTCCTATATGGTGGGAAACCCTCTGTATCTTTTCACTGATAACAAGACCTTATGAAAGGCAAAGTCGTATCAAATCCTTCATGTCAATAAATAATGTTGACTAAGACTTTCCCCCTTCCCCGCCGTATCAACGTAATTGATATCCTCCTCATACTTTAAATATGTAATTTGTCATCCAAAATTAAAATTTTATACCCTTTGTACTACCAAACATACACATGTCATAATCTTAGCCCACTATAGAATATTTAAGTAAATATCGATGGAAGGATAGGATTGTGACATAGTTTCTATTTAGTCTCTCGTGATAGTTAATGCGGAGCAAGAATTTTCAGATAAAGTTCAAAAATCGAAAAATAGAACAGACAATTAGCCGAAGGGTTCGTGAACCCCTCATTGTAAGGTGGCTCCGCCACTGGTAGGGAAATATGCGCTACGTTATTCGACGGCAACACACCACGTCAAAAGTATGACGAAGTATATCTGCATATCAATCAGATAATTTCTAGATATTTGTCACTTAATAAATTCCACTTATTTAATTGTTAGGCAATTAATATAGTGGTGTATCCAAAGAAAAATCACATAGTTATACCATACGTGTTGGAATGACAAGGCAATAACAAAGAATGCCTGCAGATAACAGCGGAGAATACCCAGTCTAGACTTTCCCTTTTCGATTTGAACCCCAGAGAAGACAAACAAGCACATCCAATAATATAGTAAGGGCAGCAATAATTCCAAACCAAACATATAACAAGACAATAATAAATCAATCACACAGACACCAAGTTCCGTGAAAACCCTTCGAAGGGAAAGTAAAAACCACGGGACAAAAGCTCCACTATAATCACCAAGAGTTTACAATCTTGTTCTCCACAATTGGCCACACCACAGTGCCAAACAACTAGCACAAAAATAAGATTGGCACCAAATCTGAGAATTAAAAAGCAAAATAACCAATTTCATAGCTATTGTTCACGAAAGCAAAACTGAAGCTGCATGCCACCAAATCCAACCTGTCAGTTCATAATTCAAAGATTGAGATGAAGCTAATATGCGCTCCAAAAATCAGCGCTCATCGGACAAAAACGAAGCAGGAATCACAATTTGAAGTTGCTTTAGGGACGAATTTTGACTGCGAAACTGCTCTCTTTTCTCTTGTGCTCTGAAAAAAACTCTCTGTGTATATGATCATAAGACCTAAATTTGGCTATATTTGCCGCATAAGAGGGGCCTATGAGGCAAAAATGGGTTGGCCAAATTGGGCTTTTCTTATCCAACATCGAATTGAAAAGACCCATAACCCATACAATTCTCCTCCCCCTCACACTATGTGGGAGGAGCTCGCCTCCCGGTGACCATGCAACATACAATCTTCCACCTTCCTCTTTGGCAAAGATTTATTCATCATCTCGAACCATTATCAGTTTTATGATCTTGTCAAGCTCAAAGCAACTTAGAATCCACACACATCTCGAATCCAATGGTATCTCACTCAAGTGTTTAGACCTGACCATGAAACGTAGAATTCTTGCCAATATGTTAGCACTTTGACTGTCACAATAAACAATACCTCTCCTGATCACAACCAGGTCCCCCAAGAATCGCTCATCAAAGCAAGTCTTTACAAGCTTCAATTAACGACAGTCAAGAAGCTCACTTCTGTAGTAATAGAGCCCAACAATTGTTGCAACCTAACGATTGCCTAGACATACACAACAGCTCCCCCTGCAAAATCACGCAAGTAACCACCCTGAAGTAGACTTCGAGTTATCACATCCCAGCCATGTCTTGAATCAGTTAACACAACCACAAAGAATAGGCTTCCTGTTACCAAAACACAACTCAGAGTAAAGTGCCCACAAGATAATCTCATACCCACTTCACAACGTCCCAATGTTCTCTCTCCTCCCGGATTCGAAAGAAAACACTAATAACTCCGAACACGTGAGCAATCTCTGTCTTTTACAAACATCGCATACATCTAACTACCAAAAGCTGAAATAAGGAACTTTCTTCAGATCTTTCTTCCATCATCACTCAAAGGACATGTTTTCGTGCTCATTTGAAGTGCATAGCTAAAGGGGTCCAGAAACTTAGCTTGTCCACATGCTGAATTCGGCGACGTACTTCTGATGTACTTCTCCTTGGGATAATACCCAAATTCTTGCCTCTCTATGACGGTACAATCTGCATCCAAGAACTCTGCCTTGCTGGGTGCCTAAGTCTTTCATAGCAAAAGACTTACCACTCTTGCTTCAAAACTCTGAATCCTGCAAGTATTATGACCAACAACAAGCATGTCATCATCATAAAGCACACAATAATAAGTGCACCATCAAACTTTTGCCCAAAAACACAATGGTCTGAAGAAGTCTTCTTGAAGCACTGCTACTCATAAAAGAACAAACTTCCTGTAACCACTGCTGGGGAGCTGTTTCATCAACCATACAAGCTCTTCTTCATTTGCAAACATAATTCTCTTTCCCCTTCAACTTCAAAACCTCCGGTTGTTTCCATAGAAATTTCTTATCCTAAGTCCCATGAGTAAAGCAGTTTCAACATCCATTTTGCTAACCTCTAAATCCAGATTGGGCAGCCAAGCCTTAAACCAACGAATGGATGCATTTCACACGTACTGGAGAGACTAGCTTAATCAAATCAACTCCCCTTTTCCTGGATTAATCCCTTGACAACTAATCTAGCTTTGTACGTGTAATTGGATTACCTCTTCATGTTTCATGTTTAACCGCAAACCCACCTGTTTTTCAAGGGGCTTTACTGTCTTTAGATAACTTAACCAAAAAAGGTATGATTAGCCTCAGGATTGTCAATCTCATCTTCCATAGCTCAAACCACTTTCTTTTCTTTCACTTTCCATGGCCCTCATCAAGACTCTCGGTTCTCCCCCGTTCATCAAGAGTAGCATACTCACTGGGAGACATAACGAGATGAAGGATCTCTCTCTACTAGATCGTCTAAGAAACTCCCTGGAGCATCTATAATTGTGTTGACCCACCACATCATCTTGCACTGAGATCAACACCATGCCGGTCCCATCCCTGCAACATGATAACCATCTTCATTATCACTTGAATTGCATCATTATGAATTTTCTTCCTGTGCAAAATTAAAGGAACGGATCAACATCAACAGTCCTCACTACTCTAAGAATCATCCTTGTCCAGCTTTGTCAAAATCTTCAATTGTTGGGTCTTCAAAGAACACAACATACACGACTTCAACCGTTCTTCTCACAGTATCATAGAACGATAGCCAACGTCAGCTTGACCAATACCATGAAGATACACCTGCTAGTTTTAACATCCACTTTGACTCTCATTCCTTAGGAACATGTACAAGGCTTTACAACCCAAAGACTCTAGATGTCATAATAAAACATTCTTTACAGTCCAAACTCTTGTCAGGGACTCACCATCTAACGCAACAGCAGAAGATAAATGGATAACTAAGCAGCATATTAAGTCTTCTGCCCAAAAGGAACTACTCTTGTCATCTGAAACATACATCTAACCCTCTCAACTAGAGTTTCTGTCATCCTCGTCTGCTAAACCATTAACTGAGTAGTCTTGGAGGAGTTTTCTGAGCCTAAATACCGCGTCTCTGCAATAATCTATCACAGGACCAATATACTCACCACAGTTATCTGAGCGGATGGCATTCAATTCTTCCCTTTTGTCTTTCAACCAAGGCCTGAAAACTCTTGAACACATCAAGTAACTTGAATCCTTGGACTTCAAAGGAAATCCCCAGAGTTGGCGAGAATGATCATCATAAAGTCACAAAGTAAGTCACACCATGAGATCTTACTTTAAAAGGACCAAGCACAAATCATAATGGGTACCTACTCCACCACAAATCAAGCTTTCGTGAAGGGCGGATTACTTCTGAAAAGAACTCTTTTCGGTTTACCCCGGCTAAGCAATGACAACATTTCTTAAACTTGCTTGTTTCCTTTCAAAAGCAATTTTTTTCTTATGCCAAACTATCAACAATCCCTTCTCGCTCATCTCCTCAGCCTGCCTAATGGTCCCAACTCTTATGAAGTATCCATTCGTCCACCAAATTTACTGAGTCTCTGGAGTTGGCCCTGAAATACATACAAGTTGACAACTTGTCCACCACGGGCCCGAATCATCACCCCTCTAGTAAGCTTCCACTGTCCAACACCAAGTGTATTAACATAGCCCTCATCATCAAGATATCCCACAGACATCAAATTCAGCGAACAGCTGACATGTTTGACATTATTAAAACAGTTTGGACCTTGTACTTTCCCAAACAAACTGTCCCAATGCCAATAACTTCAACTTCATGTTATTGCCCATGTTCAACAACGTTCCAAAATTACCTGAGTATAAAAGAATAAAAAATTCTTCTTTGGCGTTACATGAGAAAAGCACACGCAGAAGCACAAACAACCCCCCCCCACTAGACTCATCCAACAATATTAATGGCATTGGCATCACAAGAAACAAGAAGATCATCCGTAGCAAACACAGCACAAACCAAGTGTCCATTATCATCTCCTTCTCTCGTTGTTGTCTCAGATCTCTTATGGGCAAAAAGAAAAATACTCAACAAATAAAAAAAACAAGTAAAAATATTTCATGATATGCCCATACTGGGGGCAAGAGGCACATGGGAAGAGTCGGTCTATGTAGACGGTGCTGGCTTCGACTTTGACCTCTCTCATTCTTGACCGCTGGACTTGGTGCTGCTATGGCTTCCCCCTAGCGGCAGGAACCAAAATATGGAGTGTGAAGCGGAAGAAGAGGAGGCGGGAGAAGCTTCTTGTCGCATTGCTGCAGTCCAGACACACACCGCGTAGTATAGGCCAGGGGGCCAACACCACGGGGAGCAGAAGGAGGCAAGAGACTCGAAAGGTGCCCAAGAGTCGGCAGAGTAGTAGAAGCCAAAGTCCCGGTATCTCATCACATCATCAAACGTTACACCCGTTTCCGGACAGCTGGGCAAGAACACGAAAATCATTCCAGTAAGGTCAGAAAATAGAGAGTGTCCCTCTGGAGGACCCTAGAGTTCATTATTGTTCAATGGAACAACTGGTGTTGGCCAGTTCCTTCGAAAAGCATAGAGTGTCTCGAGCTTGTCCCACAAACTTTTTCATGTGTCCTCATATCACAATATGATTTCTAACATGATCTTCAACCATTTCTAATCTAAGCACAACCTCGATGGCTCAAATGCCCATATCTTCATCATTCAAAGACGAGGCTTATTAGAAGCAAACTGCAGGTAAATGCATCTTTTTGACAAATAAGAAGATCTTTCATCTTGCCTTTTCCAATATTATAGTTACTGACCATTTAAACACACCTTTTGCTCAGATTTGCCTCCATCATGTCCAACCGACCAATCAACAATACCAATGCTCTTATACCAAAACTTTGGGGGAAAGACAAGAGTCAATACAAAGAATCTGACATGATACACGGAAGAATACCCAAGTCTAATACTTTCCTTCCATTTGAAATAAAAGAGAAGACAACACCACAAGCAATATGATAGTAAGGAGTCAACAAGTAATTCACCCCAACAGAATTGATAACAGACAACAATAACCACTCAACCAAGACACCAAGATTTACGTGTAAATCCTTCGATGTAAGATAAAAAAACCACGGGACCAAAACTCCACTATAATAATCACCAAGAGTTAACAATATTGTTCTCCAAAAATTGGCCCCCAAAACAAGTGCCAAACAACGCAGCAACAACAAAATAAGATGCACCAAATCTAGAAATTAAAGGAGCAAATTCAGCATTTCACAGCTACTATTCCGACACAAAACTAAAGCTCCGGACCCAAATCCACTCTGCTAGTTCCTAATCAAATATTGAGATGAATATAATTGCTCTCCAAAATTAGCTCAATCGGACAGAAACGAAGCAGGAACGCAATTTGAAGTTTGGGCTGTTAGGGCAGAATTTTGACTGCGAAAGACTGCTCTCTTTCTCTCTTTTGGCTGCTGAAAAAAAACTCTCTGTGTATATGAAAATAAACCTAAATAAGGCTTTTTTGCCTCATAAAAGGGCCCTATGAGCCAAAAATGGGTTGGGGTCCAAATGGACCTTTATTATCCACATAGGAGGGGAAAAAGACCCCATAACCCAACACATAGTTTTTCTCTATGATAAAATGACATACTCCACAAAGCTCACTAGTCTTGTTCTTCCTCATCTTTCCTCTTCATGTTTTAGTCACAACCTAAGTTACTATACCATTAGGCATCTCCCTCACGCCATGATTAACAATCTGTGGGGTTTTCTCAATCTTGGAGATTTTTTCCATTGGGATTCAAAATTCAAGTCAAAATCCTTCTTGCTTTGTAAGTACTAGGTAAGATTAAAGATGCCAACAGGTTTAGTGTGGCAAATGGTGTGTTTTGCCTCGTGCCACGAGGCTCAATGCAGAGTCAATATAAAAAGGGACAATTTCTCCGCGATCCTATGGGGAAAATTGGGGGGGGGGGGGGCACTGGTAGGATTGATTTCTAATGTTGCTTATTCTGTCATGATATACAGGAAATTTGTTCTGTTTGGTGTGGGTTCTTTAGTATTATGGAATTTTTTCAATATCGACTACACACTTATGCACTCAAATACTAGAGCTTAACACAAGCTGTTGCTCGAAATTGGAATCTTTCTTTGTTCCTGGGAGAATTTTATCTGCATATGTTGAGTGATGGAATATGGTTCGTTGTTACTCAATCCGAGCAAATGACTTTAGATTTATCATGTTGGTATTACAATAAATCATCACTTCTAATTCAGGGGTGGAAGCAAATTCTTGTTATTATTGGTATTCAAGAACTGACTTTGGTTTCCTTTACCATATTGACAAGGGACAATCACGCTTGGTGTTTTGACAACTCTCTAATGTTTCCTAGTCGATTTCAGAAATTTATCAACAGCTAAGTCCTTGATGTGATGGTTGTTTTTAAAACCATTATTACATCCAAAGAGTACGTCTACGGGGATCACAAGTGGAGTGGCTCTATGCGTCTTTGATGATACCATATTCTACATTGTTGAGATATTGGAAGTGGATTGTGGATTCACAATGTGTGTGGGCATCTAGAGGAAAATCAAGGACCATATTGGTGAGTGTCCCAAAAGGGGTATTCGTTGCTATTATCCGAATTACTAATATGGGAGCTGGCAAACCACGATTTTTTTGTTTCCAAGTTGTGATGAATTTGGACTTGGGAAATCCTTAAGATCTATATGTTTTTTGATGTGGCGTGGATGTGATTGCCGTATCAGATTTTGAGAGGATTGTCCTTCTTCTGAAGATATATATGGTTTCTGATTGTGATGAATGTTTATTGGGTGGGGGGGGGTAGGTAGTAATAGTAGGTATTGGGTTTGGTTCTAAATTATATTAATAAATGAAATTATACCAATAGTGATCGCCAAATTTTAAAAAATATTTAATAGTTTTTGAATTTTAAATAGTTAAATAAGTATCAATTTGGGAACACACTGGTGGTACATAGCCTTTGAGTCAATAGGTGAGGAAAAGCTTATTTTGGAGCCAATAGGTGGATGAGCAAGTTCTTTTGGATCCATAGGGTGATAGAGGGTAATTTTACCAGTTGCCACAACCCCCTCGAGGGTAGTTTTACAGGGGCTCTTTTCCATTACTTTTTAAGTTAAAATTTCTACATCTTTTCAATGAAGATTATTAATAATCGTTTTTATTCAGACGCTCATGGTGTCGACCCGTGTAATGTTGCTTTAGAACGATACTTCATGTTGAGGATCTTGATAACGGAATTTCTATTAAAATATCAAATAAGGTTTTATTAATGAGCAGTTAGTTAAAGGCTTTTAAGCCTCCTTGCAAATATTCTTTAACGGCACTAATTGCTGTTATCGATTTATAAGCAAGTAGTTGTTGGAAGGAGAGAAACTTCCAATGTCCAAATGGGGAGATGAGATACTTTGCTTTGAATTAGAACTTTTCGTAAAGACGGGAGGAACGATTGGGTAAAGTAAAATAAATCTTTCCATTTTAACTTGGCCTGCTACATAGGCTATAGTTTGGGTCTATTGAAGTATCAAATCTTATAAAGTTTGTACCATGATATAATAGTTGTAAACTTTTAGATCTCGTAACTTGAAATAACACAGTAAGCTAAGAACTACCCAAAATAATTATTTCGGAAATATTAGGGAAATCGGAAAATTTTTCCAAGTGTAAAAGTGAGTTTTTGTCATTTTTAAAGGACATAACTTCCTAGATCAGGAGGATTTATGGAGTTCTTATCGGTTGGAAACCCCGTCGATAAGATCTTCCGACCCGCACTTTGCGCACTTTCGAGTTGTATGAGGGAGATATTTCTTCGAAAGTTCGGAGTCTGTTGGGACTAGGAAAGGCCAATTCGATTTTTGGTAAGATAAAGTTGTTTTTTACCCCACTAACTATTTCTAATGTGTTTTACAGGTCTAATCGGCGGTAAAACAGTTTTATTTCAGTATAAATACTTTTTACGCTTAGGTTTGATAGAAACAAGAGGACAAGGAAAGGAAAAGAGAATATTTCACCAGAATGGCCAGAGAATCCAGTGGAATCTTCCGTGGGGTGGTCATCCCTGTATGTAGCTTTTCTGTGGTGGTTCATTCCTCCACACCCGAACATATTTTAATTAAGTGCTTTTGATTAGATTGAATGAAGAATATTGAAGTTCTTTATGAACATATCAAATTCCGTATTTTTTGGTTGTTGCATGATATTTATTTGTTTGATTTGTGTTTTTTGGGTTGGTCGGTTTATGAGTGATAAAATAAGTGTAACTTGAGGTATTTCGTGAATCCTAAGTGTTTGGGAAAGATCCATAGGAGGTTAGAAGGTTTAGAGTTGAAATCAGACGAAAACATTTGGGAAATCCCATATGACAACCCCGGTGCCGTGCTTGCTACAACCCCTCCGGGCAGGCCTCTATTTGCAGGCCTTGGCGAGCCACGCCTGCCAAGCGCTCAACAGGGTCTGTCCTTCAGCCTCTGCGCTCCGCGCCTCTCAGGGCGCCAGGTCACCTCGAGACCCCATTTTTCCCTAGCTTTTCGTAACTAGTTTTAAGTTATGCCTACAAATTCCCTAGTCGATTTCAACACTTTAGTACATCGAAACGTCACGAAATCATGCCATAAATATGAGATCATATCTTGAATCCATAATTCAATTTCAAGAAAAGTTAGATCAAAGTCAAAAAATTTAAGAGTCCATCTAAAATTTAAGAAGCAAGTCAATGTATCGTTTCCTAAAGCTCAAGAGTCTTAAACAAACATTTTAACTTTGTTTTATGGTCCAGAAATGAGTTTAGCAAGACAACAGAGTTAAGTTCGCAAAAGCTATAAGGAACTAACTTTCTCTAACGAGTTTAAGTTTCACTTACAAGGGTAACAACTGAGTTCATTTCTCATAGTTTAAGGTAAATCAAGTACTCTCTCAAACGTTATAATGTTGTCACATTTATTTGAAGAGAACCAAGATTCCAAAAGATTTTTGAGATAAAAAGGGTAACATTGTTCCAAGAGGGCTTTAAAGCAAAAAAGGGTTTGAGAAAAGTATCTCAACTGAAGAGGAAAGAGGATATTTAAAGCATGATCTAACAGTAATTTTAGGTAGGAGTAGTATTAGTCACGATGTTGGGCATAGAGTTCATATAACAAGTCTCCATGTAGCCATCATGTGTATGAATGGGTCAACTTTTTAGCAATCATTGATTTAGCCAGTTGGTATGTACTGTTTGGTCATGGTCCTGGGGGCTGGGCCCCGCAACTTGTTTTCCGGGTACCATTAACCTAAGAGGCATCAACGGAGCGTTGGATGTACTTCACAGGGCTTGGATCCCTACAGTAGGTCACTAATTTTTTTTGCAACCTTTTGTGTTTAAAGGGGTCTTGGGGGAGTTAGGCTTAGGGTCCTCCTCAGGACCCCTAGGGTGGTCCATCATGGGAGTCGTATCTTGATTTTAAACCCTAGATGCCCGCAACCAGACTCAGGACCACATTAAAATCACCTCAAACTTATAAAACATTGACCCACTCACTAGTTTAGGCTCTATTCACTTTTCGTTTTACAGTCGTTAGAACCCACCCCTACGCGCTCCCCCCACCCTCCCCTAAAAATTTAGTTTATTTTTAAAAATATTTTATTTCATTTCAATCACCAAATTATTTCTACTACTCTTTATTAAAAACAAAAGAGTATTTCTTCGAAAAAAAAATTCATTTATAATGAAACACTAAAAAAAATTCCATTTTTTTTCTACAGGAGAAAATAGTCAAATTTGTTTACTGTGTTGCACGAACATTTTCCATGGAAAACATGTTCATTCCTACCAACACCCCCAAACATGTCAAAATTAACTTTAAAAAAATATTTGAGTATCTTGTGGTCACCTTTCTTTTTTTCTTTAACGATGAATTTACGTGTGTAGTTAAGAATTCCAATTTATTCATGAAAATTTTAGTTTATTTGAATTTTAAAAAATTACAATTCAATATGGGTTTTATGATAATACTCTGAGTTTTGTTTTTTTTTTTTTTATTATTTTAAATTCATTCCACTTTAAAATCAATATTTGTATTTAGTCCAGGCCGAAGTATAAAGTTATTTATGATCGGTCATCTCTTATCGTGCCGTATTCAAAAGTCTGAATATATCTTTATTAAAGTTTCTGATTACGTTGTCACTAAGTAAGACAGGTGGTTAGAACAGTCCATCAACTCTCTCTTATAAATTTAAGCTAGAACTTGGTTTGAATCATTTTATGCCGTGTGAATCTATTTTTTTGCGAATCCCAAATTCATTGGAGTAGTAAATTTTAAACTATCAATATCATAAAAGTAAAAAATCAACAACAGAAAATAAAGAATAAACTACAGACATATGTTATCTTAAAAAAACTCTTTACCAATATGTAGCATAACATTTTCTTTTAACTGACACTTTATAATAACAATTATAGATGTATAATAAAAGAGAACTCTAGCCGCCTTCGTGGCGCCCATCACAAACAATGATTCCCCTTAAATTTTATCTTTACAAAACTAGTCTTCCCCTTTCATAATTGTGTACTTATAAAAGTTTTCCTTTATGACTGTCAGAAAAACACAATGACATTTTTCCTGTTCAACTAGTATAATACCTTCTTATGTTCCCCTAGAAGGTGTTGATATGCGCAAGATTGTAAATATGTTTGCAATGTTTAGTTTTTTTAATGTTCCCTTATTGTAATACCGTCCTGCCCCTAACAGCATTGACAATTCTGTTTAAGTTCTAACTTCATATAAAAAGGACTGGATTTAATTAGTTTTTCGGATTAACGGTTAAATGGGGGAAGTCATATTACAAGGACTAAAAGTATAATAAAACCATAACACAGAAATGGGACGAAAGCAATTATTTTCCCACAATTTTTTCTGCACAATGAATATAACTACTATAAGTATATTATTGTTTCAATAGAATCGGGCAGACAATAACTTTGCAAAAATAATAAAAAGCAACAAGTTTACAAATCGGTTTACTCACAAACAATATTCAAATCATATGCAGAAGTTAAGATGTAAAAAAACATACCAATAAATACAAATAGAAATGCAATAGAAAGGAAAAAAGTGAGTGCACTGAATGCACAATATCCCTCAAGAAAATTAGTCCCTCCATATAACTCGGAGATTAAGAAATTACCTCTTCTCAATATGGAACAATGTTTATTGACCAACTCATTATACAAAATAACTGTAAGTAAATGACTCAAAACTGGAGCAATCAAACGAATATTTCTTTTTGTAAAAGTAGAAAGAAAGATCATATTTTTTTAAAGAGAATTACATCCCTCTATCTATAGCCAAACAAGGGTAAATGTGAATTAATGGTTGTTGTGCCTTATCAGAAAGATTACAACTATTTGAAGAAGTTTTGCAACCCTTGGAAAATTCAATACCGTTTCATACAAGTCGCAACTTCATAAAGCTTAAAGCTTTCATTAAGTCGCAACTTTTCATGAAGTAACAACTTTTGAAAGACTCGCAAGCTCCTCATTAAGTCACAACTTTCATAAAAGTTCCACAACACTCTCAGCTCTTCAATGTAAGTAGCAACTATCATAAATCACCTCTTTCATGAAAAACAAATGCGAATTATGGAATAAATAAATTAAAATGCATTCTGCGCTTGTGGTTGCGTCACATAGCCGGACCTAGGATTCCTTTTTACATAAATACTGATTTGTTTTATAAATAAATGAAACAAAAAATAAACTGTTTTCATTTGTTTCCCTCTTTTTTTCCTGCTCCTTCTCTTCCTTCTTTTTCTCTCTTTTGATTTCTCTTTTTTCCTTTTGTCCTTATTTTTGTAATTTTTTTTTTATCTTTTTATCTTCCTAATCCTTTGTTAGAAACTATTTTTCATTTTTTTCTTTTTTCATGTTTTTCTTTTATTTAGTTTTACTTTATTTTTCACTTACGTAGCGAAGAACTTATCTATTTTACATAGAAAAAAGGTCAAAGGAAATCTAATAATCAGATGGTGATGTTGTATGAGTTTCATCCTCAACTATTGAGAGTGATTTTCACTACCTCACTAGAATTAGTAGTTTGAGAAATATAGTAATGCACCTCTCTTTATTTTAAAAATTTTTTGACACATGACATTGCAAGCCATGCATAAATATTTAAACCGTTGACACAATAAATAATAAAATATATGTATTAAATTAAATTTTAAGAATAAAAGGTAAAATTTATTTTTCTTACCACACTTCATCACACACCCCTCCCTGTACTCCCCCTCCTCCAACTCCCCCCCCCCCCAACCCCACAATCCCCACCTTCTTATTTTTTTTAAACTCGGTAGAAATTGCCCCGCGCTTCTTGCAATAGTGAACTTTATCAATAATCACTTCTGAAATTGATAATACATGTGTTTTTAGAGAAGGTACAACCTACAATAAACTGTCAAGAAGATTTTACCACGAATGAAATTAAATGTGTTTTTTCATCATAAAGAAAAAGATTTGTTCAAAGTTTTCCAAACTTGTAATTAGTTCTTCAGTTTTCTGTAGTTGTTATCACCAAGTCTTCACAAAAGATATGTAATTGGTTTTAACCTGTTATATTTGTATTTGAAAAAGTTTAAATAGATTATATTCATCAATTACGAGAGGTTTTTCTCCTACTCGAGGCCGCTACTATAAATCTAAATAATTATACATCTTATATAATATTTGTGTACTTGATATTAATTGACAATATAAAAACACATCTCTCACATGTGCTCAAATAATTTAGATTAAATGATTTCTTGCAGGTCCCTTATTCGAAATCATACACAGGCGATGACATTACTTTTTGATAGCCGAACCTACTATTTTTTGGGTTATGTTTTGATCAAGAGGTGAAAACTTATGTTTTGGACTTTTATCTAAAGTTTAATAAAGGGGTAATCTTTGCTTTAATATTTCATCTAATGTAGATTAATCCTACTTTGAGGGTATTCATTGACCTCAACCTGCATTTGAAAACCCCAAACGTTGATTAAGTTTGAGTACAATACGACATCCAACTAATTCCATTTTTTTTTAATGGTCCCTAATCGATGGAGAATACCGCCGATAAGATAGAAAGTTGGATAAATAAAACTCCAAAGGTGAACCACCCTGACTTTAACACTTACAGTCTCCTTTGTTGGCACATCTCATGGATCTTTTACTTTTAGATATCAACTAAAAATTCTAATGAAGATTAAAGAGTTATTTGTTTTTTGCAAGTTTAAGATTTTTTAATCTACATGACACCATAGTCTATGATTCAACATTAAATCTTATAACCTCTATTTACTTCAACATAATGATCAAAGCATGAAACAGAACCACAAAGTTTTAAAAATGCGTACCAACGTAGAAAATTCATAAATAAGCATAAAGTAGGGACTTTAAAAAACATAAACCAGTAAATCTGTCAAATAAATGAAAAATAAAGGACAAATCAAGCCAACTGAATGTATTTGTTCCCTTAAGGAATTAGTAGTCCTACTCACCCAAAGTTTAAAAGGAATACGA
This sequence comes from Solanum habrochaites, assembly GCA_027704765.1. Taxonomy (NCBI): domain Eukaryota; kingdom Viridiplantae; phylum Streptophyta; class Magnoliopsida; order Solanales; family Solanaceae; genus Solanum; species Solanum habrochaites. The sequence continues at coordinate 15,662,944 of JAKWJA010002489.1, read as the reverse complement.
TCATTTCAGAAAGTGTGATTCTATTCACAAGTGTGTTGGATATAAAATAATTGTGTCAATCAAGTCCTTCAAAATTAGCAAGTAACATGACTATATAATCTGCTCAACAGAGAAGTTCAGAAGTTGGTCTGTTTTTAACAATGAGAGAAATCCCTCTATTTATAGACAACAAAGTCAGAATTTTCCATAAAAGTTGCAACCCTTTATAAAAGTCCAACTCTTCATACAACGCAACACTGTCATTAAAGTTGCAAAGCTTCATAAAGTCGCAACTCTTCATAAAAGTCCAATTTTCTTTCATAAAAAGTCACAACGGTTTTGTAAAAGTTGAAACGTTCACAAGCAATTTTTTTTTAAAGTCGAACTTTTCACAAATAGTCACACTTTTTGTAAAGTCGAAATTTTTTCATAATAATTCACAAATTTTCATGAAAGGGAAGGCTAATTTTGAAATAAATAAGTTACACCGAGAGAATCTTGATTTTGTGGTTGTGCCACATAGGCGGGCCCTAAGTCCCTTTTATATAAATATATGATTTCTTTTATATTAATATTTTTAAATTTCATACTTCACCTACTCCCCTCTCAAAAAACCACCACTCATTCTAGAAAAAAGTTGATATTGTTTGTACGTTTAAAACAGAAATGGCCACCCCACGTTGCTATTCCCCTTCTAATTTAATTTTAACAGGTTTCTCGTTTTGTGTTTTGATATGTACAACTGTTTTCATCAAGGAACTTTTTTGCTGTATCGAATATAACATAAATAAAAAATTTTATTATAAAAAGTCTTGCCATTGTGGACGTAAAATATATTTCATATGTATATATCTAATACAAAGATATAAAACATTTTTTGTAAACTAGGGTTTAGGTGGAGTGGTTAGAAAAAATTTTTTAAAAATAAAAAAAATAAGTAAAAAATTTATGTACTTTTCGGGGTTAGAGAAATGTAAACAAAAAATAGTGGAAGGGGTAACAGTGACAGGTAAAAATAGTTTACATTTTTAATTTTTTTTAAAAATATCTTTTCAAAAAATGAAAAATGACACTCGCTGAGCCACATTTGTAACGGATGACATATGATGAGTCCTTTTGAAAAGTTCAACGACACATTATGACTATTTATGAATTATTAATGTTGATTTCGTTGTTTTTTGCTCACATATATGATAACTAATAAGAAATGACAATGAAAAAACTGAAGTATAAAGATTAACTATTTGCGTGTTTAATTTCTTACCACTTCTATATAGCGCTGATTGCTAAGTTTAAACTATACAAATGCCATCATTTGCGAAAAAGATTTCAAAACAAGACAAAGATCAAATTCCTGATTTTGTTGAGAGCTTTCGAGTTTCTTTTAAGGTATGCTCAAATCTGAGTTCTTTAACCCTTTTTTTGTTTTTGTGACATGTGAATTTCTGTGGCGAAGGTAAAATTTTCTCTGTAACTGCATAAAATCTGAAAATGACATTTTTTAAAATTCAATTGAAGTAGATAAAGGGATCCATTTCAGTTCCTTGTTTCTCTTTCTGTTTTACAAGACCTTTTAAAACGTCTGTATGTGTAGATTCGACTAAGTTTAGTTTAATATTGTTTTTAATTTTTTTTTAATATTTTATCTATTGAACTATAAAAAATTCATTGATGTATTATGCCATCCTTATGGCATCGGATTTTTCTATTTAAACTCTAGAGAAATAGCTTACGAAGAAAAGATTTTAGATTTTAAAGTGAGTTTGGAGAGAAATGTTTTCTATTGTTGTTAGAAGGTTATAGAAATCAAGTCAGTGAATGTAAAAAATTTGAAAACTCGATCTCTCACCCTATTTCACTTGAAAAGAAATAAAATGACTATTTTAATCTCTTCTTCTTTATATAAGATCTCTTAAATGGATAGGACAAAAAAATATCTTGTAACCGCCATAAACAGTAAAGAAGTTTGGGAAAGTGCTAAAAAAAATCCTTTAATGCTATTGTTTAAGATTACAAGATTCAAAGAAGTGTGTAAGGGCTCACCTTGTTTTAGAGAACCCAAGACAAATTATCTTAGGCCAAACAAGGGATCAGATCGGCACACTGACCCTTCAACAGTGATTGCTCCGACTGGACTGTGGCTCGCCTATCGGCACTTTTCACATCATTACTTCTCCAACACTTTTAACCGCCCATAAACTCACTATTTATTTCTACTTAAAAAGAAAGCAATAAAAAATTAGGTTGCCTTCCTAAGAAGTGCCTTAGTTTAACTTTTGGCGCGACAAAAGTCCATACTACAATCTCATTCTTGGTTTGGCCGTCGACTACTGGGGAAACCCCGTGTTGTCCTCGGTTCAAATGAGAAGATATGACCCATTTGGGTTCTCAACAACTTGATTGATACAAATGGGAAGTAATAGTCTGTCTAAGGCTTTACACATCTTCTTTCATCACGATGTAAATTTCGTCATGTGGCAACCACGCCGCCACTTGTATTGCTTCTCCATCAAAGAAATGGGAACAACCTTAATCGGAACCGACTCTTGGGATAGTTCTTAAGGAGAACGATGCACCTACATCCACAAGATTCTAATCTCTAATATGATCCTCATGATCTAAACAATCAAAGCATCCTTTCTATTGCAAAATTGCAACATAGTAACTTTTGATGAGAAACATCGCATTTTCTTCAGGCCGGAGGCAACGAATGAATCATACTCGCCCCATAGATAGGTAATTAGCATTAGGCTTGTTGACCTCATTGGGTTGCTAATGTCGTCTTGGCGCCAGTTTGGATCTCATTTCTTACCGTTCTGTTTCAAGGCAGCAAAATGGACACAAAACTAGAATTAAGTAGTTCACCTATAACTAACAATCACAACTTAAACTTAACTAAAGATTCTCACAACAACCCTTTCTTGGCCGCAGGCTATTTTGATTTCAGGTATTAGTAAACTTCATCCAACAAGTGTCACCGATTATAAATTAGTATAACCCAACTAATTGATTCGGGTTAAATTCACATTGGAGTGGTAAGTATTTAGATCAATAACCAATTGCGAAAATGCTCAAGTCCATCTTGGGGTCCACATTCGAGTACAAGGCATGGTCAAGTTTTGGGGTGAATTAAGTGTCAATACAGGTTTTTTTAAGCCACTTTAAAAATCGCGATTTAAGCGGCCAGAAGCCTACACAACCAATTCCATTGCTAAAAACCCAATAGCGACGAATTAGCGACAGATATTATTAGCAACGAGCAAACCAAACAACATACTAAGTACGACTTTTCGTTTCTACATGTAGTTTGTTTTTTATTAGTACTATAGGGTACACTGGGTAATTGCAATGATAATAATAGTTGGAAATCATGTTATTAGCTAGCACGCTATGGGGATTAACTTATCTTGACAATTCACCCCAATCAAATTTGTTCTCTCGAACACCATAAACAATTAAAACACTAGCTACTTAATTTTTAGTCATTCACTCTCTTGAGTGAATGTGCACAAGAGGGTTTAAGTTCACTCTCTTGAGCTGGACCCATGAAAAACCAATACCAACATACCGTCAATCAGTAATCTTAGTTATAACTCCTATCTCAAGCAAGCCAAACTTGTAGATTTATTTTGTCTTTACAAAGGACTAATATGATATCTTAACAACCCACTTCCAATTTCTTCAGGAAATGACAATTTAAAATCTTAAAAAGCTAAGGAAATATTTATCTAAAACTCCTTGTCTAAACTTTCAAGTTGATAATTCTTAATTTGAGAGTGAAAGCCGAGATTTTGATTTATCGACTCAACTATCACTCACTAGACAAATTTTGTCCTTGAAGGCTTCGCACAGTGTAACTTTAGGTGAGACATAGCCATGTGGCAACTTGACCAATGAGATAAGCAATCATCATACCTTCTTTTCTTCATTCTTTTAGTTGTCTTATTCGTTTGTGCTCATTAATTTTAATGTTTTGTTCCTCAATCCAGATACCATAAATTCAATTATTTACATTGATACAAAATGTCTTTGAGGACACTAAATCTATTAAAATATAGCCCTAATGAGTCAAAATTGTGGACTTTAAGTATTTCCCACGTGCAAGAAGGTTTTGTTATGGTGTGGAAAAATGGGCACAAATTAGAGATGCCGGTGGTTCTCAGATAATGGAAAGTTGAGATAATAAAGTTTCCTCTAGTGGTTCGAAATGAAGTGCTCTTAAAGAATAGGTTTATACTCTGTCCAATCTTATAAGAATCAAGATAATCTAACTCTCCTTATGTCCTTGTCATCCGTATGTTTTTTTTATGCTTTATTAATTACTCCTTAGATTTCTTATCCTTGCTGACTTGTTATGTGATCTATGAAGTTTTATGTTAGCATAATGATGTATAAAGTGCTTAGATAGGCTTACTCCCTTATTCCCTTAGTGGTATGTTCCTGAAAAAGCTTAGTCTTGATAGAAATGACTTATATATATTGTTTTTTTTTTATGGGTTTGTTGTGCATTGGGTAAATTTCATATAAACTTCATGAGATGAACGTAATTAACATATCTAGTTTAGAGTTGAAAAGATTCCTCCTTGCACAGAGGCTTTTTGAGAGTAAATTTCATATAGGATCCATGATTGTGGTGTTGATCATGGTGTAAGTTAGGAGAATGTAGTTCCTCGTTAAATTGAGTAAATGTAGATGTTCATTGGCATTGAGTTGTTAGAATAGTTCATACTCCTTGGTGTTGTATGCGGAATATTCTTAGCTTGGAATTAGATTTTTTCTTCCTCGGTTTTTTGCAATTTATATGTTTGTCATGAATGATGAGTTACAAGGTATAGAGGTAACCCGTAAAGAGCGTTTAGAATCTCCATTTGAGGATTAAAATCCCAATAGTTAGATATTGTTATGCCTCAAATACTATGAACTAAACTAGAAAGTTTCTCAAAGCCTTGTGGCTAGACTTAGAGTTTCCTATTAGGTTAAATGTAAAATGATGTCCTACTTAAATGAGGGTTTTAGGATTAGGGCGTATAGGTAATGACCACCCCAGGACTTGACTAGATGAGTCCTTGAGAAGACCTTAAAATAAACATGCCCCACAAGCTATAAAAAAAAAGGCACCATCCATGACCAGTAGTTGGGCCCATGGCCCCTGGGTTTGGGTCATAGGGTCAATTCCCTGCACTTTTTTGCAATTTTAGCAATCATTATCACCCACCCACAAGGGTGCAGAACCGATACATAGACCAATCCCAGGTCTCTGGTGGTTGCTTTTTCTTAGTGGGGTCAAATTTGACTGTTTATTTTTTAAGTTGGGGCTTATGGTTTAATTTGGAGGTTTTGGTAAGGGTTAGGGAGGGTTTCGTTTAGTTTTTTTTATTAAACCTCTATATAATACTAATATAAACCCTAACTAAGTGAATTAAATGAGTCTCCATACCACAAAATTAACCGCCAAATTCCTAAAGTGCAAAGAAGAAGAAGAAGAAGAAGAGAATTAAGACGAGAAGAATTCCGCCATTGTAATCAATATGTTGTTTAGGATTTGCAATTCCAGGGATGTTATGGCTTATTCATCATGGTTCTTCCACCCATAGATTCCCAGAGTTTCCCGAGTCAAAACACAATTCTTTCTAGGGTTTCTCCCACATTGTGGGATTTGGTGTAGTGTTTAACTTTAATTCCATCAATGGATATACTTTAATATGATTGAATGAATGTTTAATTATATATTACTGACTAATTAGTTGCTTTTCCAATGGATAAACCCTACTTCTTTTCTGCTTTTTTATATTTTGGGAGTTTTATGCCTTGCTGGTGAATTGAAGAATTAGAATTTCTTCCTAAAATTAAGTCATGTGTAGGTAATGGTTCAAAGATTGGGAACAAAGACATTACTTAAACTCTACTTATTATGTATGAGGTATCTTTCCTTGTAAATCATAGAGAATTTGAACCTTTTGATAATAAGACTAGATTCACCCTGGTAATAAATTAGATGCCTCGATCTAGGGGTAATGGCATGTTGTGGGCTTGAAAGTACGGCTTTGTAATCAGAACGTTGAATAACTATGGGGTTGAGGGTAAAGTTAAGAGGTGATAGAATACTATTCGCTATATATTTGTGGTGAGTGATCTATACTACCTAACCTACATAAATACGTCTTAGAAAGTATAAAGGATAAGTCACTTGGCAATAATTATTGTCCAAGAAATCCTTCCATGAACAATAGGTCATTTATGATTGGTTGAGAAGGGTGGTTTGAAATTTTTTAACTATTCGATACTACATTTAATTTAATTGCGTATCATATACAGGTATTAATTTAATTGATATAATTAGCAAAGTCGAATCTTTATGTTTCTAGTAAAATTTGGATAATCAAGTTGACAAATACCTGACCAAAATATATAATAATTTTGATTATTGATGACGCGCATATACCTCCTGATTTATGGACTTATTGTGCTTTGTTTTCCTTTTGTTCCTTTCGGGAGCACTGGCTTCCAGATAATAGCTTCACAAAATGAGGTCTTAAAAAACCTCAAAATTTTCTAGAGGAAAAAAACCAATCTACTGGGCCTAACATTCTATGGTCCTTGCCCATTGTTGGACGTATGTTACAGAACGGAACAATACGCCGCAGACTCATCTAGTAATGAGGAATAAAATCTCCAGAGAAAGTCCAAACGACAAAAAAGAAATTTGTAAGAAAATTATCTACAAAATAGAAAGACCAGGTCAACTTCAACAAAGATGGTATCCTCCAAAGAGAAAAAACGATACAAAAACTGCAAATACCGAAAAAGTAAAGAAGTACTAGGGGAGTTAGCACTAAAATGTGGAATATGTTAAGGAGAATCGAGATGTACAGAAGAAATAACAACATTGACTTGGAAGTTTGCCACTACGATTGAAGTGTTGCTTTGGCTTCAGCTATTGAAATAAAAGGTCTAAATGCTTTTACAAACATTCCTTATCCCGTCACCAAAGAACCGACCCCATCCCCCATTGAGGAAGACAAAGGCAGCAACTCCATATATGTTAAGTTACTTTATTTGTTCAAAGTTTCCATATGTTATTCTCTCAAATCCCTTTTTTTTGTAAATTACACTATCTAATGTTCTTTTTGTGTTGAAATAATCAACTGGAGCACTGAAAATATGATGTGTGTATTGATGATGTGGAAGTTTGGTTTTTGTTGTATACTTGTAATGATTGCTAAAACAATAGTACCTAAAAATGACATTTGTCAATAAACATCTTGGGTTTATAACCAATATTTAACAAATATATTTTCTAATGCAAACAAAAATGCTCAATAGTTTTAACCATAAATCGGTAAAATACTTAATTGAAAGGATTTTTGTTAAACAGTTTCATCTGAAAATTTTTGAAAAGATAATGATTTACATGAAGCACTAACTCGTGTGGCTCCCGTAACATATCATGAAGAGATTGACGAGATTGGACATAGAAAGTTGTTAGAGTGTATTCATGGCGTTTTTTTCTTATATTAACTAACTTCGTACTCATTGTGTCCATTAATTAGACTAGCTGAATAAGGTCAATTTTGTGACATTCTCACTAAATGTAATTCCTTCTATTATAATGCAAAGTTGATACAATTTTTTCTTTTTCAAATTATTCTATAGCATGGATGCTTTAGTTCAATGGTGATCGAGTAAAATAGACGTCCTAATAAGACAAATATATACTCAAAGTCACATGTATCAACAATTTTACACTTGATAATTGTTGTGGCAGTAGAAACAATTTGACTGAGATATGAATAGCCGAACAACAGTCTTTTCCTAATGGTATCAACCAAACCTCAACATTTTACATTCTTATATGAGATATGAGGCAACGTTTGAACTTCCAGATTGATTTTTTAAATTGGATCATAGATATTTTCTTTTTGTCTTTTATGATAAAAATAGTTTTATGTCCTTTTTTAGATTATGTTTTTTATTTAGGCATAGTGTCTTAAAAAGAATATTTTATTTTTATTCAATTGTAAGAAGACAAGAGATCTCATTTTCTTGGTTGCCACCACTGTGTTTCTACAAACAAAAATTCTAAAACATATATATGTCCAGTTTGGTAATACTGAGACTGTTTTTGTGTCTGGGCATTTTAATCTTTTGAACTATATTAATTTCATCATGGACTTGGTAGGTACATTTTTCATTCTCAATCAACTACAGGTAATTTTTTGAAAACTTTATAAAATTGTCATTTTAACCATCCCGATAGTTTTCCCGAGTCACTTATGATTGGTCGGTGAAATTTTGTTTTAAAATTTTTTAACTATTTGATAATTTAATTAAATTAATTGATGGTTTTTTTTTTTTTTTAAAAAAAAAAATGATTATATAATTAATTGAGTTGATAATATGAGCTAGCTTAAACTTGTTTAGACCGTATACCTTTTGACCATATGTAAATTAAAGGCTTATTTTTCTACAAAATTATTGTCCTTGCTTTGGCTAATTTCTCTATTCTCTGCCTCTAATTACGATACCACAACCAAACCGTCTTCATCATTGTAAGCTCCCACATAATGCTACCAGAATTCACTTTGATCCATGAATACTGGGTCAATTTTATAACGTATTGAAAGGGATAAATCCTAAACTCAATATGTCACACATTTAGATTACTGGTGTTATAGAAGTGATTACTGCACTATTCAATTGTATAATTAATTACTTTATATTTTAATATGTCCTTCGGCATAGAATCTAGGAAACAATTAGGTGGGTTTTTGATTTAGAAGAATTTCTAGTTTTAAAAGGTATGGTTTCTTGGACTACGAAAAATTGATTTATTATTGTGTGAAGGGAATTTATTTGGAAACAATTGGAAGTCTTTGTTGTTGGAAAAGTTTGGAGGGCTTCAAAGTGTCTTGAACTAATACATGTTGATTTATGTAGACCTATGCATACTAGTTTTGTTTTAGTGGGAGTTCCGTTATTTTATCGTATGTACTGATGATTGTAGTTGCATGATTGGGTGTAATTATTAGAGCAAAATAAAAACAGTTTAAATTCAAGTACTTTAAAGGCGCCCACAATTGGGGGGAATAAGCAAAGCAGTTTGGTTCATAGATAGAGGCCACAAATTCTTGCTAAAAGGAATTTTAATCTTTTTTCCTAAGGAAAATGACATTCATAGGGAGCTGATAACACCTTATACTTGAGATAAAAATTTCATTGCAGCAAAATATTGCACTGTGGTGGAGATGGAAAGAAGCATGTTACAAGCAAAGGGACTTCTAATCAATTTTTGGGCTGAAGCAGTAATGAAATCACTCCATTTATTGAAATTTTCTCCAAGAAAGGTTTGTTATATATCAACTTCATTTCAATTTTTGGGAAGGCAGAAAATCATTGGTAATTTATTTTTAATAATTTTTTGTTGTACTACTTATTGCTTTTGGTAAATGTCCTCAAGTTCGTCATAAGTTTGATGAAAAATCTAAAATTGTGTGTTTTATTTAGTTACCACAAGCACAAATCTAAGTATATAAGCCGGTATAACCCTCTTAGTAGAAAGATTATATTATAAGGATGTATTATTTACTGAAATGGAAAGCTGCAATTGAGTTAAAGGCAACGATAAAGATGCAAGTACAGATTCCTATTGCCTCTGGAACCATTGTTTATACAATTTCAGCAGCCCAATACTACAACTACCAATCAGTCCAAACTGGTAATCATCGACAACAAGCGCTTCTAGGGCCACTTCTCCATATTTATTTTCCAACTTCAAGGAGCGAAACACTTATCTACACTCTTGAACGTCTTCAGATGAGTCCAATAACCATTAAGAATATCACAAGGCTTATAAAGGTGAAACGCGAGTACGCCAATGACATGTATACACTTGTCATTCTCTTTGGCAATGTCAGTTTCCCTACACATTATGGGAAGCGTCTAAAAAGGAAGAGTAGCGGAGAGCGTGTCAGAGAATGAAATGTATGGAACTAATGAACATAGAGATTGGAGGAATTAACTAAGAATACAAAAATGCAATTGGTCTGAATGGGTGTTCAAGATAAGTTTGTGTGATGGAACCATGCAGCAGGATAGCTCGTCCTTTTACAAAGGATTGCACAACAAGTGGTCTTATTTTAAAGAAACAATTTTTCCTCCATTGCTCATTTGAAATTGTTTATACTTTGTTCGTAGCATTGGTTGCATATCACGATATCAGTTTATCAACTTGAATGTAAAGTCGGCATTTCTCAACGGAGACCTATACAAGAGGTCTACATAGCATAACCTAAGGTGTTATAGAGAAGGTGTGATGTAACAAAGATCTACAAACTAAAAAAAGTCATTGTATATTTGAAGGTAGCCACTCGATCGGATATAGCAAAATCGATGGGTGTTTTTTAGAGAAATGGGAGATATGAGAAGTGATTGATTAACCACGTTGTCTGTAAAACAGAAAGGTAATATGCTTTCAATCATTGTTTGCCTTTATGTTGATGATAACATTTATTCTACCTTTCTTTTCCTCTGGTGGATGAATTTTAGTATCAAAATGAATGAATGTGTTTTGAGATGCAGATATGGTGTTATTACATATTGTCTTGGCCTTGAAGTCCATAAACCTCAAGATTAAATATTTTCTATTTCTTTACAAAGGAAATATGCCAAGGACCTTTTCTTAGGTTTAGTGTGCTTTAATGCAAGCCCTCTGCCACACACCTTTAATGTTGGTGAAAAAATGCAGCTTAATGAATGGAGCAAAGATGCGTGATTGCTAGAAGTTTCATAAAGCATGTTTGAATGTTTAATTACCAACCATACTCATCCAGATATGCATTATCTGATTGGGTTATATCTAGGTTTATACCACAAACTTCAAAGGTCATTTTGAAGAAACAAAAAGAGTGCTGCATTATGTCGCTGAAGTAATAAACATGGGATTTGGTATTCAGAAGTGTCTAACTTCAAATTATGGGTGGTTCACGATAGTTTACTATTGTGTGAGGATAAAAATACAATTTTTTTTAAAAATCATTATTTATCTCACATTTATTATATCTATATTGTCCGTATTTTTTTGAGCATGAAATTTTAAGATTTGTTGCTATATATAGTGTATTTTATTTGTAGGAGTAAAATGGTGTAAAGTTGAAAGTTTTGGAGCTAAAACCGAATTAACTATGGGAAAGATTGAAGAAGGGAATAAGAAGAAAACTTTTGATGCAATTTAATATAATAATAATATAAACTTACATAATTTCCCCTTTTAATTAAACATGATCCCGTGGCACAATTGAAGGCGACAAGGAAGTGGCACAGTTCATGTGGAATTCAATTCTATTTGGAGGCTTTGTTTTCTTCTCCCAATTTATTTTGGACTCAGTTATTTTATTTGGGTTTTTCCCCCATCATAAATAGTCTAGATAAAAATAATATTTTGTGGAATCTAAGGAGGTAACTTTGAAGAAAAGTTGTTAATGATTTTTTTTTTTAGGTTTTTTTTCTTCTTCTGCTAATTTTTCTAAGAGATAAGTAGCTAACCATTAAAAAAAAAAGATAAAATATTTGAGGAATCGAGACTTAAAATTCCTGACTTGAAACATGAAAAATATGATATGTTGAAATGTAGTAGCATCAAAATTGTAAAGAAACTTGATCATAAATTTTTAGTGCATTTTTATATTCATGGCTAAAGATGTAGTATGTTGAGTCTTTTTAGTTTTTGAATCCTAATGGTGAATCTGTGCTTAATAGATTCCTTGTTTTGGGAATCTCAGAAAAGAAGAATCAAGTCCCCGTAATAATTATTAGCTTAGTTGGGCAAGTGGATTTCTAAACCTTTGGTTTATTTCATAGAATCATTATTTCCTTGTGGAATTTGTTGGGTATTAATGGGAATTTAATGTTTACTGTCCATCTTGAGTATTCTAACGATGAAAAAAGGGGTAGTAAAAATCATTGTGATTAATTGTTGGTGTGTAATGTGTTTGCGAATGGTTTTGACAGGTCCTTCTTGATTCACTTTTTATGTTAAATTTTAGCATTGACTTGATCTTTGGGTAGACTTTCTTGGTGGAATTATGATTGGAATGAATATGAAGTTTGGATATATAATTGTTAAGTGGTGGTGTGAGTTTGGGGTATTGTAAACGGAACTGTGACTGTTTAGGTTGGGATGATTTTAAATGCTGGTTATATGGTCCATTAATGAATATTAACTTGTTGTTAGTATATTTAAAAAAAAAATTAAAAAAACAAATAATAAATTGTTACAATTACAATTACAACCCCACTTTTCTACCGTGTTGTTTTTCAGCTGGTTTCTATATCATTGTGAAATGATTAGGTTGGGTTTGTTTGACTACAGGTTGTAGTTGTGGAAGGTTTTTGGTTTGTGGTGTAAGGATTACCGTGAATTCTAATTCCCTTCTCTTATGTATAGAAGTTTACTTCATGACCGTATCAATGTGGTTTTGGGTACTCACGGCCTTGCCACTACATTTTTTGGTAGGTTTACTAGCCCATACCTTGTGATGTTTATTCTCTCCTTGTCTGATTGCTTTTTGCTGGAGGTTTGTGAGGCCTTACTTTGTTATTTAAGTGGACCTTCTTCCTCCTTAATGATAATATGTTTCTGTCTAGGAAACAATGTCATTTAAGACTTTATTCTTCAATATTTTTTTATAACAACACGTTAGAGGCTTGTACAATTACAACGTTTTTGGAGTTTTTATTTTCAAAGTTTGATTATAAATTTCTGCTTTATATCGTGAGGTGGATTTTAGGCGACTTGTCTTGGTGGAATAAGACGAGTTGTCATCACGTCTATTTTTTGTAGTTGTAACCGTTTTCTTCTTGAAACCTAGGAGAACATACAAAATTGAATCCTAAGGATTTTGGTTGAGGCGATAATTTTTGTCATCTGGAGTCCTACCCACTAGACTTGGCCGTCATTCAAAGACCAGTGTTGGCCCCCCAAGCGAAGACTTAGACTGACTACCTTAACTCCATGGAAGACCTCAAATCAACTCAATTTCAAATATAACATGTTTTAATAAAAGGAACATTTAATATCACTAATCTGCAAATGACTTAAGTCCCAAAATTTGAATATCTGAAGTCATAAAACATTGAGACTCTAAAACTAAACTACTAACTCTTTACTGTCTATTAAGCCTCTATCTAATTGAAATGAATTAGGGAACGACCCTACCCAAAATTCCTAATAAACTAAGTAGAAACAAATAAAGGGGGGAGATGCCTCCAGCTGCAAGGAGGCTTCACCAAGTGACTTGGTGTGCTCAACTGAATCAACCTGTTGGCCTGCGTGTTTTATTCTGGTTACGCGTGCATCATTAAACGATGCAGGCCCACTGTCTCAGTACATTTAATGTTACGTTATGGTGAGTTAATAATCTAAAGGACTACTTAGCCTTGAGGGGGTTAAGATGAGTTTCCCTTGCTTTTCTTACTCAGGAGATATGCTTAACTAAAAGTTATGTCTAGGAAGAAATTTAAAACACTGCGATATGTATAACTGTAAACAATAAAAAAAAACATAGTTCTTTAAAACAACTGCAATAACAAACTCAAATTTACTGATATATTGAAATTACGTATAACTTTTTGTGGGAGTTCTCTCAACCGACAACCATCAATTTGAGCCGAAGTGATGATAACAAACATTACTCATTTTTGCCGAAGGACAATCCCATACCTTGCCATCATATAGGACCTTACTTGCCTTAGTGGATCCACTAGATAAACTTATGTGAATCATCTAAAAAGTATTCAATAATTCCTCGATTCCCATGATGGTTCATGGTGTACATGGAGAGTTGAGTTAATTATGAACTATCATCCCCATATCGGTGCCAATACTAAACTACCAAAACTACCTTAGCTCACACTTTTAATGAAATTTTCCTGCCTTTAGGTTGAGATAATTTACTGAACCCGTTGATTTTAAAAATCCTCCTTTTTTGGAATCATTGTTCCCCTTTTAGTTCAAACTCTTTAGGAACTCTTAGTTTTCCTTTTAACTTACATGTGAAACATTTTTATAAAACCTTCAGGAATATTGAGTTCCCTTATTGCTTTTGATAAATGAACTCAACTCTTTCTCTTTACTTAACTTTTTACCTTAACCTCTTAGGAAATACTTAGTCCCCTTATAGATTTAGATAATTTAAAAAACCTCACTTATTTACTCTTTGTGTATCAACTTGTAACTTGAGCATTAAACCAAAGTTAAATGATTTATTAAGACTTCTTGAAAACTTCAAGAACTTAACTTTGACTTGATTGTTTACTTGTAAAACTTGGACTCCTAACTTCCTCTTCTTGACTACACATCTTAACCTTTGTCTTGAATTTGGATTATGGATACAAGGATCATGATATCATGGTTTATGGATGATTCGTTGATGTTTAATGTACTTAAGATTGTTTGAATCACTAGGACTGATATTACTCACTTATGAACTAGTACTAAAAGTAGTGAAAGAACGGGTCCTCCATGGTTCGTGGCCGCTTTGATAGTCGTGAAGCGCCAGAGCCTGACGGACAGACATTTTCTCATGCCCTCTGGCTGGCACAGCGCACCATTCAATACAACTGAATCTTCTGTACAGACCTCTCTGGTATGGCGAAGTGCCCCGGGCACTATCAGATGGGTTTAATAAATTTGTCTTCTTCTTTGATTTTCATCCTACCCCTAACTTCCAAGACCCTACCCCAAACACTTACTGCCTCCTCTGTAGAATCCATAATGTTTGTCTTCCAGGCGTGCAAGTCCCCTGTGCACAATGCTTCTCACTCACTCTTTTCTTCTTCAACATGGGCAATCTATCATGGACCCCTTCTTAGGGCATCATCAACAACGCAATAGCCTTACCCTGTATGGGAAAAGAATCTCATGTCTAATCCTTGAGTCAATTCTAACTAACCACCTCCTTTGTCTGAGATTGAGTTTCTTTTTTGAGTGAAACATACTGGAGGCTTCTTGTGATCTTGAATATAAGGCAACATAAAACCATACCAATGTGCTCCATATTCTTTCAAAGCACACTCCGCTGCAGTCAACTCTAATGTCATGAGTTGGGATAATTTTTCTCATTGAAGTTCTTGAGGCATAGTTTATAACCTTTCTTCTTCATAAACAAACACCCAAACCAATCTTGTGCATAACAAATACACCACAAAGCCTTGATTACCCTCTGGTAAAAGGTCAAAACTTAAGCGGTAGCCTCCTTTTTACTCCTGAAAGCTTTTCTCATTCTCACAATATTTAGAACCATTGAAACTTGATTGTCTTCTGTGTCACCTTGTCAAAAAGAGAGAAGGTAGATTAAA
Source organism: Solanum habrochaites (assembly GCA_027704765.1). NCBI lineage: Eukaryota > Viridiplantae > Streptophyta > Magnoliopsida > Solanales > Solanaceae > Solanum > Solanum habrochaites. The sequence continues at coordinate 15,647,611 of JAKWJA010002489.1, read as the reverse complement.
ACCCTTTAACAAAATCTCTTATATTAACTAGCTAAACCCAAGTACTCTGTAGATCTGTTGGAGACATGGGTCTAGACCACTCTAAACTGCCTCTATCTTCTAAGTAATCACTCTAAATCCCATGCCCCCATAAACTATGTGGACTAAGAATGCCATAGACCTTAAGACACAAAGTCCACACTTGAGACATTCATACTCTTTATCTTCAAAGTTTTCTACAAGACATCCTGATGTAACTAGCATGTCTTCTTCATTCCTTGAATCAACCACAGTATGTCATCAATGAAGACAATGACAAACCGATCTAATAAGGTTTGAACAGTTTGTTCTCAATCCATGAATGTTGCAGTTGGATTTCGCACCCAAAGGACAACCAAAAATTCATAATGTCCATACCTTGTTCTTAAGTCTATCTGGATCAACATTTCCTAACTTTTCAACTAACGATGACGTTACCACCACCTACCGTCCTACCCGCTTCACCATCCGAGCCATTGTTTCTCGGGGGCCCCAAGCGATTCCTTTGACCGTACTTAAAACTTAGAAGAAGACTTAACTCAGAAATAACTTTAAAATAATACCTTTTGCCTAAAAGGAAAACTTCACCCTTATCGTTTTAAAAGAGATATGAAAAGACTAAGAACTAATTCTCTTTTTCTAAATGAGCCTCTAAATTAAAGATGGATTTTCGGACAACACCCCAATTATCCTACAACTGAAACTAAAAGAAAATAACTGAAAGGTAAAGTGTCTTCTGGAATTAAGGGAGGCTAAACCTTACTAACTCTGAATCTGCTCACTGGATCCCAATGGCGCACAGAATGTCGATCCTAGTTTACCCGTGTCTGCATGCTAATACGATCAGGACACTGGAAATCAATACATTGAATGTAGGAGTATCCGAGTTGGAATGCTAAAACCACATAAGCTTAAAAGAGTTGAAAGAAACCTTACCTTGTGCTCTCTTATCTCATGAATACTAACTCATTATGACGACGTCTTCATTATATAAGCAAGTTTGAAGAACATGTGCAATTATAAAGAAAGTTGTTTAAACATGATTGTCAACTTTGTATATGGCAACGATACCATTAATCTACAATGTACGTAAAATAAAAAATCATCTGATGTAACTCCATAATCATAATATAAATAAAATCTATCATGTTTCCCTCAAAGTAATACTTGTGCAATGCTTAAAAGTCGCATGACCCCTTCATACGAGCAGAACCTCTTGAGGAACCATTTACTAGTATTGTGAGAGTTTCTTCAAATCGGCAATCATCACGTAATCGTTATGATGCTGATGCACAAAGTTTCACCTCACGTGCCCAAGGACCATCTAAACCGGCCAAAGTAATAGACCTGAACTGCTTAACGGATCCACTAGTAACTGTGAAGGTTCATCTAAAAAGTATGAACCTTTGTCTACCCATGGTGGATACATGGTTTTCCATGGAGACTTTGATTTAATTTACACTCACAACATCCCCACACATCGATGCTCAATACTAACTTCCAAAAATATATTGAGTCCTTATGGTTTTAAACATACTGATTCTGTGGTTGAGATTAGTGCACAAAACTTATCTTTAAAAAAAACTCTCTTGGAATCATAGATTCCTTGCTTGCATTAATTTTAAAGATATAACTCTTTTCTGGAAAAGTAGCCCGAAGCCCTTCGAAAACAGTAGCTTCCTGTTTAAATAAAGATGTAAAAATATTTTCAAGTCTCCCCCCTTTTTAGGGATACTAAGTTCCCCTATAATTTTGAAGAACAAACTTCTCTTAGACTCTTTGCTCTTTACTCTTACACTTTATTAGCTTGAAACTTGAGTTTTTTGAAATGACTCTTATGAATACGTAGAGTCCCTTATATTCTTTAGAGGATGAACTTCCATCTTTAGGGAAATACTGTTCCCTATATATTTCCTTGGAGGAAAGGCCCTTCACTTTGCTCTTCTTTAACCAGACTTGAGCCTTAAAACAAGTGTTTAAAACATTTAAATAAGATCTTTTGAAACTTTAAAGAAACTTCACTTTGTCTACTTCCTTAACTTTAGAGCTTTAACTCTTAGGCTTCTTAGACTTTTAACGCTACAGTTTCCTTGAAGTTGAATGAATTGATTCATGATATTTAGACGTACCTTAAGTGTTTGGAATCAACTAGGAAATGTGGGTACATCCACTTAGTATAGTACAAAAAATGGGGTATGAATGCGGTTACGGAGTCCTTGGTGCTCTTAGAGGCTTCGCGGCACCATGGACCCCAAATTTTTCAGAGGCAAAATTGAGGTGATCTGGCTGGGCGCTGCCCCCAAGACTCTATGAACCAGACACCGTCCTGCGAGGCGGGCTAATGGAAGGCATGGCGCCCAAGGCCCTACGACGCACGTCGACTTCTCTTCTCCGATTTTCAACTTTAATTAAAAAACCTTCCAATATTCCCATGGATCTACCCCCAAAAATTTTAGGATCACTAATATCTCAATAATCAATAATTTTTACTCGTAAAACAGCCTTGAAACACAAAAATCCAAAATGAACTAGACAGCTACTACCCATTCAATCAACTAATTTGATAATTGTTTCATCAAAATCTCAATGTTTCATCATCCAATCTACTCTAACTTGTTGAATTAAATCAAATTTGGTGTGTGGGTGGAATAACCCAATGCAAAAAGTCTCACATACTTAAAGGATCACCCCAGAACGAAAATTCCTGCAATGATCTTGGCGTTCTTTCTTCCCTTCTCCTCCTTTCCTCCTCTTTTCTTCGCTTTCTTTCTCTTCTGCTCGTCTCTCAAAACACTAACAATGTTTATACCTCTGTGAACATAAATGAGATCAGTTTAGACCCCAATTTATTACCCAAAAATCGAAAATAAATAAGTGGGTAATGAAAATACAATTTTGCGCTTCCCAAATCTGATTGGACTACCTTACATCCAACACCAACTTCTGACAGTGCATTCCTCACTTATAAGGAATTGAAATACACAAAATCAACGGCGTAGAAAGATCACTGCCAAGGTCTTCAAAACATATCCATAAATACCTCTAACTCCATCCTGATCTAGGATTTTATATCTTGTTTTTGAATGTTGACCAAAACTCATCTTTTCAAAACTTAAGAAAATTTCCAGCTTTTTTAGTTCTTCCTAAAACTTACTATTTCGACTTTCTACGCTTCTTCCTATATAATCTCAATTTTTGAGATCTTAAATGATCTAAGGTCAATTATGGAAAAGCAATAAACACACCCTTGAATTTGATAAAACGATCATCTATCCTTGGATTAGGATATTTTTTCTTTGATGGTAACCTTATTCAATGGCCAATGTCTATACACCCCTAAGGGACCTATCCTTCTTCCTTACCAATAAACGGATAACCCCAATGCGAGACACTTGTCCAATGAGCCCCTTATATAGCAAATCTTTCAATTGCTGCCCTTGATGCCATTCTGTAATGGAGGAACATAGATAGGACGCGTATCTGGGATGACGTCTATCCCGAAGTCTTCTCTTCTTTCGGGAGGGACTCCAAGTAAATCACAGAAAGACTTTTGAAAGTCACTAACTATAGCACTGTCCTGAAGGGAAGGTACCTCAACGCTTGAGTCCATTAACTCAGACTAAGTAATAGATACCCCCTTTTGAAGCTAACTTCCCTTTCCTTCCTAAGGTAATGAAATTAAATGACCCTTAGGACTGCTGAACTAGTATTCCACTCTATGACGGGTCATTAGTGAATTTGAAACTTGACAACTCGAGTTTGCAGTCTATTCATGCATAAGATTCATAGAGTCCGTCCATACCTAGAATAACATCAAAATCCTACCATGTGCTAATCTACTAATCAGCCATGGGTGCTCTTGTGATTGATGGAAATAGGAAAATCATGAACGACCTCTTTCCACTAGAATAGCACTCCCCACCGTGTTAAACATAGAAAGGTTCACAAAGTTTTTCAGGAGATCTCAAACTGATTTGCAACATAGGGAGGTTACAAGTATAACTTTTTCTCCTAGGTAAACAAAGCATAAACGTATAAAGTAAAGACGTTGAGTCTAGCCCGTAACAACATTAGGGAAGTTCTCTTGCTCTTGACATATAGTGATTGCCATAGATATGGTTTTGCCCTTCGCCAGTACCAGAATGGTTCCTCCTAGTGCAGCCCTGTCTGGGTGGAGAAAATTGATGGAGATTGAGATCTATTGCCTGTATTTCTAGCACCTTTCTTATTCCTTAGGGAACTCTCTCATGAATGACCATCTTGTCCACACTTGAAACACTTGTCTTGCCATCACGACATCTACCAGAGTGGTTTTTACCACATTTACCTCATGTGCAAAACTAACTTGGGATTTGGTTGGTCTACCCTTAAGTTCTATCAATTATGGTCACTATACTCACCTCTATTTGTGGGCGCAGGTTCACTTGCAGATGATGGTGCATGCTCCTTTGATTTCTGAAATTGTGGCCGACTTGAACCACCTTTTTGCTACGCATACTCATTCCAGTCTTTGATTTCTTATTTCTGTAGTCCTCTTTGTCCCTCAGCTTCTTTTGAAATTGTTACACATAGACCATAAGCCTGTATATGTCAATACCACCAATACACGTTGCAGCCCTACATTCTTTGCTTTAAGCACGACCCAAACCGACAACAAACAAACTCATCCTACTCCTCATGTACTTAACTATATTCGGATCATAGAGAAACAGTTGGGTGAAATTCAACCCATACTCATGAATTCTTATGGAGTCTTGTTTCAAAGTTAGGAACTCATGTCCCTTTGCTTCCTTCAATTCTCGAGGAAAGAACCTCCCCAAGAAGGCTTCTTCGAAACAAGCCTAATTTCAAGGTGGTACGTCCTCAGCTCTGCGCTCCTTCCATTGGTCAAACCAAGTTCTAGCCACACTCTTCAATTGATATGCATCTAATTCAACCCTCTCATTATTAACCATATGCATCACCTCAAACCCTTTCTTCAATTCTTCCATAAAGTTTTTTCTGGATCGTCAGTAGTGCTTGATCTGGTGAAGCTAGGAGGATTTTTATTTGAAACTAATGAACCTTTGAGGTTTCAATCCCTTCTTGTCGAGATCCTCTCTGTTGCCCTACTTGGTTGGTTACTACTTGACTTAGCATCCAGTAGATCTTCTTGGAACTCCTATTAAAAACGTCTCATTTTGGTTGCACATCCTGTGCATTGGGTAATTCTTGTTCCTCAACATTTCTCCTGGCTGGTCAATCTTGACTTTCTCTTACCTTGATGCATGATGATTTTAAAATATGCCCCAAGAACGATGAGAAAGAGACCTTTTTAGCGATATAAACTCTAACTCACAAAATGAATGTGAAGAAGTGAGATGTTCCTAAAAGTCGTAATCCTCCAAATCATAAATGTTGCGTTCTCAAAGCCGATATTAAGACTCTACAAATACGGCTTAAAGTACTCCCTAGGACTTTGACTTTGTTCTCTGATAATCATGTTTGTCACCCTTGGAAGCCTACAACCCTGAACGTGGCCCGGTCACCAAAGACCATTGTTGGCCATCAAGTGAACCCTTTGCCCATACTTACTTACCTCACCGGAAACTCACTCAACAAATCAAGAAGTAGAAAACCATGTTTAATTTAAAAAAAGATTCTTAATATAATTAATCTGGAAAAAGTGGACACTTCAGTCTCATAATGAACATATAATTAATAAAACACAACAGACTGTAAATTGAACTATCTAATTGCTATCTATCTATTGAGCCTCTATAAATGGAGATGGATGTTTGTACAGACCCGACCCCGACAACAACTAATGAACTAAATTAGAAAACAAATATAGGGTGTCCTTCCAGATGCAAGGAACTCACCAAGTGACCGCGGAGTGCTCAACTAGATCAACGTTGCATTGCGTGCTGATCATGATACCTGGCATCTTCTGCATCATAACAATTCATGACAAACTAACATCAGAACATTGAATATACGATATGCGAAGGAAAGATAAATGGACGACTTCAAGCTTTAGGGTTAAGATGAACCTTACCTTGGGTTCTCTGCTCAACTGAAAGAATATGCTTACTCCAAGTAATGTAATAAAGCAATTTAATAACACTGAATATATATAAATCTTGTCAAGACAATATAAATAATTTTTTCGTTAAACAAAAGCAATAACAGACGTCAACTTTCCTTATATATAAAAGTATATAACTTTTGTGGGAGATTCCTTCTAACCCAACAACATCACTATGAACTTAAGTAATGATACAAACGTTTTATACCTCAATGTTTCCCAAGACCCTACTATCTTCATCGGTAAGGACCTTTCTTACTTACTGTATCACTCGATAAACATACATGATCATCTAAAAAGTAGACCCGTTAAATTCATAATGGGGTCCCATGGTTTACATGGATCTCTTCGTTAATTATGATTATAATCCCCACACCCCTCGGTGCTCAACACGACTCCCAAAACACACTTTATCTTATACTTCCTACTAAAATTTCCTTCCCTTTAGATGGGTTATAATTTTACTGAACCTTTAGCTTTAACAAGACCCCTTTTTTTGGAATCATGTTCCCCTTTTAGTTCAAAAACTTTTGGAACTCTTAGTTTCCCTTTTAACTAAAATGTGAAACATTTATCAACCTTCAGAATATTAGTTCCCTTATAGCTTTTGAGAAATCACATCAATTATTCTCTTGTACTTAACTTGAAACTTAATTTTTTATGGAATACTTCGTCCCCTTATAGATTTTATTTTTAGAGTTTTTACAACTCTTTACTTCTTTGCTAAACTTGTAAAACTTAGCCTTAAAACAAAATTTAAATTATTGTTAAGACTCCTTGAAAACTTTAAGAACTTTTGGACTTGCTCCCCCTAAACTTTTTAACTTGAGTCCTAACTCCTGCCTATGATCTTAACTTCCTTTGAAATTGATTGTGGATTCAAGGATTATGATCTCATGTTTATGGATGATTTATGGTGTTAGATGTTACATTATAGTGTTTGAAATCAACTAGTCACTAGCAATGAATAGGTACAGTCCTCTAGGAAACTGTAGAAAGGATAGTATGAAAGAACGGGTCTTCAGGGGGCTTGCGCTCTAAAGAGGTGCGGAGCGCCAGGGCCAGACGGACAGAGTCTTCTTGAAGCTCTTTGATGGTGCGTCATCACAAGGCCTATCATATGATTTTTTCAACTTTTCTTCTACGATGTTTATTCTAAACCTCCCAAAGTCCATGGATCCCACCACCATACACTTAGGATCGCTACCTAATTCATTACCTACAGATTAGAGCCAAAAACAGTCCTGAACAGAAAACAAATCTACTTGGTATACATTACAATTTAACCACACGAATTTAAAACGAATTCTCATCAAGACCTCCCATTTCAATCATTCCATAACTCTAACTTGCTTAATTGAAAAAAAGTGGGTGTGGTGAAAGGACCCCACACCGAATGATCTCAATTTATCCAATATAGGGATCACCCCCCGATCTACACATGGATTTTGGCGTTCTTGGACCCTTCTTAAATCTTTTCCTCTTCCTTTTTTTTCTTTTCTCCCAAGCAACTTAGCGTTCTTAGTTTTTCTGAAACTGATTTGGGACTTGGTTTTTTACCCCTTAATAACCTAAAACAATGAATTTGCAAATACTAAGTGAAAGACAGCTTTATCCTTATAAATTCGGCATTGTATTTTCCTCAGTTCAACAACCCAACTTCTATGACAGATCCGCTTAATTATCATTCGGATTTTTCCTAAACTCGACGGCGTTGAAAGATTCCTCCAGTAATTCCCAAACATCTTATAAAAACTCCATCCACAACTCCTCCAGATATGGAATTATGGCTGTTTGAAATTGCCAAAAACTCACTTACGAAAGCTGGGAATTTTCTAGATTCCGTACTTATTCCAAAGTCGATTATTCTTGGTTTCTTGTTCGTTCGAGTTGCGAGATGTTACAATTTCTAGTCTTTCCTTCCAAAAAAAACTAGTTTATAGGCATTTTTATAAATATAGATATCTTTTATTTTTTTAATATCCTTTATTTTTATACTAGAAATTGAAAAATGTCATTTTCTTGTATTTTAAATGTAAAAGGGCAAGAGTCTTATTTCATTTATTATGGAATCTTCATTCGTGAAAGTGGATATAAAAACGGCGAAAATTATTTCTACCCTATACAAATTTTTTTATTTAATAACCAACACTTGTGAAATTTTATTTTTTTTTATACCTAAGAGATGTGGGAAAGACATTCATTCTTAAAAAAAACGTAAAGGAAATATAATCATTTCTTTTCCAAAGAAATTTAGAACAAACCTTTCAGTTATTTATGCGCATGCCTTTAGAATGGAACTATTTAATTGGGAAATATATTTTTTAATAGGACGCTACTTCCAATTATATAGGATCTTTAAGACTTCGTAAGTCTTTTTAAAAAAAATTGATGTATATCGATGTAATGAAATCTATAAGGTTTCAAAATAAAGCCATATTTCCAACAATTTGTAAATAATTACTATAAGCAAATAATTGACATTTAAAATTTGGGAAGTGGTATGAAAAATAAATGTCAAAATATGGTGTCACGCCTCGAGCTAACCCCCGAGATGCGGACATAAACCGACGAACAACAAGTGATAACAATTAACCCTACTTGGCAATTATCATGGAGCATATAAAGAATAATAATGATGCGGAAGTAAATCATTATTAATCTTAAAACATGGGAAACCTATTCTATACACTTAAATATTTGAAAACAATAGGTTAATATCACGGAAAAATTAACTCAACTAAGCTGAATCTAACTATTATGAAATAAGCCTCTAAACTGGACTAGAATTACTTGACAAGCACCCAGCTAAATCTAGCAAAAACTGAAACTAAATGACTAAAGACTGAAATGACACTCATGACTGTTTTCCTCGGAGAATGAGGACTCACCACTGAATCTGCTGAACTGGAGATCAAAAAATCGATCATTGTGTGATCTGGATGCTGAGAACCTGAACCTACATCACGAGAAGACTTAGTGCACGTATGCGTCAGTATTTGAAAGGTATTGAGCATGTAAGATAGAATAAAACTGAAATAATAATCTGACATGATAAATTGAATTCTGAGCTAAGTAGATGCAATGACCAATTTATAACATGTTGAAACTGAATACTGAATATACTGATAAATAGTCAACGCAAAGAGTCTGAACTGTGGGAGCTACTAATAACCGATAGTAAAACCACATGAGCTAAATGTGGAGTATGATGTATATGCCCCATTGAGAGGACCCAATATATCCTGCCAAAGTTATAAAGGCATGTTGGCGTGATCACTAAACTGATTTCCCACAGAGGTACTTACAACCTACTTGGCTAGTAGTTCTGGGACTAATTGGGTACGTTGAATCCTAGTCCAACTAGGTATTATGCTACTCCCAATGAATTCTGTAAATTTAATGATTAAGTCTGAGTTTCTATAAATACTGGATAACTCAAAACCTAACATGTAAACTGAGAATGCAATAATTAATATGGTAATTATGCATTTGTAACTGAGGCATGTATATATGAAGTGTCTGAAGTATCTGACCTAGCATGTGTAATTCAAGCACTAGAGAAATACAAAGCTAGGATTCTGAAATTCATGCAATAAAATGAATAATAACATGATAATCGGATTTGTAATATATAACTAATAAGTTCATGAATTTCTATTGAAGTTCTAGAAACCCTAGGTCTAATCATGACAATAGAATCAAGAATCTGACTAAAAATTAAGAACTCAGTGGGTGAAAGGAACCCACTAGTAAAATACCACATACCTGGTGATGAAATCCACATAAAAATACTTACGTTTCGGGACTGGAACTGCTGGAACTTATTCCGTTCTTCAACTAGAGTTCCCTTCTTGCTTCTAATTATATAAATTTTGATTTAATGATTTTACATAGATATGTCTTAATTATGTTTCTAGTCTTAAACTGACTAAAATCTAATTATTTATGGTCAAAACGAAGTAACTTAAGGTTTAAACGAAGTGGGAAAAGACCAAAAGACCCCTGCATAAGTTGTTGCCGGACCAACTACGGCTACGCCTGACGGTCCGAATTCTACCTATGGCCCCTTTAGTCCATCCCCGTCGTCCAAGACTGTTACAAACCATTTTTTTTCTTTTTTCCCGGCGGAGTCTGACAACGTTCAACGAACTAACGACCGTCTTCTGAACCCACGAACCGTAAGTCCGTCCGTCGTCCAAGACTTAACCAATTTTTCTGGGCGGATATTTGTGGAGAGTTCTGATCCCATCGACGGTGTGCAGGGCAGACCGGGGGTCCGGCTACGGTCCGTGGGGGGGGGGGATGCTCCTCCTTGTATTTTGTCAATAGATGTGTGGGTGAAATGGGGTCGCGTCGACGGTCCCACGGAACAGACGGACACCGTCGTCTGACTTCGGATTGTAAGGTCCTTTCCTTCGATCAAGACTTTAGCCAATATTTTTTCCGGTTGATTTTTTTGCGAGTCTCTGATCCCATCGACGGTTATGCAGGACGGAACGTGGGTTCAACTCTATACGTCCCGTCTATGCCACCTGTTGGGTTGTACCGACCTTACAACAATTTTTTTTTTCTGTAAATCTGGTTTTGGTCTGTTTTTTTGTGCGGGGTTGTTACATATGGTTGGAGCCAAAAAGCTCGCAAGAACATTTTATATTGATACTAATAGAAAAAGACCATCTTCTTTTATTTTCTTTTTATCCTGCTAGTTTTACGGCACATTGTTGAACGTGCATATTGTATATATATGATAGATATTGTTAAAATAGAATTAATATTTAAAACTTAAACTTTTTAGTAAATAATAAGATTTAACAGAACATAGGACAAGTGCTTTTAAATGATTTATAAAGATTGTCCATATAATTACTTCTTTTTGAGATCAAAATGACCAAAATGATTAAACATTCAAAATAGATTTAGAAAGTAAAATGAGAAGAAAAAGTGACATTTGTCTTTAGAAGTTAGTATTATGCATTCACCTCATTTGGTAAACAATCTAACCACAGAGAATTTTTAATACATGTCACAAATAGTCTTTCCTCTTGAGGCTATGAACATAAATGATAGATCACCATTTCAAGTATATTTTTCTCTTAAAATATTCTAACTTTAATTTAGTGTGGTGCTGACACTAATTGATTACCATCAATTATTTAATATTTTATGTTTCTACGTAGAATCTATCTTTTACCGAATAATATTTTTGTGTAAAGACTTCATAAACAGGTCCTCCTACATAAAAAGGTCCTTTATTGTATGGCACGAATGATGGTTAAATTTTGAGTTTGAGTGTATCAAATATGTAGCCTTCATAATTCTATTTTTAGATATACATAATTAATAGCATAATTTTATCGTAATATCTGAACAACATACCTTTGGTACAATATTTTTAAAAAAATTATGTTTTCGAACCCGTATTTTTTTTGATGGAAATCTTCTCTTTTTATGCCGCATACATTATGATATAGTTGTTGTCTAAGGAAAGTATCAGAGAATCTTAATTGAAGTTTTATTACTACCACTGGTTCCATCGCAATTAACCAGTCTAAGACCACGTCCACTGAGTGGCCGCGCTTCCCATAAAAAAAATTTAGTACCTTCTGGCGGTAAAGTCCCTGTATCATATGTTAAAGCTTTTTCATAGTGAATGATATCATGAATTTAAATATTATTTGTAGAATTGTTAATTTGATTATTTTAAGTGAAACGCTATTTTCTTATTTAATTTTATATATAGATTAGAAGGAGCTTCTTGTGACATAACATTTTTTTCAAATGCAAAGAACACAAAATAAGGAAACAATATACTGAACGATACATAGACACTATGAGGAAACGAAAATATATTTTCATGGCTATACCACTTTAATATTCCATTTGATTAAAATCTCTTTTCCCCGCACATTAACTTCTTCATATTTTTTTACATAGTACATCATACATACATAATACAATATAAACATACATACATACATCCATATATAATAATATATATATAATTTATAATCTTGTGCAACTTAATTTTCATTATATTACGAAAGCTTTTTATATATACATTCTTATTTTCCATCTTTAATTCGTTTAAAATGTTTATTAAAGAACCAATGATTTAGTAATTTCGTGAAAATTCATTCATGGAGGGTCTTGGGTTATGTGCTAATGAAAAATAAACCATATTTTTTTAGAACCTATATTTCCATTATTTTGATGAATAGATATTCTAAAAAAAAATTAGATTTCAAACTCATGTGAATTATCTTACAATTGCTTCCTAAGCGCGGACAACTTACCTAGTTTCTAATGTAATCGAAATGTTTCCTTTATATTTCACAGTTCGTAAAATAACTTGATTGAAAGATTTAATCTTATATTTCATTTAATTTAAATTTTTTGCTTGAAAGCTAAATTGATTACTGAAGCAACTACTTTCTTTCTCCCTTAATCTATCATGATGAAGCTTTTAATAGAAATTTGGATTAAAGTTATTTATAATTACGTTGTTTTATATCAAACAGAGATTTGTTACTTTACTATGTTCCTCTCGTTTTCTTCATAATAGATTGTTGCATATTTAGGTTGATTTTATACAGTTCGACTAAAACGTAATCATTCTTAAAAGGGATTCAGGTGATACCATTTTTCTTTTTTAAAATTATTATATTAAGCTTTTGGTTTCAAACATTATTCAACTAATAGAGACGTCCGCATTGACAACTATAATCACACTGGACACATTTTTGGGCTTTATTTTTTGTGTGGCAACGAACCAAATCATTAGTTAAATAACAATAATTATAATTTCATTGAACTCGCTCCACCCAATCCTTTTTATTCTAATATGATTTATATGGTAAAGTATGAACCTTCAGATGGATTTCAAATATGATATAAATTGGGACAAGGGAGTGTACAGAAACTATGTATATATTTGTTTCCAAGAAAATACGTACAAGTACAACAGAGTTAGACAACAGATATGGGGAAAATGGGGCACAGAAATCCTATACACACAAAAACAAAACTCGACCTTTGGTTGGGAACTTCTTACACTGGTGAAGAAGTTTGCTTTGGCTTACTTGTGAGGCAGCCTTGAATTAATGGTTACTACTAACAATTTTCTAGCGTAGCAGCTATATTTTCTGTTTTATTTTGAATATTTCTTCTAAAAAGTTGCTCAAGAGATATATGGTAATTAAACTACCACTCATATTGATAAAAGACGTCTAATCATATATAATACAGTGTATGCATGTTAGGTATGGAAAATGCACCTTTTTTTTCTTTTCATGAAACAATGACTCCGGAAGATTTTTAGGTAAAAGATGGAGCCGCAAAACCCTCTCACTTGACGTAGTCAAAATCCAGCAATCAAGTGGGAAAAAAAACCAAAAGTCTTTCCCGTGGTTTTTGTACGTATTCTGTGTCGGACCATGACACAACAGACTCGCCTAGTGACGAGGAGATACGGATGAAAGAAGAAAGTTCAGGGACATGAACCGGACGCATGTAACGGAAATTGTCATCCGAGAAGGAAGGAGCAAAGGTCAGTTAAAAGAAGAAGTACACGGGAAAGAAAGATTCCAATTTGATTCAAGAAGACTGAATAAGTACAAGGGGTTTATAAGACAGTTGTGGAAAATAGGCAAGTGGGTAACAGATATTTCCGAGAACCCAAGATAGAGACCTCCGGCTTTGGTTGGGAAACTTTTTACACTGCCTTAGAAGTTGCCTTGGTTGTCCATATACTTTTTGATAGAAGACTTCTTTATGTTCATCCTTCAAAAGTTTAGCTCCTCTATGTTCTTTTTCTGTTTGTAGAAAAGGCCCTCATCCATGTCATTATTTGTTTAACTGAATACATAGATGATCCAAAGCTCTTATGGAGACATATACTAACTTTTCTCAATGTTCGACTTTACATATTTTAATTTCGTTTTTCTTAAAAGAAATAATTTAAACAATGAAATGGCTAAATCTAATTGACCATGTGTAAAAAAATGTTTAAATCCAAATCGAAACTTTTTTTATTTAACAAATATGGAAATAAGCTTCTTCTCAATGAAAAGACATAGAGAAGCCAAATTTTTTAAACATATAATCTAGATAAGTTTTTTTAAAAAGTTAATGAAACATTTATGACTATTTCTGAATTATTAAGGTTTGATTTCTTTTTTAGTCTTACATATATGATAATGGATAAGAATGACAAGTGGAAAATAAAATCGAGTATAAAAGTATAATTATTTGCATTTTAATTTCTTATTATCATTTCTATATAGAAATGATTACTATGTTTAAATTATATAAATGACCATCAAATGCAAAAAAAATTCAGGAAAGACAAAGATCAGAATTACTTATTTGTTTGAGAGCTGCTGATTTTATTTTCACGGTATGCGCAAATACTAAGTTTTTTAACTTTTCTGGACACCAAGTTACATTTTTGTATTATCTATTTACTAGCAATTTCTGTCTGTGGCGAGATATATTTTTTTTCACTCTAACCCTAAGAGATCTGAAAAATGAATTTCTAACACAATTGTAAGTAACAGAGATCTCGTTTTCCTTGTTTTCTATCTGTTTCTACAAACACAATTGTAAAACTTACATATGTGTAAGATTTCAACTACTTAAGGGGTTTGATTTTTTGACTTTAAGATTTATAATCCATTGAACTATAATAAATTCATTGATGATTTATTACATCCTATCACGTGAAAGTTTTCTATTTGAGACTCTAAGAAACACTGTACAAAAGAGAAATGTAGTATTTTAAGTGCTTTGAGATAATTAGGTTTCTAGTTTTTTTTAAGTATATAGGTAGTTCAAGTCAGTGAGTCTAAAATTTGAAAAAATCAAATCTTCTCACCTTACTACAATTTGAATAGAATAAACTAACTATTTTTAAAAATATAAAGTTTGTTTACCGAATTGTGTTTCCTCCATCGATGGGTAGGATATTATTGTCATCTTTACCATAGGTGTATTTGACGAATCTGCAACACCCAATATCCAATTTTCTCAAAAATGGAAATCTTCATTCTTTAAAACTAAACGAAAAGGTGGTCTCTAAACTCCTTTCAAAACTTCAAGTGATAATTCTTATTCTGATTGACACATGATAGAACGAAGATCATCGAACTAAACTAAATACTAAAAAATGTATTTAGGTTGATACCTCAACTTACTTCTCAAATACAAAGTAAGGTGGTCGTGTCCAAGTAATAACCCAACTGTGAGGTGGGATCGTTCCCACGAGCAAAAATTTAGACTTAACGTGCAATCTCATTACTACTATTGTTCAGTCATACTTCCTTGGAAGAGCAAAAATGATAAAAGTAGGTTTTCTATTCTAAGTTAAATAAAATACTAACGAATTGAAAGAGACACTTCACAGCTTCAAATGTTTTGGAGTTTAAACTTCAATTAATGAAGGCCAACTAGGGTTTACGTGTTCCCCACTAAAGGTTAATAACTTGATAAGTCTAAAACTATAAAACAATTCTCCGTAGTATCCTTGCATGCAGAAAGATAAGTTATGTTTTCTAAATCCTTGGGTCCCCGCATCTAGCAATGGCACTCCACTCCGCACCTTGAGTCCGGCTCGTTTGGTTTCTTAATCCTAACCCTTATCTTTACCTCATATTAAACATCGTATTCGATTTTACTTAAGTTATTACCTCGTACCAATCATACTAATCCTGTTATTAGTATACACTAAATCTATGTTGAATAGTTCTTTTCCTATTATCTACCTTCTTGGGTCCGGCAAGTAGCACTAAGGCCGAGTTCTAACGTTGGCCATACGTTAAATACTTTGAACGAAAGAAGTATCAATACATGGCAAAGACACTATTCTATAATTGTTATTTTAGTTAGGTTTTACCTCATGATTTGCACTGTGGGTCCCACAACCCTAGTTATGGAGTTTAGTACCCTTAGTCCATATCACATATTCAATATATGATATAAGAATTCATTTACTTACTTCAATAGAAAGAGAAAATCCGAAAGTTCACATTGCTTAATCAGCAAACTCAACCAACATCAATGATAAAAGTTTCAAGATAATCATAATCTCTCCATTAGTCAACCAACCTAATCAAGAGTCTCACAATATTCCAAAGTCTAACTATATCCAGAGTCCCTAACCTCAAAAATGAGGTTTTTCGAACTATTTATAAAACAAAACCTATATTAAACAGAGACTCTATTTTTGCTTTTGAAATTTGGTCCAAAACCGCTGGGTTCTGACGGACCTCGGGACTTGGAATCGTTCATGAACGGGCTGGCCTGGAACCTCCTTCTTCCCCTACTGCAAATTTCTCTGCTTCTCTCTCAGTACCTCGACGGCAGGTATGACGGCATCGTTACGAGCACACGGTCCCTACGAGGGTGTTCCCGTTCCAAAACACTTGAACTCCTTCGATATGGGTACTGTTTCTACGTCTCTGATCTTCCATGACTAACAATATCCGGACGACCGTCATGGCTACACGGTCCCAGTCAGGCTTTCTGATAACCCCACACTGGTCTAACTTCCCCATCTCCTCATCAGCTCCCTACGCTGCCTACTACGGACCATCACACAGGCATGACGGACCGTCACAAGATCCGTAGGTAGTCTAGGGGTGGGCAATAATCGACCGAAAACCAAAACAACACCACCGAACCGAACTTAATTTTTTTTTAGAATGTCGGTTGTGTATTTCAGTTTTTCGGTCGGTAGTTCGTTTATTTTTTATATTTTTTGGTATTTCTGGTTCGTTTTTCGGTAACATATTACTTTGGAATTCGGTAGTTTCCCTATTTAAAAACCGAAATATTATTTATAATTTAATAATTAAAATTATATTAAGAATTAATTAATAATTATTAATATTTATATTTTGTTTTAAAAAAAAAAAGTACAACCCCTACATACCCACTTTGACTCTTTCTCTTTCTACTAGATTTTTTTTCCATGTCAATTCACTCTCCCCATCTTCTTCCTCTCTTTTCTCCGCTCCTCTTCTACTCCAACCCCCTTCAGCTCCAACCATTCTTGGTCTTTACTGAAGCAACCGCCAGCAGCACACCAAGGGAAGCAGCAGCAGCCGCGCCAGCAAGCACGATCATCAACCAGCCGCCGCCCGCCATCATCAAAGCCGCAGCCAGCCTCAGACATCAGCCAATCCAGCCTCCACGCCCGCACGCCCAGCCAGCCGCCATCCCGACATCACTCCGCATCACCTTAGTTTGAAAATGAAAGTAAATTAAACAAAAAATTGAAAAAATGTAAAGTTAAAATTTTAAAAGCCCACTAACCGCCCCTTAAAAAACCAAATTAAAAACCTAACACCGAATTAATAAACAACCGAACCAACAAAATATTTCAGTTCGATATTGTGTCCCAATTTCCAAAACCGAAACCTGAAAAAACCGGAAAAAAAAACCGAACCGCCAACCAAAAAACCGAATGCCCCACCCCTAGGTAGTCCTCTCTGCATTCTTAGCTAAAAAACCCCCCCTCCGCGTTCATCTTGGACAGATTTTCCTGCAAATACAGGAGAAACTTTTTAAACAAAAACATAAAAATTTAGCACAAAAAGGCTTTTTGGACACACTAAACTTAAGGAAAATTATTAATATCCGCGAAACCAAGGTATATAATCAACAATTCTCCAACTTAATTCGTTTTTTGTCCTCAAGCGATGCACTATGCTCAATACAAATCTTGTACAATAGTATCCATGTTTCTCCTTTTAATCTTTGGCTATCAATCCCGATTAATCTCATCATATTTTTATGCTTCTTAATCCTATTAAGCTTAATTATGTGGAATCAGACCATGGACACATACTCACCATGCACTAACACCCTATCCTCTTCAATTTCTTCTCACAAGGTGCTACTATTTCCGGTAATTGGCACTAGTGTCCTCACTTTTAAAATAAAATCCTCTTTTTCACACAATGATTTCAGTTTAGTATACGGATTACTTTTCAACACTCACTCTCAGAACAAATTCCACTCATATCATACCTATTTCCATACGTGCCCTTATTTTAACTGCTTTAAGAAGTTCGCGATACAACCCATAGGATCCGATGAGGACTTTCTTAGCTTGTAACATAGGCTCAGGGTCAGTTAGGGTAATATTTATGTATACTTTAGTTGACGTTTTTCTCTCCTTGACATAGCGCTAAAACATACCATTTGCTATCATTTTTATTTTGCCCATTTTCCCACATTCTTTCACCTTGCTTTATTTTCCCTTTTTTCGTCATTTGGTGTAAGTGACTCTCTTTCTTTTCTTGCTCGTATTTCTTGTATATGTTTTCTTTTTCTTCTTTACTTTCGTTTTTCTTTCAACACTTCTTATCACTTTGTTTTGTTCTTGCTCATCTCTTGTTCTTCAACCCCACTTTCCTAGATTATTCCTCTCTAATCGTTCAACCCTCAACTCATGGCTTTGCCATGATCAAAGTACCAATACCCAAAGTTTGGTAGGGCCAGGAAAAATAAAAGTTGTTACTATGTTAGCCACCCTCAACTTATGCTTTTGGCCTAAGTTGAGGTGCACAATGTTCCAAGGGGACCAGGGCCACACATTATTCCCAGAAAGATCAGTGGGGTGGAGAAAGAAAGTTAATTTAAGCTCACATCATTTGGATCAAAGAAGGATAAATTTCATTTGGTTTTCTTTGATTTCGGGCTAAAATGGGCTATATTGAATAATGTCCCTGATCCTTTCCTAATTGTCTATTACAACTTACTTTTATCATGACTAACCAGAAGTTCTAGCTCAAGTACAAATATTGGACTATCAAATCTTCCTCACACTCACTTGACATCGTCATCACTCTACAATTATCAACACCTATGTTCAAATTTAGACTTAGGTCAATGCAAGTGGTGTAACCTCTATGTCATGCTTAGAAGCCAACACATTTCACATTACTATGCCTATTCATTCATGATTTCCTTTTTATCAGGAAATCATTTTAGCCATCATCTTCTCCGATTAAACTATGTACACAAATATAGACAAATGCCAGGTTTCAACAAAAAAAGAATCAGTCTTTTGGGGGGAAAAAACAACAGGCAGTGAAAACTCCAAAAGATGATAGTGATTGGGCTACTCAGACTTCACCCTAGCACTCACTTTCCATTTACCCCACCCCCAACAAAGACATCAATTGTCCCAATGCAATAAAAATTTAAATCCAAGGGTGGTAGGTGAAGCAAACCTGGGCCGCAAAGCGCCGCGATCAGCAAGCTGGTGGTTCGTTCCACCCGGAACCACTAACCATCGTAATCTGACACCCTCAGTGGTGTCCTCAGCATTAACAGCACTATCACAGCATGCTCCCCGCCATCTCCACAGTTCTTGAGCTAGACGCCCCAAACAGCTAACTTCTCCGCTCTCGTCGACGCACATCCTCCCTCAGCAAGCAGGCTCTCCTCGCAAGCCTCCATCTCAATGGCCTCCTTCTTCCGTGCTCGCGCCTCTCCTCCTCTCGGCCCCTACGCCTCTTGCATCTCCGTGAGGAGGAGTGGTGGGAAGCTCTGAGTGGCGAATAGGGCCGCCATCTCACTTGGTCTTCATCAGTCTCCTACAAAAGGGGGCCTCAGACTCGGCACCCTCGCCTCTAGATTATTTCCTATCTGCCGCGAAGATTGTCGACTGCAACCTAAGTGTCGACACAAGAATCCACCGTAGGGATGGCGTCTAGCAACCCTGCAACTCAAAAGCGTCAAGCGCTGATGACCCTCATCGATCTCCGCTTTGTGTGTTGTACCATTCTCCCTCAAAGCCACTCTTCTGTCTCACTCAAGCAATAGACTTCTTCATCCAAGGATGGATGTGATGCAGAAGTGTGGCCATATGGTGGCCTTTTAATTTTCTTGGACCCTATCAAGCAGGCCAGAGCGGGCAAAAGGGTTTGAAGAGAGAGCTCGGGGCGGTGCTCTACCCAGGATAGACTCGACCGGTGGTCTGTTCAGTAGAAGCCGCCTGCGTAGCCGTGTGGGCCTGTTCTACGGAATCAGCCAGATTGTCACCTATGAAGGCAGCTCTGTACGGCCCTCTCTGGACAAACTCATTGGGGGCCTCATGCTCTAATGAGGCCGATATCAATGTTTCCCAGCGGGGGTGCTTGAGTTGATCAACATGCCATATATGCACAAGCCAGCAGATCTCATAGAGAAAATATCATGCACGAAAGGGTAAGTATTTTTGACTTTACAAGCACCTCTCATGCATGACCGGCCTGTATAAGCCACCAGAATCAACCTCGAACCTCGCTATCATCGCGCCATCAGTATTGGTTTGATTCCAATGTGATGTATACCAGCGGCTTTGGGGAAGGTAGTGGGCGGACAATCAACCATAAAACCTATCGTTGTGAAGTCAGGTTGACCTTCTTGGATGGGCCCCCCATTCGGCCAGTCACCCAGTCGGCCACCTGTCTCCATCGACGGACAAGTGCAAGGGCCCCTCCACCTCTCTGGGGTCCTCTCTCAGCGATGGCTCACGCAACATTGGCCATCTTTCAACAATCTGGCCATCGTATCAAACTCGTCAGTGATAGGGGTCCGATTATAGAGAAACTGGCAGATAGTCAGGCAGGGAGATATCAACCGGAACTCCACTACTCGGACCGTTCCAATGGGGCCTGTTTGGCCAGGGCACCCGCCTATCAATCTGCGATCGTAGAGTTGCTACATAGGATGCGTAGAACTCTCGGACCAGCTCTTTCACTATAACGTACCCACGGACGTGATGTCCCTCTCCAGTCGATGTGTAGTGAGAGATGGTGGGATCTCAGGTGGGTATCGTCGGAGGACCTTCCCGTGAGGACCGCCTCTTCCAATGTAATGTCTGAGTCATAACTTCCTGCCTTTGTCATTCAGGAACTTTTGCATCGAGTATACGGAAACTAAACTGCCACTGCCCGTCGACACACCACCGGTTGGCTGGTCAGTACCGGGGTTAGAGCACGAGTGGTGACCGTATGTGGATTCCGAAATGTAGCCTCAATCAGAACGACGACGACGCGGCAAAGAAGAAAAAAAGCGGTGGCGGTGAAGGGAACCACAAGCAGATCCGGAGGCTCCTCCCGACCAATAAACACTCCTAAGTAAGCAAGACGGCTCCCTTCTTCATTAGATGGGCTGACCCAGAGGTGTGCCGGTCCAGTGTGCTCTCGCCTCATCAGACTGTTAGGCGTTGACTACGCCGACACTCACCTTTTTGGGTGCTCCTGGTATGCACATGCCGCACGAGCCTACGGGTGTAAGTGCCCCTGAGGGGCAATACTCGGGGTCACGCTTCATCATCAGAGCAAGGATCAGGTTGGTGCATACGGGGCGACAGACGTCGTCGCCCGCGTGCATAACTCTATCTTGTTTTGGTACCATAGTAATAGACATGTAAAGGATCAATATAGTATAGAAGGAACCAACAGACAAGCAAAACCACAAAAAAAATTCATAATAAAATGACATTGCTATAGTGCGACGAGTGAAACACCACGGCGACATGGTTACGTGTCGTCTGGGTGAGTACGATGGACCGTGCATGGGGTTGCCGTCGTGTCCCTACTTAGACTATGTTTATATGGAGAACCATGAAGGATCAATGGGTCTGGGCTGACAAGTATGACGGTATGTGCAAGGACGTACCGTCAACGGTATGACGGTCCATCGTATGTGTCCCGTCCGAGGACCACTTAAAATATGGAGACCCTTAGAAGGGGGTCTCTACATCGAAACGTCATGCAAGGACGGACCAGCCAGGTACACGGTCCTCGTGGTGTCCAATCAGAGGACACTAAAATAAATATGGAGAACGCGAGAGAGGGGTCTCAGACCTTCATGACAGTCATGCAGGACGTATCACATCGAGGGTACGACGTCCGTCGTAGTTTGTCCTTGTCAGGACACTTAGAGAAATAGAGAGAACCCCTTAGGAAAAGGTCTTGACAATCAAAAGAAGTTGTGCAAGATTGACCTCAATTGTTTGGACGTCCATCGCAATGGTCTTCTTTTAATCCCATAAAATTTGACAATGAGTATTAGGGCGTTTGGAAACGGACCCAGTGACGGTCCGTCGTTAATATGCGGTCCATCATCAGGGTCTCATCGTAACTCCAAGTGACATAACTGGAGATGCCCCATTCTCCCCTATGAACCAATCTCATTGGTAGTTTTTGCCCTACTTTGTCTAACCCAAATACCTCATGAAACCGCAATGTTAAGGACTTATTTTCTAGGTGTTTTCACAAGGCCATTTGGGACTTTTTTTAACCTAGGTCAACAAAATTTTTATAAGAATGACCGTATCAATAATAACTAACTGCTACTAATTGATAACAAAATGCAAATATCAATAGTAGAAATTAGAGACACAATACCTGAGAATTTGAGAAAACAAGAGGGAAACAGGTATTGGTGATCAAGAAGACACCCACAGCAGCAGCTCCGAGACTAGTAGATGATGACTTTTTGGACTTTGGAGAATTGGGGAAAACGATTGAAGAGTGTAGACGATTTTTGGAGTTAAAAAAGGAGGGAAATAGGAGGAAGAGTTGAAGAATGGGTGAAATGAAGGGTTGGGGGGGTTTTAAAATGTTGATTTTTTTTTTAAAAACACCAGCCGGGTGGGTCGGTATGCTCATTATTACGCGAACGATTTCCTCCTCGACGACGGTCCATCTCATATGTGACGATCCGTTGTTGTTTTCCGTCATGTGGTGCCTAGTTTGAAAAATAACAGAATACGACCTAGCATGAAGGATTCATGCGACGGTCCGTCAACACAGTGGGAAACGGTCCGTCCGCGATATCCGTCCATTGAATGCTGCAAGAGTTAAGTTTTCTGTCAGAATTTCCTGGTGATTATGCTTGCAAATTAAAAACTCATTAGTATAAAAATGCTACCATTACTAGAAAGAAAAACTATCAGTATTGGGTTTGCCTCCACAACGCGGAATTTAATAAAAAGCGTCGCGGCACGACTGATGACACTTTATTACTCTCTTCATCAAGATGGGTATGGCCTCTATCACACTTTCTTCACTGATGCAGTTATTACCCAAATAGAGTTTTATATAATTATATTTCGTTCTCTATTCACCTTAAAACGACGCACATGCCCTCCTTGGTTTTTACTTCACTGCTCCATATGGATACTTGGGTGATCAATAAGGGCCATTCCGTTGTTGTACTATCTGACCTGGAAGACACGGCAAACCCGATCTGTCTAAAAGCACCAAATCCCTAAACCATAAACTCTTTTTTGCACTTTTGTTTTCATTCCCCTTCTTCATCTTTTTCTCTTTGTGGATAATGGGATAACCGATGTATCTCACCGACTCTCCTCATGTCTACAATGTTGAAGGGTCCTCTTCTTCATTGTTCAAACCAAAATTTTCAATCTGCCCTTTTCCATATCACTATGGCTTTACCATAGCAAGGAATTGCTCCCAAGAATTATTAATAGGCAACTTCAAAATCGACTTCATCAATCAAGAAATAACAAAATCTGCCGGAAATATGAATGACTCCACTTTTACTAGCACATCCATGAGTAGCCCCCTATAGAAGGGGGGCTTTTTCACTGTTCGAGTCAACCATCATTAGCCGTCTCTGCGCAGTGGGTTTTGGTACCACAACCAACTTCTTGTAACTCGAGAGGGGCATGAGATTATGCCTTGCCCCCAGATCCACATAATGCCTTCGCAAAATTAATGACCCGACTGTACAAGGAATGTGAACGCACCCGATTCTTCTTCTTTTGTCGAGAGATCTTGTAGCAATAGCACTACAATGCTGCATTCCTATCATCATCGCTCGCATTGACCGATCTTTCTTTGTAACCAGATCTTTTATAAACTTGCATAACCGGGCATTTTGTTCAAAATCTTCTAACCAAAGTTGACATTGATAGAAAGCCTGCTTCCAGATTGGTATTACACCCGATATTTACCATCCTCGTTGCTTTTTCACTAATCTCTGATGGAAGGGTGTGGTTGTATAGGCATGGGAATTACCTTCAAGGGTTTTTTTCATCTTTTCCTTCCATGCTCCTCTTCTGGCTTTTCACCCTACCCTTTTACCACCTTATGATCATCCTTTCTCACCTTTTCCTCATTAGAAGACGGCATACTTGGGTCATGGTTTTGCTTACCTACCCCCGAGTAGATGCCATCCAGTGTGCATCATTGTTGGCAGATTTTGGACAAGTGTTGCCTAGGAATAGTGTCCGTTTAAACCCGCAGTTTGTTCACATCGCGATAATTGGGCCATTTGCAAACTCGAATTTTTGCTTAATCGATAATTGCATGTTTAATCGACTTTTTGCCCAATACCTGCTAAGCACCCCTTAACTCTTTAATGTGGCTCATCACTAGCCGCGACCTCCTCATCATTTTGTGCAACTATCCTCAAATCGTCATACTATCCTCCACCATCCCCTAGAAGTACTCACCCTTTTTGGGGCGGGACATGGGCCCATTCCTATCATTTTCTGTTACCGAGTTACCACCCCTGTTGAAGGTGTTGTCTCGGTTCGTAGTTTTCCATCTTGGACATTTGACCCTTACGATTATAGTTACCATAGATTCCGCCCTTGGGTTCCCTTGACCATTTAACGCAATTATCCATCCTGATTTGTGCCTTGGGCGCTCAGTCCGGATACCCTCCTATTCTCCATTTAATGTCATATATCCTCCGCATAATATCATTCATCATTAGGAGGGTGGTTATTTAGCAAAGTCGGTTTTAACTGCATTTATCTTTTCTGCACCCATGTTATGTTTAGTACCACCCAGATCAACTTCTCATCTGAGCCAATTTCTATCACGAATCTCATCTGTGGTTGGTTGTGAGGTGGCTTGCACTGCGAAGGTATTTCTCCCAATCTGACTTCCTAGTACTCCAAGCTTAGTTATTCAGGGAGATTTCTCTAATTTTTCAGCAATCTCAGCATAAGACACTCCCCATAGATCCACGCCTTCTATAGTGTCCAACACCCGCTTTATTATTATCATCCTTTCCCCGATAGAAGTATCCTTCATTGACTCTACACTATATGGTGATTTGGACGATTCTTTCCTCAAGAACGAGGTGAATCTTCCCAAGACTACTAACTGACTCTGCGGGTAGTGCCCAAAACAAAGTTGTTCACTCTGTCTTTTGGTGGTTTTAGTTTTCTTGAGTGACGGATAGTAGTGTGCTAAGAAAACATCCCTTATTTGGGACAGGTTTTCCAAGTGAAAATTATTTGTAAGGGATCTCATTGACCATATAGAAGCCGTCGCTTTCCCGTCAGTGAGAGAGAAACACTCTAAGCCCTATTACCCACAACACTCCAGTCCAACTCAAGCTCCCTACTCAGCTTTTACACACACTGCCCTTACCTTAGCTATAATGGTCATGTGATCCTCAGAAGGTAGAACTTAAAAACAACCTCTAGCTGGCATTTGCATCAGGCTACTAGTTACCAGAAGGTTGGCCTGGTTGTTTTAAGAGGAGGCAAGACAGTGCCCATCGGAGTCGACTTGTTGCCATAGCCTCTTGTAGTATCTTGGTGGGTCCGTGGCGCAGGTATTCTGTCCCCTCTATTGGTGTCACCCAGAGCCTCGGAACACTGACCATGAACATCAACCGGAGCTGGGATGTTCTGTTTTGGTCATGCATCATTAATTTCCAGTTTCTATTCATGTTGCATAGGTACGCTCTATATTCGTGATCGTAGGGAACCAAGGGTTCTTTTTTCCTCGCTGTGTATTTTGCATACAAAGAGGGTGTTCTGCACGAATCAAAAAACAATAAACAAAGTTTAAAAAAAAAAAAAACCCTTTCCACGAAAATATCAACTAAACTATGGGAATAAGTTTTAAGTTATCTAAAAGCTACTTTCCTCCCCGGCAGCCGGCGCCAAATTGATACGCGCCACTGAACTTCTCAAATAGAAGTACAGCATCCGTGTCATAAATAACCAACTAGTGAGGTTGGGAATGTTTCCCACGGGAAAATATTTAGACTGAACTTCATCTATTACTATATGTTCATTCAATTACTTTCCTTGCCAAGAAAAATGATAAAATGGGTTTTCCTATTTCTAAGTAAATGAAAATAACTAACGCAATTGAAAGAGACACTTAACAACTTCAAATGTTGGAGTTTAACAATTAATAAGTAACTGGGACGGTGTTCCCCACAGTTCAGAACTGATAAGTCCTAACTACTAACAATTCTTTCCTATGTATCTCATGCAAGTGGACTATTTATGTATATTCTAAATTCCTTTGGTCCGGCATCTCGAAATGTCACCTCACTCTCCGCACCTTGGTCCGGCTACGTTGTTTGCTATCCTAACCCTTATCTTACCTCAGATTAGCTCGTATTCGATAATTTGACTAAGTTAGTACCTCGTACCATCATACTTAGCCTATAGTAGAATACACTAAATCATTTTGAAATTCTTTTTCCTATTATCTACCTCCTTGGTCCGGACATTAGCATTAAGTGCAGTTCACGTTGTCCTCACGTTAAAAAGCGATTTCTAAACGAAAGATGATCAATATGCAAGACACTCATAGTAGAATTGTTATTTTGTTGGCTTTACCGGTCATTTATTGCCTATGGTTCCCACACACCCCTAGTTATGGAGTTTATTAACCAATAGTCATATCACATATTCAAATAATGATATAAGAATGCATGTAACTTACTTCAAATGAGAAAGAGTAAAAAAATTCTAAAGTCACTTGATTATATCAGCAAAAGTCACCACAATCAATGATAAAAGTCTCAAATAATCAATAATCTCTCAAAGATCTACAAACTAATCAAGAGTCTCATCACAATATTCAAAAGTCTAACTATAATCCGAGTCTAACCTCAAAAAACAGTTTCCCCCCCCCCGAACTATTTAAAAATCAAACACCTACTTAAACAAGGACTCTATTGCTGGAAATCTGTCAAAACACGGCTGGTCGACGGACTCGTCGCGGGAACCCGTCGTGTCATGACGGGCCTCGTGGACTAAAAACATCCAATACTTGAAATTTATTCTACTACTCTCATTCTCTTCATTAACCTCGACGGCAGGTATGACGGATCGTTACGAGCACAACGTACCGTCCGAGGGTGTCCTTTCCAAAACACTTTTGAACTCTTCGAATGGTTATTGTTTCTACTTCCTTATCTTCCATGAAAACGAACCACGCCGATGGACCGTCATGGCTACGACGGTCCGTCATGCTTTCCGTAAACCCCACACTTGTCATACTTCCCCATCTTTCTCTCAGCTGCACTAACGCATCCACCTACTACCTCACAGGCATGACGGACCGTACATAAGCTCGTAGGTGGTCTCTTCTGCATTTCTTTCGCTCAAAACCATCCGCACTCCTCTTTGGACAGATTTTCCCTCTGCAAATAAGGAGAAACTGTTGGACCACCACTTAAGGAAAGTATTAATAATACCGTGAAACCACGGTGTATATCATGGTTGCCAAAAAATGTTGTTAGGAGTCTTCGCCACAAAAATAGTATCGCCGATCCACTCGGTTGAATCATCCCCTTTTGGTCAATTTCATCTCCTTTTTGCTTTGGCCTTCTGTTTCTTCAAGCTGTAACTTTTTGGCGACTGCATCGTGGAACTGCTCAGCAACTGCCCACTACTCTCTTTTGAACCCCGCTTGATTTTATCCTTGAGGGCTTTGCACATTAGAACTTTAGAAAAGACCATGTCCTTTTGTGAGACTTGCCCATGATGATAGGGATCATCAGACCTTCTTTTCTTCATTTCTTTGCAGTTTTCCTTATTCGTTTGTGCTTCATTCATATTCATGCTTGTCCTCCATTCCAATATCCCTTGAAATTCACGGATTGCATTGATACAAAATATGCCTTTCAGGACACTAACTCTATTTGAAAATAATCTCTACTGAGCTCCGAATTGTGGACAACATAAGTGGCCTACTTGCATGGATGGTGTAATGGGTGTTGAAAAGGATGGGGCACAAAAGTAGAGATTGTCCCGTCTTAGGTAAGGGAAGGGGGGATATTAAAGTTCCCTCTAGTTTCCCGATGAAAGGCTCTTCACAAGATAGTTTTATGCTCTCCAATCTAGAGAGAAGATGCAAGAGTAATCTCCTCATGTTTCCCTACCGATGTTTTTTAATGCTTTATTGATTTCTTGTCTTTTGAGACTTGCTGGGTTTGGACCTTGAAGTATTTTTAGCATGAATGTGTAGAGAGTGTATTCTATAGGCTATTCCAAAGGGGAAAATAAATTTCCAAAAAAATTAAGGGTATTGTCTGTTTGTCTATTGCCATTAATTTCCCTTTGTGCATGTTCAATGAAAAAATATTAGATACTTGATAAAAAAACTTAATATATTTGTTTTTGGCTCATGTTGTGGTGCATTTTTGAGTGGAATTTGCATAATACAAATTGATATATGAACTAATTAACATACTTAGTTCGGAGTTGATAGATTCCTCTTTTAATAAAGGATTTTTGAGAGTAAATTATATTTAGAAATCCATGAGTGTGTTGTTATCATTTTTTAGTTAGGAAGAAGGTAGTTCCTACTTGAAATGAGAAATGTTATAAGTTCACGCATTTTGAGTTCTTAGAAAGTAGTTCCCTACTCCCTTGTGTTGCATTAAATATTTTATCTTGGAAATCATATTTTCTTCATTGCTTGTTGGCAGTTCGATGTATGCGTGCATGTGGGCTGAGATTTTAGGAGTTGAACCTCAATAAATATTAAATCAGCATTCAGAGGATTAATGCCCTATGGGGAGACATGTTATCCTCAAAACTAGAGAACTAAACTAGAAAGTACTAGATCCTTGTTCTAGAGTTTTAGAGTTTTGTCTGATATTTAAAATCATTAAAATGATTCCCCTAATTATAATAGGGTTTTTAGGGTTGGGGCGTCAAGGTATGCCACCAAGGACTACCTTACCCAACGTGTCCTTGAGGAGCACCCTTAGAACATCCACAAAAGTTGTCAAAAGCACCACCTTTGACTAGTAGATGGCCCACGCCCCGTGGGTTTGGGGTCATAGCCAAGTCCGGCAATTTTAGCCGCATTTCCACCCACTAGGGTGCAGCAACCGCTCCGTAGACCCACCCACGTCCGTGGATGGGATTTTTAGTGGGGTCAAATTTAGAGTTTAGTTTTTAAGTTGAGGGCTTAGGATTAAGTGACAATAGTTTAGGGGTTAATGAGGTATGTTATTTTTTATTATCACCTATATATGAATAATATAACCTAGGCTAAGTGAGTTAAATAATTCTTCCAGACCTCAAAAGGATCCAAATTCTCTCCAAATATTCACTCTCTAGAAGGGGAAAAGAAGAAGAGAGAACTAAGACGGGAATATTTACTCCATTGTTTCTCAATCTTGTGTTAGGAATTTACATGAAGGTATTTATGATTATTTTCATTTCTGGTTTTTTTCCACCCATAGATCCTCCATAGTTTTTTCCCGGATTGCGAAGTCAACAACGCATACTAGCTGGTTTTCTTCCTACAATTGTAGGGTAGTGTTAAACTTTGATTCCAATCAAGTTGCTGGATACATAATTATTATTTGAATTGACCTTTGATGTCTGCTATTATACTCAAATTTATGTTGATTTACCCACTGGTAACCCGAGTCTATTTGATGACTAAATATTTTGGGATGTTTATGCCAGGAAAGGTGAATTGAAGAATTATAATTGATCTTCTAAAATTAATGCATGTGTAGTAATTGTTTCAATAATGGGGAACATTTAGACTGAATAAAACTAGACTATATTATGTATATGGATGTGTGACTTGTAAAGCATAGAAATTTCAACCTTGTTTTCTGAATATGACTAGACTTCACATGATAATAAAGCATTTCACTAGAAGGCCTCAGAATTTAGGGGAAATTGATGGTGGTAGGCCTTGAAAGTCAGGGCTTGTAGTCAAGAATGTTGAATCAATAGGCTTTGACGGAAGTTTAAGGTGATAGAAAAAGGCATGAAAAAAACCATTTTTCTTATCAAAATAATAATAATAGTTCAAACATGATCAAGTAAATAGGGTCCTAATAAGACAAATGTATTCACCAAAGCCATGTTACACACATTTTAGCTTGATTTTTGGCATGCAGTAGAAACATATTATGGGTTAAATAGACGAAGCAGAAGTCCTTCTTTGAAATACCCTCAATCTTTTACATTTTTAATAATGATCTAATATGGACAAAGTTTGAAAACTCTCTCGAGATTTGAATATTTACATCTGTGATCATAATTTTTGTCTTTTTTAGTCCTTTCATGGAAAAAAACTAGTTAATGTCCTGTTGTAGATCTCTTTTTTTCTTATCGTATACATAAGAGATCTGAATAATATTTTTCTTTCATTGAAATCATAAGAAGACAAGATATTTCATTTTCCTTGTTTCCTGTATGTTTCTACAACAAATTCTAACCTTAATATGTCTAGATTGTACTTATAACTTTAGATATGTTTGTGTCCTGAGTGTGTTCATTTTGAACTATATGACATTCATGTAAAATGGAGGTCCCTTTTTGTCATGATCCCGCACGTCAGTTTTTAACATATGTTATAAAAATTATCATTTTTATAAATATCCCTCCTGAATATTTTTTTTTGAGTCTTAATTATTGGTCGGTTAAGTGGGGTTTAATATTTTGAACTATTCCTAACTCACTCATTACTTGATGGGTATGTGTTACCATAATTAATTGACTTGATATGCATGACGCAAAGTTTGAAAACGTGCTTAAGACCTATCCCATTGGGTTCATATGGAGTAAAGGTCCTATTTTTCTACAAATTTTGTCTACTTGCTTTGCTAAGGTTTCCTATCTGCTGCGTCCAATTACTGAGTCACCCTGCGAACGTCTTCCATCATTGTAAGGTCAATTAATGCTATCTATATAGAAATTTCACTTTGATTTCGCCATGAATACCTATTTAATTTAGACGTATTGATGATAATCTTAAATTCATTAGGTCACACGTTTGACATACTCTATTATAGAGATTGATACTTTAACCATTGGATTGTATATTAATTATTTAAATTTAATAATCAGGTCCGTGTTATAGAAACAAGGAACCATAACGTGTTTAGAAGAAAGAAATACTTAATCTTCATGTCCTTTTTTAAAACATGGAGAACAATGGGTTATATGACCATCATTATTTAATGAATTAAGGTATGGTTAGTCAATTTATAATAATTAATTAATAGAAAATGTATGGAATCAGAACTGAAGAATCCGTTTTAACGAACAAACAACAAAGTAGAAAGACCGCTCAATAAATGAATTGGTGTCCTCAATATAAGGGTTTTGAACATCACGTGTTCCCGTAATTTTGTTCTTAATTTACTTCTCTAGTTCTATTGTTTACCATATAAAATTTCAATTTTCGATATATTGTATACGTACTTAAATATTAGGTTATGGTATATGAATAGTGATTCAAATGTTTGACTATGTTAATTAAGTTTGTTAGTAGTGTACTATATTTCTCGGCTAGTTGTTGAGCAAATACGCTAAAATGGTGCATTACTTTCTATTGTGTTTTGTTTTAGTAATTACTTGTTTAATTAATGGAGTAGTGATTTATTTTGTGACTTAATGGTTTGTGTTATTTTAAGGTCTATATAAAGTTTGAACTTTCCCCTGTTGGATTGTCCATATACT
The DNA here is from genome assembly GCA_027704765.1 of Solanum habrochaites. Taxonomy (NCBI): domain Eukaryota; kingdom Viridiplantae; phylum Streptophyta; class Magnoliopsida; order Solanales; family Solanaceae; genus Solanum; species Solanum habrochaites. Next base: position 15,615,797 of record JAKWJA010002489.1, on the reverse strand, counting down.
GTAGATAGAAAACTTTCCAGTACACACACATTCCCATAACCGTGAACCTCTATTTCATCCTATAGTTTTCCTTGCCTAGTTAAACGCCAGCCATCACCTTTTATCATATTCCTGTCAATTAATGACAATGCATTAGTGTGGAACAAACCACTCATTCCCATATTCCAGGGAGAAATTATGCATACCCAAACATAAAAATCTGTGTCGACTTGTAGAACGAGGATTTGCACATCCCTTACAAAGAAAATAACTTGGGATAGTAAGAAAGAAGATGTTAAAGTAGCTTGTTTTGTTAATCTTATCCAGTAGGTAGTTCATGATATCCACTTTTCATGGATTCGCAACAACAACCCCATCAAATCAAGCTTGGTCCTATTCAAAAGGACTTTCAAGTGAGTCAAAGGTCATTATGATTAGAATTTCATCACTTTAGCATGACTTTATTAAAATCCGATGATGAAAAATGGAGAATCACGTGCTAATTGCGAGAAAATACTGATCAAACGATTGTGGAAATATATTCCGAAGCGGAACTTCATAATTGATCATGTAGTTTGCTCTATAGAAGATCTCAGGAAATCTATCATTTTTTTCCTTTGATGATTTTTATGTGATCCTTCAAGGCATGATGTGAGACTCAATCGATCTATTAAAATATAAGATAAAGCTTCAAGGTGAAGGAGCAACAACCAAATATGTAAAACAATGGTCCAACACGCAAAGTCCAGGAGGGGAGGATCCGTTATGTAGTGTCGAGGTCGTGGCTATGGAAGAATCTGCGGAGAAACGATGGCATAGGTCGTCCAAGGCAAAGTAGCACAAAGAATTTTGCATTCCATGTCCCTCATTATCAACGCTATGGGCATATAAGTCTAATCATGGTATAACTATTATAACATAACTTTGCAGCAACAGAAAATGAGGAAAATAATTATCTCTTTATGTCTTGTATTGATACCGATCACAAGGAATTGATGATTTGTTTTGTCGATAGTGGTTATTCAAAATATATGATAAGCCCATATCTTTGTTCCAGTGCAGATGAGAAGCAAAAGAAATAGGTACATCTTGGTCAACGCAAATAGAGATGCGAGTTAAAGGAAAACACATGGTGGGTTCTTGACCTAGCCACTACACAGAAAAAATTGTTGACATTGTTGAGTTTGTACCTAATTTGGATACATTTCTTTATGTGTTGGATAACAAAGTCCCATGGGCATTTCACTTTTGGTTTTTGATGACGATGCTTGTGTCATATAAACGAATAATGCAGGCAAAAAGGTTCGCATACATGATGTCAAACAAGAAGACGTTTTCCTGCTGGATGTTTCCACCTGAAAGTTTTCTCTGTTTCAAGTGCCAATGATGAGTTCGAAGTTGTGGCATTTTTAGATACGGTCACTTCAATATAAACGGCCTGAAATTTCTAGTTGACAAAGGTATGGTTCTTGGACTACCAAAAATTGATTCAATTATATTGTGTGAAGGGTGCATTTACAGAAAACAAACTTGGAAGTCTTTTCCTTTTAGAAAAGCTTGGAGGGCTTCACAGTGTCTTGAATTAATACATGTTGATTTATCTGGACCTACGCAAACTACATCTTTTAGTGGGAATTGTTATTTTATCCTATTCACAGATGATTTTAGTCGCATGATAAGGGTCTATTTGTTAGAAACCTAATCAGAAACATTTCAAAATTTAAGTACTTTTAAGACCAGATTAAGAAGCAAAGTGGTATGTGCATAAAAATATTTCGCACAGATAGAGGCCGTGAGCTCTTGACCAAGGAGTAATCTTTTTTGTGAGGAAAATGGCATTCATGGGGATCTAACAACACCTTATACTCTGGAGCAAAATGGTGTTGTTGAGCGAAAAAAATCGCACAGTGGAGGACATGGCAAGAAGCATGTTACGAGCGAAGGGACTTTCAAAACAATTATGGGCTGAAGCTGTAACAACATCAGTCCATTTATTGAATTTGTTTCCAATAAAGGTTTGTATGTATCAAACTCCTTTTGAATCTTGGAAGGGTATAAAACAATTTCTAAGTTATTTAAGAATCTTTCATTGTATTGCTTATGCTTTGTTAAATTTCCAATTTCTTCATAAGTTTGATGAAAAATCTGAAAATTGTATTTTTATTTGTTACTGTACACAATATAAATCATATAGAATGCATAACCCTCTTAGTAGAAAGATTTTTATTAGAAGGGACGTAGTATTTGATGAAATGGAAAGTTGGAAATGCAACAGAAGCAACGATAAGATGCAAGAACAGATTCCTATGCCTACTGGAATCACTTTTGATGCAATTCAGCAGACAAGTCATGTAGCTACAACAACCTTCAAAGGTTCATTTTGGAGCAGCAAAAAGAATTCTGCATTTTGTCACTAGAACTATGGATTATGGGATTTGGTATTCACAAGTGTCTCATTGTATGATTGAGAAGCATTCAACACATATGTTACTATTGGTCCGGAGTAAAGTAAGTAATTTATTGGAGCTCAAATAAGTAATCTACCACAACCTTATCCACTTATGAAATTGAGTACATTCAGTTACATCCGACCGCTTGTCAAGCTATCTGTCTAAGAATCAGTAGCAGAACTTCGCATAAGCAAGAAAAGTGCAACAGGAGCTATATTGCACAAACAAAGCATCAATTCCGATGACAAAAGCATCCATATTTTCATAAGTATAAAGAAGACATGATGTTCGCTTCCATTTCATTCGTGGGATTTGGTCGCAAAGGAGGATATTTTATTTAAAGCCATTAACACTAATAAGCAATTAGCCCATATATTTACGAAGTTGTTGGCAGCGGACAAGTTATTTATTTAGGGCTTTGCTGGGTGTGTCTGTAATTCTAATCAGGGAGAATATTGAAGACTGATTCAAGTATGACCATATAATTATTTTTGTAAGTAGAGTCCTATATTGCTTGGGCGATTTGTTAGCAAATATGTAGATCATGTGCGTAGTACTCTAGTTAGGTTTTGGTAATAATTAGTGTTTAATTAGTTAAAGTAGTGGTCCATTCAATGACTTAGAGTTTGTATTTTATGTCTGTGATAAAGTTGTTAAGTTCTGGTTTGATGTCATATCTTGAAAAGTAGAAGAAAACTTCAATATACATATCTAACCTTCAAGTCTGTTCTGCTTAGGCTTTCCATCCTATGTATTGCGACCTGGTGTTATGTCAATAGAATAAAAATTATACTAGGGAGGATTAGACTTAATTCTTAAGACTTGAAAGTTGGAAATATAATAGTTGAAATGTTAAATTAGCATCAAGATTACAACTGGTCAGAAAATTTTGTTAGTGAAATTTTTAGGGTGTAAGGCTATAGATCATTGTAATGTGGTCTTGTAATTTGTAATCTTATTGTGAATCTGTTCTGGAATAGATTGCAATGTTTGAAAGCTCAACGAAAAGGGAAGGACTCAAGTCCGAATAGTGATTATTAGGTATTTGAGCAAGTGGACTTTTAAATCTTGATAAGTGAATAGAATCGTGTATTTCATTGTGGATGTGTTGGAGAGTAATAGGAATCGGTGATGGGCTGAATTGGCCATGTTGAATATTCTAAATGAAAAAAGGGTAGGTAGTAAAAAAGCACTATATGATGATTGTCTGTATTTAAGTGGTTGAGAATGGTTTTGAAAGACGTATGATCATGTTGATGTTTGTATCATGCATGATAATATACTGTTATTTAAAACAATTAATTTTATAGAGAGTTATTATACTTGATATTGCATTGCACGTCTTTATCATTGATTGAAATTGATATTGTAAGTGCATTTTTGTGAAAGATATTGATGAATAATGAGTTTAATATTTAGGATATTAATTGTTAGTGTTGTGCTGAGTGTGTGGTCTGGGAAGTTTGAATGTTAGGTGGGCTGGTTTATGCCATGGTTATATTTGGGATTGAGAATATTAAGTTTGTGTTGAGGATATTTAATTGTTACAGTGTTGTTGTTTGAGCGGTTGCTATATAAATTGTGAAAGATTAGGGGGTTGTTTGATACAGGTTGTAGTTGTGGAGGTTGGCTTGGGGTAGGGGGTATAAGGGATTTACTCGAATATGTTCCTTCGCTGATATCTAGGAATATACTGATGGGTATCGTGTGATTTGGTACTCACCCCTTGGTGTACTATATCTTTGGTAGGTACTAGCCGAACCTTTTGTGCTATTTATTTATCGTTGTCTGAGGGCTTCTTCTGGAGGTTTGGAGCTAGTTGCTTGGATTCAGCAGGACCTTCTTCCTCCTAAAAAAAAAAAATACTCTTAGTCTGTTCTAGAAAACAATGTCTTTTAAGAATTCTATATCTTTCACTTTTGTTATTAACACATTGAGGTTGTACACGTACAACTTTTTGGGGTTTATTTTTACGTTGATAATATAATTTCCGCATTTTACCGTGAAGGTGGGCTTTGGTGGGCTTTAGGCTGATTTCTCTTGGTGGTATAAGACGGAGTGTCATCAATCCAGTTTTTTGAAAGGACAATTTTCTACTAGAAAAGTCTAAAGAAATAACATACCAACAGTGAATCTTGAATTTTAAACTGGTTTGAAGGGAGATAATTTTCTGTCCTGTCCAAAGAAAATTTTAGTTTATAGCATTTTTATTATATCAGAGATTTTTGAGTTTGAAAAATATATTCATTTTAATACAATTTAAAATTTTAAAAAATGTCAATTTTCGGATTTAAATGGTAATAGTGCAAAGAGATATTATTTGTTAAATATGGAATTCTTCATTCATGAAAGTGGATTAAACTCGTCGACACTATTTTCTACCCTATACTACAAAATGCGGTAATTTAATAATCTTGTGAAATTTGTAAATTTTTACACCTAAGCGACGTGAAAAAAGACATTCCTTTTTTAAAAAAAATAAAATTAGTCAAGGCAAGATAACTCATTTCCTTTCAAAGAGAAAATTTGTACACTTTTATTTTGTGTATGTCTTGAGAAGCGAAACATGTTTATTTGGGCGAACATTTCTTTAATAGGTCTCTTAGTTCAATTTATATGCGATATTAGACTTCGGAACTCAAATTTTTCAAAATATGAGGGATATAGTCGGGTATGAAATCTATAAGTTTCCAAATAAAATTATATTTTCAATAACTATGTAAAAAATTACGAGAAGTCAGAAATTTTATTAAAAATATGTAGAAGTGGTATGAAAAAGCCAACTTTAAAATATCGTACCTCAAAAAAACTAAAAAAGGGGAAAAAAACCCCAAACACTTCTTAAAGTGAAACTAACAGTAATTTCTTTTATTTTTCTTTTGGGGGATATGCCGAAAGAAGTACCCCCTCAACCTATGACCGAAAATATCAGAGAACACACTTAGGACGATACTAAGGTCCTATTACCTCCCTGAACTTATTTTATTAAGATTTTTTACCCCTTTCGACTACGGGCACTATCTTGTGGGCCAAAGATGGTTAATTTTGTTTCCAAACCAGGCCACGTAGGCTAAAAAGTGGGTAGAAAATTACTTATACAATAAGTCAAGGGGGGAATGGGCCTAGATAGTATAAGGGTGTCTCTGGGATTTTCGGGCATAGGTTGAGGGGGTACGGGTACGGGGGGGGGGGGTGGTACTTGTGTATTATCCCTTTTCTTTTATCTTATAGTTTACAAACACATGTGTGATGTGCATTTATATATATAGTATATGATATGTAAAGTTTAGAATAAATACTAAATTGAAATCTTTTACTAAATATTAAACAGTTATAGAACATAGGCCAACTGCTTTTAAATTATTATAAAGATTATCATACAGGTACTTGTTATTTGAGATCCAAATGACCAAAATTATTAAACATTTCAAAATATATTAAAGTTTAAATTTGAAAGAAAGTGACATTTCTTCAAAGTAGTTTATTTAGTTCATTCAATTTGTAAATAAATTTAACCAGGGACCAATTTTTAAAAGATGCACACCATAGTCTTTCTCTGAGGCTATGAACATCAATGCTGGACACCATTAAGTTTATTTTTCCTGTTAAAAAGGTATTTATTTAAAAAAAAAAAAAAAAAAGTTTTTTATTATGGGCATGACACTAATAAGGATTATTATAAATATTTTACGCTTTTATGTTATTCCAGAATGCACTTTACCAATTAATATTTGAGTAAGAATCATAGACAGGTAATCTACACACAAAAAAAGGTCTTTTTAGGTTCTGACGAATGATGTTAAATTTTGAGGTTTAAGGGTATGTCAAATAGTTTCGCGTCATAAATTCTTTGTTTTAGAGATACATATATAGTAGCATTAATTTTATTTTAATATATGAGCAACATCACCTTTGTGAAAATATTTATTTTTTAATGTTGCTACCTTCTTTTTGTTAGTTCTTGTAGAATGAAAATCTATCCTTTTAACTGTAGCATATATATGATGTAGTTGTTGTCTAATGAAAGTATAAAGAATCTTATAGAAGTTTGTACCGTGATTATAATATGTTAAAACCGATACATTCTCATACTGGTAATAACTAATAATAAGAAAGAAACCAGAATAATAAATTTTGGAAAATAAGTAGGGAAATCTGGGAGGAAAATTCCAAGGTAGAAGTGAGTTTTTGGTCATATGGAACTGGTAATAACTTGAGGAAAGACTCAAAAATAATCCCTCATCTTTAGGGTTAAGGCTCAAAGTGGTCCTGGAGTTTTTCACAGGAGCACTAATAGTCTCTCATGTTTGAAATATTGGTGCACTTTGGTCCTATCCTAAAATTTTACTTTTTTTAAATGAATTTTGTCCAAAATTTTATATAAGGAAAGTTCAATCGTCTTTTTATCATTTAATAGAAATAGTAATCTATCTGAGGGAAGGGGTGATAAGAAAAACACAGGGTTCTGTTCACTAGAAATTTACACTGCAATAACTAAAAACAATTAACCATGACTTGACAGAAAAGGAAAAATTATACTATTGCGCTGTTGAAATATCGGATGAACTTCTCGACTTTACCTGCAATACGATTTCTACTAAAACAAATAAAAGTATTTTTCCTCTCACATTCTTTGATATGGAGTGTTATTTCTAACTAATATATAAAATGACGATTAGACATACCCTGGCATAGCTTATGGATAAATCAATGACAAAAAAATAGGTAAAAATTAAAGGAGGAACCAAAAGTTGCACCAAATTACAAATATGAGGAACTATTTAGTACTCCATATGCTCACTTTGAGTCTCAGAAACCCAAAGAAGAGGGTACTTAGATCCTTTACTCGTCATAACTCTTCCATAGCCCAGGAGAGTTAGGTGTGAGTTTCTATCTATGGTTGGAAATCCTTTGGAGATCTTTTCCCACGGCTCAAAGTTTGCGGCATTTTGAGGTTGTATGAGGGCGATATTCCTTCGGATGTGGAATTTTTGGACTGCGGAAAAACCAATTCGGATTTTGGTAAGGGTAAAGTATCTTTTTATTCAACTATTCCTTAATTATTTTAGGGTCTAATGATGTTAACCACCAAGTATTAATTCAGATTATGAAAAATTACTTTTATGCTTAGGGTGTGTGAGGACAGAGAAGAGAAAGAAGAAGGAGAAGGAGAAAAGAGCAAGGTTTCACTAAGAAGGCCAAGAGATTCAAGTGGACAAGTGGAATTCCGCAGCGGTGATCCCGTTAAGATATGTGAGATCTTTCTGTTGGATTCGTTCATCCACACACCAACATTTTTTATGGGAGTTTTATTAGATTTAATTGACGAATATTGAAGTTCCTTGATGAAACAAGCGAAATTGTTGTTTGGGTTATTGCATATATTTAAATTGTGTGATTCGTGTTTTGGGCTATTTACGGTCTAAACTATTAGGAATTGGAGGTGGTATATAATGATCCAAGTTTTGGGGAAAATCCATGGGATTTTAGAAGGTTTAGAGTTGAAAATCAGAGAAGGAAAAAGTAAAAAATACCCCGTCCTAACAACCCCTGGGGCGCGCCTGCCAGGGCGCCCTAAGGTAGGATCTGTCTGACAGGACCTCGTGCGCATGCTAGTAGAGTGCCTCAGACCATGAGTCTTTCCGTAAGGCTCTGGCACTCCATGCCTCTGTGAGCGACCAAGGTGACCCGGAGACCATTTTCCCCCTATCGTTATCTAGTTCTAAGTACATGTACCTATAATTCATAGTCTGTACAACACTCTAAAGTACATTAAACATCATGAAATTATCGATAAACATGATATCTTGATCTTGAATCTATAATTCATTCAAGGAAAGTTAAAGACAAGGTCGACGAAGTAAGAGCAAGTCTAAAAAGTTAATAAGAAAGTCAAAGTAAGTTCCAAAGGAATTCAAGTCTAAACAAACATTTGAAACTTTTGTTTTAAAGTTCAAGCATGAGTAAGCCCAAAGAGTAAAAAGAGTGAGTTAAGTTCTCAATAGTTATAAGGAAACTAAGTATTCCCTCAAAAGCTAGTTTCAAGTAGGACACAAGGGTAAGAGCTGAGGTCATTTCTCATGAGTTCTAGGGAAACCAAATTACTCCCTAAAGGGATAAAAAGTTTTCACATAAAGTTGAAGAGAAACTAAGCTTTTCAAAAGAGTTCTGAGAAACCAAAAGGGTGACAATGATTCAAGAGGGTTTTTAAAGGATAAACAGGGTTGAGAAAAACTCAGAGGAAAGAGGGATATTTTAAAAGAATGAGCTAAAAGTATAATTTGCGGAGTACCCAGTAGTAGTAATGAGCATCGATGTGGGGCTGAGAGTTCATTTAACTCAAGTCTCCATGTAGCCATCATGGGTATTAACGGGTGCCATACTTTTAGATGATACGTTGAGGTTAGACCACTTGTCCTTCACATCGGGAAGTACCCCAGACGCCAAACGGTGTTCATCGCATCAAAGCGGACTAAGACTTAGCATCTTAGGATTCGTCATTAATTCATAGGTAAAAATCACAAAAAGAAAAAAACTTTGCTTCTTGTCATAGGTTTACATAGTCCCTCGCATACCACATAATTATATTCAAAGCGAGTGTATACATAGAGCCCGTCATATAAGAAGAATCATAGTCTTATACTGTTAGCACAGATTGATAAGAGGCATAGTAGTCTTAAAACAGATGTCTCAGATTAACCATCTAAAAAAAAAAGTATAACATTTGGGCATAGACCATACATCAATACCAATAAGTGACGATATAGCAATACCAATCTTTAATACTCAAAGAAAGACGAATGAAACAAAGTATTTTAAGACTAATCAAATTCCAATGAAAGAAAGTGGCATTGTCCTCGAAGTGGTAGGACCTACCCAACTGGAGATGTGGAGCCAAGTCTTCTTAAGATTCATCACGAAACCTTCAACATGCAACCTAAAATGTTGGGGGGAAAGGGAGGAAAAATGGGGATATACATAACTTGTACTAAGTATAGGACCATATGCACATATAACATAGAAATCATGCTTAAAAAGGGAACAGTCATAAAGCATTGCTAATTTACTTTGAAAAACCTTATTCACAATAAAAAAAACAATAAAGTCAATAGTACATATTCATTAGGTCAAGCACCATGTGCATCACAGACCAAACATACTAGTCTATACGTCAAAACATGTATTATCAAACACAATTGAGCACATAACCAAGACAACTTATCAAGTTAAAGATAACAAAAAGCATTGTATAAGGCGTCAAACATCATAAATAAAAAACAAGACCATCATCATACACCCTGTTACGTCACTAGTGCAATGGCCACGTAAGGCTCCCATCACCCCTCCACCAAGAAACTCACAGACAATATAATTTTAATGCCCAACTTCACATATTATTCATTAAAGGTAAATATTATCATACTTTAGCAAGACCAACCACATAATTCAAGACATTTCAATTCAACATCATACCAACCCTAATCAATATTATCACAAGGTATACTTCAATATAACTTCATCACTAAACACAAGTAATCATAACTGAAGTAAAGAATTGGAATCATAAGACGTATCCCAATCTCCTTCACAAGCCAGCATCATAGTCCTACCATCAACCATCCAATTGAACCCAAAAATGGGTGTAATCTCATCATTCAATAGTAATTAACAATATAATGAAATCAATTGAATCACTACACAACAATTCATCACTAGTTCATAGCCTTGGGTTAGGAACTTAGGTTAAATTCATGATCTATTTCACAACCTAGGTCAATTAATCAAGAACTAGCATAATTGGATTACAATAAATCATAATATACTCATAATTATCAAACTAAATCATAAACAAAGACAATTTAAAGATCATTTTCGTAATAGAAGAAAACCCATCTAAAAAAACCATCCTAAAACCTCTATTTTTTGAAATAATTTGGAGGGAACCATTTGGGGGAAAGAATCCCAAAGAAAGGTGGAACAGTAAATCTCATACCTTACTCAATTGATGAAAGTTACGATGGAGGGAACGAACTTGACCTTTACTAGCCTTAGAACCCTACTTTTCTTGTTTATGCTATGGCGTTCCTCTGACGAGACAAAGAACAAGAGAGAAGAAGAAGCAATGGGTTTATGGGAAAATATGAGAGTTAGGTCTAGTTTTTTAATTAGGCACTAAGTCTAAAGAGTCTTTATGTGGGGTTCCTTAATTAACTTAATTAAACCTATCTTACCCTTTAATGTGAAACTAACTAACCTTTTAATAATTTAATGAATTAATTAAAGAAAGCGACAGCCATACACAGGCATGGACTACGGAGGACCCCGATGACAAGTCGTAAGGTCAGGCTACACCCTTTGACCCACCTTCCGTCCGGCACACTGTGGTGGGCGCAACATGTCAGAAAATGGTCCAAATGTACCATTAGCCAAAATGGTTAAGGTTGTCGAAGGAGGTAGGCATACGAGCCCCGTCCACTAACCAGGCATCGTTGCTTGCAGTTAGTTGATGGAGAATGCCTCATGGAAGCTTTTTACACAAATTGACGAGGGTTCTCTCAAGGGCCCCTTGGTTGGTCCTGGGGGTTGTACCCTTGCGTTTAGACGATAATAAGCAACTATAATACGTGTTAGACACCTTCTTCCTCCAAATTTCATCATTTTTCGACTATTAAAACCTTGTTAATAGGGCTAAGGCACACTCGCACCTCTTTGAACTAGTTACGGACGTCATGGAAGTTCCTTGAAGTTTTGGATATTCTAAATTCCTAAGATGACTTATAGGATTATTAAGTGACTGTTTTCTTTAAACACTGTTACAACTTTACACTCTATGTTAGGATCTTAAATTAGGTTTAGACTTTCGGAGCAGACAAAGTCCATACTATTTGGTGTAGTTTGGGGGTTGCTGCAAACGTGTTTTGGGGGACCTTGACCTATGGTTCAATCAAAGGAGACGTGGATGGACCTACAGGGCGTGGATCCCACCATAGGGGTCACTAAATTTGGTACCTTTTGGTTTCAAGGGTTCTAGGGGGGTTAGGAATAGGGTCATCCCAAAGAACCCTAGGGTGGTATATGGGGAGTCGTAAGGTTGACGTTAATGACCTAGCGACTCAACACATGACTAGGACACCATTAAACCACCTGAAACCTCATGAAAAACTAACAGATCACTAGAGGCTATAGTTGCCACTATTCGTTTACGGGTCGTTACACCCACCGCACCAAAGACTCCACCTCCAAAAACAAATTTTAACTTTTTTAAAAAATATAGTTTAATTTCAAATTTATTTGTTTAGCTCAGCTCACCCTACCTACCTCCCCCAGCTCCACCCACCCTTACCCCAAGAATATTTAAGTTGTATTTTTAAAAATATTTTCATTTTCCAAATTTCAATCCACCATATATTTTCTACTCTCTATTAAAAATATAAAATATGTCTCAAAAAAAATTCAGTCATAAATAGAACACATAAAAAGAAATTCCAAATTTTTTTTCTACATGAGAAAATAAGTAAAAATTTACTGTTTTCCACATGTTCCTTGTACCAAACACCAACTAAAAAAGTCCAAATAACTTTTAGAAAATTGATTTGAGACCTAGTAGTAAACTTCTATTTTATTTAAACGAGTGGTAGTAGGTGGTCGTTAAGCCCCCCCACCCCCCTCATTCGAATTTATTAGGGAAAATTTGTGATTCTTTTCTCGTAAACGATTTAAAACTTGGAGTTGTCTTTATGGGTCAATTATTACTTTAATGTTAATTCTTAGTTATTTCTTGTGTTTAAGTCTTAGTGAGTAGTAAGCCAGGACCAATGATCCGTTCCAGGCTAGAATGGTCTTGGAGTGTCAGCCACATACAGGGTGTAGGCGCAGGGCCGGGACATGGAGATTGATTGAGTTCAATTGGGATTCTGTATCAAATGAGTATGCTTGAATGAGTGGAGATTGAACCCCATCCTCCAATTATCTGAGCTCCACCTTAAAGTTTGGGACGGGTTGGGCGGTAGACCTGGTTTGGGTTCATTTATGACACCCTTAAGTCCAACTAAAAAATGACTTGCACTGTGTGCATATCAAGTATCTACTAAACCAATGAACTGAAAATATAATATAAATTAAAATTTCTAAATAAAAAATTTATCTATTTTAGTCAAATTAACATGTCGTACATAAATATGATCGAAAAAGAGAAAGGAAAGTGTAATCTATAACTTTATTCAACAAATTGGACTTACTTTAGTTTTTTTTCCCCCACCATAAGATAAAATAAGTACTACGAAACCGCTTAGAATCTCAAGAAGTAAACGTAAGGGTTGAGATGAGGAGGGAAAATGAATTATAAAAAATATATAACAAATATATTTTTAGAATTGTACTAGGTCGGTTGGAAAGTAATAAATAAATAATGTAAAAAATTTTTGTAATTACGAGGTTACTAATTAAAAAGTAAAAATATAACATAAAGTTCTACTTTAAAATTAAAAAAGGTTAAAAAAACTACTTTAGATCAAATTCAAAACATGTCAGTAAATAAATATGATTTAAAACGAAAAGAGAAAGGAAATCTACACCCTTAGTCAACAATGGAATTCTACTTAATTTAAAAATAAGAATTCTAATAAAATTATGATAATGAAAAATAAAGATAAAATAAATAACAAAAAAAATTGAATAAAAACCGGCAAGAAGAAGTTAACGGTTGAAAATGGAAAGAAATGAAAATATAAAAAATAAAAATATATTTTAGAAATTTTTTAAAATAATAAAACAAGATAATTTCTTTAACACAAACAGTAAAATAACATAAAAGTAGGAAATTAAACAGTTAATAGATTGCAATTAACACACATGGAAGTTATCATCAATTTGCAATCAAGGATTGCAATTACACCTGTAATTATATCAATTCACATCCTCCCCAGCATTGGATCAGTAAGATCCTATGTCAACTACACTCAATTAATTGTTGATCAAGTCGTATATGACCACCTAAACTTGCCAGACAGTCTAAGTACATTAATTGCATGAAATTCAATTATCAAGAGAGGATTTCCAACGGGCCGCTAATCTACGCGGTCATTATAAATTCAAATTGTAAAAAGTCGATTAAATGTCAAAACAAAAAAGACCACAAAGAAAACCATTTAAACCATTAATTTAATTAGGGCAGTGCCTAGTTATTAAAAATGCACTTGACCCACTCTTAAACAATATGCAGATACAGGTTATCATACTTGGGAGTATTGAGGTACCCTGGCCATCAAAAATTGAATGTATATGTCCATTCACATCTAACAAGAAGACTGAAATAGGACGCATAGAGGCAGCCATCAGTCGAGATTCCCCCCCTCATTTTGAATTACCTTGAAACAAAAATCCACTACGTTACTCTGCGCACCTCAACAGGCCCTAACCCTTACGCGGTCGGATCGATAAATAAAATGGATGACATGTATATTCTATTAAATAAAGAGATATATACAACAATGTATAATAGTTCAAATAGATTTTATGCTTTTACCCTAAATAAAAAAAATGCCATAAAACTAATATTTCTCTAAATGTACACACTCAAAGTAATTTATAGAAATGCGTCAAACATTTCCAAAGTCAAGAAAAAACGCGGGTATTGAAATTCATAGGTTCACATTTACTTTAAAAAAAGTGGGGCTATCAAAGGCTTATTCAACAATTACTTTTAGAAAATGTGGTCTCCAAAAAGCAACAAATTGTCCTAAACGTTGAATTTTCTTTTTCCCTGGTTCTTTCTAATATTTGTTCATGTGGAATATGGACTTTTACTATCAGTATATGAATGGTATGAAAGTTGTGGATCTTACTCCTATTTTCCACTCTCTAACATTGGATTTTATAAGTTATCATCAAATTAGGATAAAGTTTAAATAAGTAGACACAAACATACATGTTGAATATGATATGAATTGACATGCAGGATGTGTGATTGACGTGTGTCAAACTTATTAGTGATGTATATGCCCTGACTATTTTCCCTGAAGGCAACACTATATTTTTTACTTATTATAGGGGTACATTAATATCATTTATAACTTTGCCTCTGTTTACATGACTTTTTTGCTATGCTTATTGTGTTCTCTTATTGTTTCCCTTTCAGCCATATGCTCAATCTTACCAAAATGTTAGTTGGGATCACTCACTACAAGTGATATACTAGCTTGTAGTCATCTCCATCTATGATTTCGCTTCGGCAGGGAATTTGGAAGAATCAAGGTACTTATAGCCATATGGTTCAACAACTCACAGACAGAACCAGAGTTTGGTGATACATAGAATAATCTTGCTCGATGGATCGAAATTCAGCTATCCACGGATGGTAAGACTAGTCGCTCCACTGATCAAACAGGTATTTGAGATGTGGCTCGTGGCATGGCGAATGCTCAATTGCCTATGGAGCCATGCTTGATAGAGGAGGAAACTTTGTGCTAGAAATAGTAGTTCGGACACTCATGGGGTTTTGATTGAGCCCAATGATGACAATTTTGCCTGCATCAAGTACTTAATTAAGGAAGCAGCTTGTTTCAAGTCTCTGACACGAAGTATAGAGAGGAGGTTTGAGTTCATACTTCAAACTGATGGGAATTTGTCAGGTGAGGCAAGAAATGCTGCCTGTTGGGTTCTACTTGTAAGTTGGCGGGGTGATCAGTCGAGTTCAATAAATCAGGCTGTATTTTCTTCAAGCAAAGATGGAACTTGAGAAAATTCGATATCAGCTAATGTGGAAAATCAAGAAGGGCAATAAAGGTATCATTAGAGCGATTCTGATATGATGGAAGTTTGTAGGCACTATGTCCATCCCGAAATCTCTAGAGGGAACCGATGGATGGTCTAGTTTGTCTCTATCAGGCCAAGGTTTAGGAGGGGAGTTGCCGTGGTTTTCAACACAGCCTATGCTCAGGTAGGAACTAGACTACAGAGGCCAAGATGGATGTCCAATTAGTATATCTTGGATGATCCCCCCCCGCAATCCCTTTAAATTAGGCAGCTGACCAGACAAAATTTTCCCGAAGCAAAACCGGTAACCTGAATCGCGAGAAGGGATTTCTTTCACGTTCCACGAGTGTTGGCTACTAAACTGGACTGACTCTGATTTAGAGTCTCCCAGGGATGTTCAGAGGATTGGTGCAGAGAGAATGTTTGAGTGATTGTTTTTGTGCTGTTGCCATGTACAGTGACGACAACGTTTGTTGGAAGAAAATGTATCTTCTTTCAAATGGGGAGGTAGTCTCCAACGATCGGAGGGAAGACTTTGATAAAAATAAGGAAAGACAACTCCACAGTGTGGGAACTCGCCAAATGTTGAATACAATTAAAGAAAAATCAATCTACTCTGTCATTTCTAGGTTAGTCATGTTGCAAGTTCAGTTTTCCAGAATTTAATCTTATTCTTCGCGCACTTGCTGTACATTTTAAGCTTTTAAAGGGAAAAAAACGAAGAGAATGCACCGATCAGCTGTTCCGGGAGGTGAACTTTAAGAAGTTTTGCTACAAAGAAGCTAGAACAAGCACAAAATGATTCAGGGAAGACGTTTAGGACGGAGATTATCAACAGTTTACAAAAGCCATTCTTCAAACATGGGAACAGCAGGGAAGGAGAAAGAAAAGTATTGAGCGAAAGTGAATTCAATAAGCAGACTAATCACAAGAACTCTAGTTAACTCCTTGGTCTGCAACGAAGGCCAACACGCCTTTTGGTATATGAACACATGAAAAACGGCCGATTAGCAAACTTGCTATTCAAAGATGTTAGGTTAGTTGGTCCACAAGGGTAAACGTTGCCATCGAAATGCCTAAGGACTTTGCTGTTTGCGTCATGAAGAGTTACAGTCTCAAAATTATGATATGTGACATCAAGCCCCAAAACATGCGTCTTGGATGAAAAATTTGACATGCAAAAACTAGACAGTTTGGTATGGGACAGCTACTGAAAAGACTCGATCAAACAACAAATAGGATACGTAGTCAAGATGGTCAGAAGCATGCCTGTAACTCGTGATGTGACACACCCCCCCGGTTGATGTGTACGCCTTCGGGTCTGGATATTAGGAATTGATGCTGCAGAAAAATTATGAGCAGGATGTGGATAATGAGAACGAATAAGATACTATAGACTGGGCTTCGATGCTAAAAAGAGATAAGTTGCATTTTACTTTAGGCGATGCTGAAGAGGCATTAGAGATATGCAAGAGATTCGAGAAATTCTTATGGTTTCTATTGGGTGCATTCAAAACATTCCTGATAAAGGCCTAACATTGAGAAAGTATATTAATGCTTGAAGAGATAGATGAAGAGTGCATGTCGTTGGTTAGCTAAAAGGTGGTAGAACCACCCATAACCGCATACTGCCTATTCAGTGCATATGTTTCTTCAAATGTATGAAATTATCGATTCAGCATGAACAGTAAGAGACATAATTATTGCGAAGTACAGAAGTGTTATGTTCAACTTTCCTTATTTAAGGAAAAGCTTTTACATCAAAGAGGTTCTACTCTCCCATTGACAATGGCAGTTCTTTCTTCAACAAACTATGCTTTCATACATAGCCACAGCACAGCAACACTCTTCTAAACAAGCATTCTTTGATTCCTACTTCAGCAGAAGGTAAATCCTCTCGAAATCTGATAACGGCCAATCAACATCAGGTCACCACATCAAAAATCATAAAGTCTTCAGGATTTCCCTGTCAAATTCTCACACTAGGAAAAAAATTTTGGTTTGCAGCTCCCCTACTTGTTATTCGACGATTAAAAAGAATACCCTTGTTGGACACTACATATGGTCTTTGATTTCAACTAGATTGGACACACATTGGTGAATCCACAAACTCCATTCGCAATATCGTCAACATTGCTAGACATATGTTATAGGCAAAGACAAAGAGTACTCCCTTCTGATCCCCCGTAGAAGTACTTTTGGCGATATAAGGAGTTAAAACACCATCAAAATCGCAAGACTTAGCCTGTGAATAATTTTCTGAAATTGAAGGCAACATAGGCCCCCCCCTCCCCCCCCCCGGTGTTCAACATTAAGTCTTTGATTGTTCCTTTTCAATATGTACACTGCTGAACCAAATCATTCGAATATCAATCGATAACCAGACTTGGCTTCATATCTATCAGAAGTATGACTAGGGTAATACTCAGCATCAAATCGAACTTCGTGGGTTGGGAGTGGAGTGAACAAGAACCAAATACCATCACTCAAAAATACGAAATGACCGAATAAAAGTACCGGACCAACGAAAGACTCAGATTTCAGCGAGCAACCAGCTTGTTGTTAATCTCTAGTATTTGCAGTAGCCATAAGGGTATCGTAGCGGAAAATCGAAAACTTCCAGCAATACTGAAAGAACCAACACCAACAAGAACAAAAGTTTCTGTATAATGTATGACAGATCAAGACACAGTTTAGGATCAATCCTACCAGTGCTCACATGATCATTTTCCCTTTAGGATCGCGGAGAATCAGGCCCTTTTGAGGAATTTTTAACTCCGTATTGAGCATCGTGGCACGAGGTGACCACCACCTTTGCATACCAAATTATTTGGCATCTTTAATCTTAGCAACTATATGCAAAGTAAGAACTGTTTAGATTTGAATTTTCTTGAATCCAAATGTCAAAATTCTCAGATGAGAAGCCATGTGTTGTTTCATTCATTTGCTATGAGAGAGCTGCCGAATGGTATAGAAAAACTTAGTTTTGTGCTAAAATATGGCAGGGGAAAAGAGAGAAGAACAAGCACAAGAGGTATTTGTGGAGAGTTTGTATGTCATTTTCAATTAAAAACACTATGTATATAAATGTGAAGTTTATCTTTATGTATACCACTATCACATAAAAAGATGAGCAACATGTCGTTTCAAGTGGGATGATAATTTTAAAAAAGTGGAAAATTGTATATAACAACAATAGCCAAAACACCTAATAAACTAAATTAAATAGATAGCTAGTTTGATGAATTGTACTCCATAGCAAAACATTAGCTAAAATTTTCAGCATCTCTCTCCTTAAAATTCTCGCTCGCCACTATCATTTCGCTCGCCTCTCTCGCTTTATACCCAAAAAAAGTGTATTATATTCGGGTTTGTGTTGTATAAAGTGATGAGAAAAATTGGGAATAGCCACCATGCAAAAAAATGTATATCTTCGGGGATACATTATTTATACAATGTACAAACATTTTACTTCAAAAATATTGCAGAGAAAAAGGCCAACGAAAGTTTATACAATTGAAGTGAAATACAATTTTCTCTAGTTTATACAACAGAAGTGTACTATATGGGTTTCTGTTTTGTCTAAAGCGAGCGGAAAAGAAAAACTATATCTTCTTGCTATACACTTATTAATTATGCAATATAATATATTTTAATTCGATTCAATATGGGCAAAAAAAGTATACAAAATTGCAGACGAAATAGGCCAGCAAAATTAATTAATTTAGGACAGCGATTTATACAGTTAGGCACAGCGAAAAAAATTATACCATTGTATAGGTATAGCAATTATACAGTTTATGTGCTATTGGCAGCGCAATTATTGCAAAGTTTGTTATAGCTACAAAATATGAATTTTTTGTTTGTATATGTGAAAGTTTGCCTTTTAAAAAAAGACAGAGACAATATTTAGGGTTATCAAGCGATTACTTAATTGATTATTTTGAAAATAAAACAGATTATGTATTATGTTTACACGGTGGCAAATAGTCTTAGTCACCAATTATTGATTACTTGGTGCGGTTTGTACTTCTTGACTTTCTCAAGATTTTTGATAATTAAAATTTTAAATGAATTAGCGAGCGTCCGTAGGAGATGTGACAAAGCTGGGTGATGGTATAATTATTAATAATTCAATACTTTTGCGCCGGTGTGAGATTTTTGTCTCCCTCTATGCAACGACAAGTTTACCATAAATCTGAGTTATTAATTTTAAAAAAAAATCATCTATAAATCAAATGTGAAAAAAGAGCTATAATTTAATCATAACTAATTAATTTGACTGCGCGTTGTCGGTCACAAATAGTTGAATGAAAGTGTAATAATTTTTTACTAATAGCCATATATTAAAAATAATGGGAAAAGGGAAATAAAAAAAACTTAGAAATATTTCGAACATGAATTTAATATTTGTCATTATTACAGAACCAGAACCTCTAGCGAATGAATTATTCAAGAATAAAAATCATTTGTGTCTTGAATCTAACATTAAAAGGAAAATAAAGAAGCAAATAAGAATATTATACAAAAATATTATGATTAAAAAGTAAAAAGAATTTCATTTAAGTTGCAAGATTATACAATTGTGATACATGTCTTAAAAGGTGGGTGAAGGAAGAATACCTGCGCTTCAGCAAAGAAGGCTGGGGACCTCGGGCTCTTCGCAAAATCAACGGTCTCCCGAGAGAGAATAGACAAGCACATAAGATTAGAAAAATTGAAAAGTTGTTAACATATTCAAAAAGAAATTCGGCTTTGAACAAAAAACAATTACAACTTTGGAAACTGGGAAAAGGAATTCTTCAATTGATAAGTGAGAGGGGAAAAATTACATATCTAGGTAAAAAATACATAATATTTAAGTTTATGTATAGTATTTTTAAGTTATATAAGTTAATACGAATATCCAAAACATGAATTCTTGGAAGCTGGAGTACAAGATTATTTTCTGCAACAATGAATAGACGTGACCATAAGTGGATAGTTCATTAATGGGAGATAATAACTTTTGCAGAACAGAAACATAAACAAACTGAGGTTAAAACATATACTCAAAAACAATAATTAATATCATATGCATAAGTTAAGGTGTAAAAAAATTCCCAGGATATATAAAAATACAATGCAATAGAACGAAAAAATTGCGTCCACGAATGCACATACCCTAATAAAATTATTCCCCCAAAATACCAGACGGCTTTAAAGATTACTCCTCTCGCCTGATGGAACAAGTTTTTAGTCACCAACTTATGATACAAAAACAACAGTGTCAATAAGTATTCCAATTGGAGCAAATCAAACGAATAATTTAATTTTGTGGAAGTAGAAGAAGAGATCACAAAAAATTTCTTAATAAATGAGCGAAAAAATTCCTTATTATGACAAAAAGGGTAGTATGAACAAATTGTTGTTGTGTGTGCCTTATCAGATTGTTACAAACTATGATGAAAAAGTTGGAACCTCAGAAAGTGCACAACCTTTCATAAAGTAACAACTTTCATAAGGCGCAACTTTGAGACGTGTAATCTCTTAATTAAAGTCACAATTTTGTTAAAAAAGGAACAACTATTCAGTAAAGTCGCAACTATTATAAAGTCACATGTTTCTTCATGAAAAAATGAAGGCTAATTTGAAAATAAATAAATTTTTAAAAAAAAATATTGCTTTTTGATCTCCAATAGCGGACCTAGAATCTCTGTTATATAAATATATAAATTTTTGTTTTGATAAATAAATGAAAATAAAAAAGAAATGTGTTTTCCAATGTATTTTTTCTTTTTTCTTTCTCTTTTTTCGCGTTGCCCCACCACCACCCCCCCCCATCCCCACCCCCCCCACCCCCCCATTCTCCTTTTTTTCCTCTTTTGTCTTTTGATCACTTTTTGTCCTACCTCTTTGGATTTTTTTTGTCTTCTTCATTTCGATACTTCTTATAAAACTATTTTCTTTTTTTTTTCAGTTTCTTATTTAGTTTCACTGACCGGCGCTAAGAAGTTAACTGATCTATTTTACATAAAAATACGGGTCAAAATTATATCCCTAAAATATTAATTTTTTTACATTTAATATCAAATTATTGAAAGTGATTTTCCATACTTAAAGTATCCAATTATTAGTGTGAGAAATACAGTAAGCACCTTCTTTTATTTGAAAAAATCTTCACACATGATCATGCACATGCATAAAATTTTAATTTATTTCTTACCCAACGTCACCACACTCACTCCCTTGTACTACTATTCACCTCCTCCACTAACCCCCCACCCCCACACACCACAATCCCCACCCTTTTATTTCTTTAAAAGTTCTTTTATAATAATTTAAAAAAATCATTCTAAAAAGATTGGATATATTAAATTATTAAAACAATAGAAATGCACCCACCCCCTCGTGCTAATTCTTCTGCTCATAATTTATTTTTACATTTCTCGTTTTGTATGTGAGATGTAACAGATGTTTTTCAAAATATTTTTCGTGTATCGAATACGAACATAAATAAAAAATTTATTATAAGAAAGTTTTAAGGTGGAAAATATAAAACATCATTTCAAATGTATATATCTAATACAAAGCAATAAAAATGTTGTAAGCAGAGGAATTGGTGGAGGATAGATTTTCTTAGTAAAAAGTAAAAAAAAAAAATTAATACTTTTATAGAGAAATTTTTAAACTAAAAAAAAGGGGGGGGGGAGGGGGGTTACAGTGACGAAGAGTAAACTATTTTAATTTTTGTTTGTTTAAAAATTTTGTTGCTTTTCAAATGAAAAAATGACATAGATGAACCAAATTTTTAACGAATGACATCGATGACTTCTTTCTTTTTTTTAACAAAATTCAACGACACATTATAATGGGATAAGAGGGGCAAGTGAAATATGCCGTTAAAAGATTAAAATTTGCATTTTAGTTGTTACCACTTCTATATAGCGATGATGGTAAAGTTTAAATTATATACAATGCTTCATCATCTGCAAAAAAGATTTAAGAAAGATAAAAGATTCAGAATTGGATTTGTTTTAGAGCTTTCGATATTCTTTTCAAGGTATGACTAAATCTGAGTTTTCTTTATTTTCTAGAACCACACGTTATATTTTTTGAAGGTATATTATGTGTGTGACATGTGAATTTCTGTTGCCGGAGGTATAATTTTCTCTTTTACACATAAAAAGATCTGAAATGACATTTTCAATTCAAATTGTAATTAGACAAAGAGAAATTCATTTCATTGTTTCTCTCTGTTTCTAATGAACAATTTAAACTTATAATATGTGTAGATTTCAACTACTTTAGGTTAATATTTTTTTAATTTTTTTTGAAGGATTTATCGATGGAATTATAGAAGCTCATGATGGATTTATATATGACCTCTCTATCGCGCGAAAAAATTTCAATTTGAAACTGAAGAAATAAATAAATAAATAAAAGAAAAATTATTCGATTTAAGTGAGTTTGAGAAAAATGGTTTTCTGTTCTGTAGAAGGATATATAATTTAAGTCCGGTGAGTGTAACAATTTGAAACTAGATCTCTCACCCTATTACATTCGAAATAGAAGAAAATGCGCATTTTAAATCTCTTCTGTTTAAAGATGAAGATCTCTTAGTATTAAGGCAAAACAATTCTTGTAAAACATAAAACTAAAAGACAGTTTGAAAGGGATAAAACATCATTTTTTACGGCAATTGTTAGATACAAGATTTAAAGAATTGTAAAGGGTCACCGTTGTTTTACCAAACCCCAATTTCAAATTACTTAGGTCAAACAAAGGATCAGCTCAGCACACTGACCTCTCGCGGGCCCAACGGCACTTTGGTCGCCTACTCTGCACGAGTATACAATCATTTTCCACACTGTGACCTGCACAGTAGTAAACACAACATTATTTCAATTAAAAAGAAAGCAAAATAAAAGCTTGGTCGCCTCTAAGAGGCTCAGTTAGAGCGTGGCATGACACAAAGTCCCAAACTAGAACATCATTCTTGGGGTTGGCCGTCGTATTATTGGGAAAATCCCCTTGTTGGCTCGGGTTCAAATGAGGAAGAGATATCACATATTGGGTCTCAAAATACTTGATTTATACTGAATGGGAAGAGGTATAAGTAAGTATGGCGAAAGGGTCGACCCCCACATCTTTTTTTCACGATTGTGATTGATTAACATGTAGCAACCACACTAGCAATTTGTATGCTTCTACGCTCAAAGAGAATTGGGAAAACATCTCATCGGACCAAAACTCTTTCGGTATGTCTTGAAGGGAGAACAGGTTCACTAATCACAAAGTCCCTCCTAAGGTGATGAATGGGGATACTCATGAGCCCAAACCACCGAAGAACCCTTTTCTATTTGCAAACGTTGAAACATAGTATTGTGAGTGGGAAAACACCAAATTTATCGACTGGAGGCAAAGCGACATGGAAACAGATATCACCAATAGATAGGGGTAATTAGCGGTAGGCTCGTTGACCATCATTGAGGTTTCTGCTTATCTTCTTGGTGGCTATTGGATTACCAGCTTTCGTTCTGTTTCAAGACACAAAAAGGCAAAACCAAAATGTAAAAATAAAGTAAGTTCAACTATAAAACTAACAAGAACAACATTCAACTTAACTAAAGGTTCTCAAACTCAACAAGCAGCACGCCTTGCAGCACCGAGCACGGCCATTTTTGAGTTCAGGTATCAGAAAACTTTCATCCATACTACATATTCAACGCTTTTACTTATTATAACCCAACTAATTGATTTGGGGGTAAAATCCCACAGAGTGGTATGTATTTTGAGAATAATAACCAAGTGAGAAAATGCTCAAGTCAATCATAGCAAAACATTTCGAATAAAAGCATGGTCAAAATTCAGGTTAATTAGTGTCAAATAAAGGTTTTTTGATTGTAATTATCACCCCAATGCAAATACATGTTAAAGTAATTAAGGATACATGTTTTGGGATTGATTGGATTATCTCTACTGTATACAATGGGGTATTGCAACTGTATTAAATTATTGTAAATTCAATTGCCTAGCTATCTCATTAGGGATAACCTTCTCTTGAACACTTTATCGGCGAAGTCAAATTATTTCTTCACACCATAATAAATAATTAAGAACTACCTACGTTTTAGTCCATTGCTCTCTTGCGTTGAATGTGCTAAGAAGGTCCTAAGTTCACTCTCTTGAGCTGAAACCATGAAACTCTAATTCACATAACTGTCAACCTCACTAATCTTAGTTTTAAAACGTCTCTCCTCGAAGCAATCCAAAACACAAGAGGCACGTTGCATTGTGCAACCTACCCCCTTAGAGTTAAGCCAAACAATATAATGAAATCACTTTCTAATAACAATCTTTTTTAAACACAGTTACACTATCATAACAAGTCAACACAACAACATTACACTAATCAATAAACAATAGTCAACAACTAACTCAACCTAGAATCACTCAATCAACCCCAAGAATTGATTTTAGCTGATATCTAAAAGATTAATTATTACCTGGAAATTGTGTTTCCATCAACAGGTAAAGATTTTATTTTGTCTTACGAAGTCTAATATGACGAATCTTCAACACCACACTTTTAATGTCCTCTTAAATGACAATGCTCAAATTTTTAACGCTCAAAGTAATATTATCTCAAACTCTATTCTCAAATTCCAAGCTAATAATTCTTATTCTAGATTGAAAGACAGAAGATCGATAAATCAATCAATATAAACTAAACAGTAAAAAATGTATTATGTTTGCAAAAATATTTTGAAGGATCATTCGCGCAATAAGTTGGATCACTACTCCACCTTGGGATTCCCGCACTTTGGTCAATTCTATCGCCTTTTCTCTTTGGCCTCTAGTATCTTTCAACTCTATTAACTTGGGATAACTGCATCATGGAACGTTCGCCACCATCGTCGACTACTCTTTTATATCGCGGGGTGACGTTTAATGTTAATCCTTGAAGGACTTTGCACTAGAACTTTGCGCATACAATGGCCATTTGGCGAACTTGACCATAAGATTGATCGTGGGTCTTGGAAACAATCTTCTCACAAAAGAAAAGAAAGGTTCGTGTAAGTTTTTATTACCCTCTCCTCTCCAAATCTAATTGCGGAATTACACGCTATATTATTGGTGTAGTTTAAACTAGTTGATTTGAATGAACCTGAATATCTATAATTTATGTATTGATGACGCAATTGTTTTGTCGTTTTCCTGTGTACAGGATTTTCTAAAGAACATTATCTAAAAAATGCTACTTTTTCTAATACCCTTGGGTTTATTAAAAAGTGTAGTAATATTTGTAATGTAAACATAAATTTTCTTTCTATTTCTACACATTTCGGAAAATAGGATTGAAGATTTTTCTAGTAAATTAAATGAATTTTTTTTGAAAAGAAGATTATTATATAAGCAACTACTT
Organism: Solanum habrochaites; assembly: GCA_027704765.1. Taxonomy (NCBI): domain Eukaryota; kingdom Viridiplantae; phylum Streptophyta; class Magnoliopsida; order Solanales; family Solanaceae; genus Solanum; species Solanum habrochaites. The sequence continues at coordinate 15,590,207 of JAKWJA010002489.1, read as the reverse complement.
CTTGCTCCCTTTACATACATGAGGAGCTTGAAATAGAAATTTGGATCAAATTAATTTATTATGTTGTTTTATCTCAAACATAGACTGTTACTCATTTCTCATTCAAGATTATTTGCAATTTTAAGGTTAAATTTGTACAGTTCTCACCGAAATACATTTTTCTTAATATGGATTAAGGTAATACCATTTTTTTTTAAATTATCAATACTTAGTTTTAGTTTCAAACATGATCAGAGTAAATAGAGACCGTCCTCATATGACAAATACAGTCCACACGTACAAACACATTTTTGGGTTTATTTTGGCGTGTGCCTAGAAACCATTCATTAGGTTGAATATATAAATACAGATTTTCATTGAAAACTCACCTCACATTTTTATTTTACAATGATTTAATTGGTAAGAATACTTTAAGAGGGACCTTAAAATTGTGATCAATAAATTGGGACAAAAGGGAGTGTCCAAAGATAAAGCAAATATATAAGTTTGTCCAAGAAAATATGAAAAAGTACAAAAGGATTTACAGACGTTGGGGAAAATGGGCAGCAAAATCCTAGACAAAAAAACAAAACTAGACCTTGTTTGGGACTTGACACTGCTGAAGAGGTGCTTTGGTTTATGTGGAAGGCGCCATGTGAATTAAAGGAACTACATTTTCCTTAGAGTGAGCAGTTTTAATATTTGATTTTCTTCTAAAAATTTTGGAAGAGATATAGGGTAACGATCAACCTCATATTGATAAAAAAATTTCTAATCATATCTGAGTGGTATGCCATGTTGCAGTCGGATCAGACCTTTTTTTTTTCCTTTCATGAAGCATGTCCTCCAAGGAAGAGTTTTAGTAAAGATGGCAGCCGTATAAAAACCCTCAGAATTGACGGTAGTAAAAAATACAGCAATCAAGTGGGAAAAATTTCTCAAGTTTTCCGCAGCGTTGACGTAATTCACGTCCGGACCATGATAAACAGACTCCCCTAAGTGACTAGGATGAATTAGGATGAGAAGAGAAGTCGTAGGGACATGAAAGGACGCGTGTAACCGAAATCAATCATCGATAATGGAAGACGCAAGGTCATTTAAAAGAAGAAGTACAACGAGAAAAAGATTCAAAATTTTGGATGCAAGTAAGATGTGAATAATTACAGAGGGTTAGATGATGAAATGAGGCGTGGGCAGAAGAGATTCATATACAAGAAAAGAACTCGCTTTGGTTGTGAACCTTTGACACAACTGCTTTAAAAAAGCTTCTTTGGCGTATCTCATTTCCCATAGAAGACTATTTATGTATACTCAAATGTTTAGCTCCTCTATGTATTTGTATTTGGAGAAAAGGCTCAGCCATTTCATGTATTGTTAAATGAAATGACATAGATATCCAAACTATGACCGGGATACATCGACAAATCTTTTTTCTCAATGTTAAATGACATGCTATATTGTTTGTTTCTTAAAAAGAATAATTTAATCAAACATGTCTGAATCATAATTGACAATGTTTAAAAAATAGTTTGTGCATATGTTCAAATAAATGACATAGATGAGTCCCAATTTTTAACGAATACATAATAGTCTTTTTTAAAATTTCAAGTGACACATTATGACTATCTAACTGATTATTAATGTTGATTCTTTTTTTTAGTACAAATATATTATATGGAATAAGAATGACAAGTGAAACAAGTTGAAGTTAAAAGTATCATTATTTGCATTTTAACTTTCCTACCTTTCTATATAGCACTGTTTTTACTATTTTTAAATTATATAAATGACCTCAAATGCAAAAAAATTAAGAAAAGATAACAGAACATTAATGAGCTTTTGATTTTATTTCAAGTATGCTCAAATCTAAGTTTTTTTATTAAACTTGTCTGGACCACAAGTTACATTTGGGAGTTATCTTATGGTGACTAATGATTTCTTGTGGCGGAAATTATAAATTTCACTTTTAACATATAGAATCTGAAATGATATTTTTTAAAATTAAAATTGTAAGTAGAACGAAGAGATCTCATTTCCTTGTTTCTCTGTTTATTTCGTATTCTACAAACACAATTTTAAAACAAACATATTATGAGTCAAACTACTTTAAGTTTATTTTTTTGGAAGATTTATCTATTGAAACTAAAAAATTCATGATGATTTAGACAATCCTTTATCACGTGGAATGTTTTCTATTTGAAACTCCTAAGAACAACTTACCCAAAAGAACAGTCTAGATTTTAAGTGAGTTTGAGAAAATTGGTTTTTCTAGTTCTTTATAAGATATATACTTCAAGTCGGTGAGCAGAAAATTTGGAAACTCAGATCTCTCACCCTATTACAATTGAATAGAAAGAAAAGGACCATTTTAAATCCCTTCTATTTAAAAACAAAGATCTCTTATTGTACGGACAAAAAACTTCTTGTAAAGCCATAGCACTATCAATCAAATAATATCCCAGAGCTAAATCAGATCCATATGTCATAATCCACAAAGAATTGGAGGTTTAGCTAGATTTCATTAAAAGATAGAATTTGTTACCATTGTGTTTCCATCAAGTGGGTAATATTTATTTTATCTTTACCAAATGTCAATTTGACGAATCTTCAACACCCATTTTCAATTTCTCGAAAATGGCAAATGTTCATCTTTCAAGTTAAGGAATATATTGCTCCTAAACTCCATTCTGAACTTCCAAGCTGATAATTTTAATTCAAGAATTGAAATCTAGATTGAACAATAATCCCTCGATACTAAACTGAAATCTACAAGATGTATTTAGTTTGCCAAAAATATTTTTTGAAAAGATGATTCGCATACTATATTTGGGATCGGTCTGATTACTCGGTGATCAGCACTTTGGTCAATTCCATCGCCTTTTATCTTTGACCTTCAGTATCTTCATATCGGTACCTTTCGGGCGACTGCATCGTGGACCGTTTGAGCGACTCACCACTACTAAAAGTTCTAAGCCTTGTTCTGAGTTTTGAGGTTGTATGATTGTTAAATCGCAAAAAATCCCCTATTTAGAAGAGGGTTTTAGGGTTAGCCTTCAAGGTGACGCCATGGACTACCCAAGGGGGTCTTGAGAGGACCCTTCGAAACAACACAAAATGTTGTCACAAAGTATGCACCTTTGACTTATATATTGACCCCACGCCCCGTGATTGGGGTCATAGGACATGTCCTGTACTTCTCTGCAATTTTTAGCGCTCATTCACCACCCACCGGGGTGCAGACCGATCCATAGACCCATCCACGGTCCGTGGATGAGGTTTTCTGAGTTGGGGGGGTCAAATTTTTAGAGTTTAGTTTTTAAATTGAGGGCTTGGGATTAATTGACAACTAGTTTAGGGGTTAAGGAGCTCATTATTTTTTTTACTAAAATAGTATAAATGAACTAATAGACCCCTAAAACTAAGTGGATTACAATCATCTTTCAAAAACCTCAAGAACGAGCTCAAATTCTATCCAAATAATTCCCACCACTCCGCCAGAATTAAAGAATAAGAGAAGTAACACAGACGATTTTCTCCATTGTTTCATCTTGTTGTTAGGAATTTTGAATTAGGTCATGTTTATATTCCATCTATGTTTCTTCCACCAAGATCCCCAAATTTTTCCCCCCAATTGCATGTAAACGCATTCAGTAGGGTTTCTTCTACATTGTGGTAGGTTATTTTTATTCCAATAAAGTTGGTGATCTTAATTAGATATGCTTGACATTTAATGCTGATTTATATGAATTTATGTGATTTCCATGGTAAAGACCCAGCGAATTTTGATGAATTAGTAAATTTGGGGGTTTATATGTCCGGGAAAGTGAATTTGCAGAATTAGAATTGTATCTTCTAAACTTGCTGTCATTTGGTAGTAAACGGTTCACGATTGGGAATCATATGGACATTAATATTACACTAGAATTATTATGTATGATAGACTTGACTTGTAAAGCATAGAATTTGACCCGTTTGCTGAATTATGACTAATATTCACACGTAATAAAGATGTGATTCTAAATGACTCAGAATCTAGGGTATTGAGATTGTAAGCCTTGAAAGGAAGGCTTGTAGTCAGAAATGTTTGATCATGGGGGCTTTGATGGGTAAAGGTAACGTGATCGAAGTCTAATTGGTATATTATTTGTGGTAAAAGATCTGCACTCACACCTAATCTACCATATACGTTCTTAAAATAGAAAGTGTAGAGTCCACTTGGACATGAATTTATTTAAGGACATCCTTCATGAGACTGGATCAAGTATGATTGGTCGAGGAAAGTTGGTTTAGAATTTTTGGAACTATTAAATAACTATATTTAATTAATTGCGGGTAATATACAGGTATTACTTGAGTTGAATAATAACTGAGCAAAGTCCTGAAATTTATGTGCTAGGTCAAAATTATATAATAATGTTACATATGATTACATATATAAAATAATTTATTATTGATAAAAACATATATCATGCCCATTAATGGACTTATTGTGCTTTTTTTTTGTTTTTCTCTTTCCGAAGCATGGCTTCCAAAGATGAGCTTCACGAAAACGAGGTATTCAAAAACTCTCAAAAGTTGTCAAAGTAAAAAAAACCAATCTAATGGGCGATTGTTCTGTGGTCTTGTCCACGTGTTGTACATATTTTATCATAACGGACAATGACGCCACCTATGCATCTAGTGCTGACGGGGAAATACATCAAGAGATAATCCAAAAACAAAAAAGGATTTGGGCAAAGGAAATTATTATAAAAGATGGAGACCAAGTCACTTCAAAGATGTAGCCTCCAAAGATAAAATTGAACCAAACCGCACCAAGACAATGTAAACGAAGTACGGGATTTAGACAACCACAATGTGGAAGTTGGGTTGCAGCGATTCGAGATTAAGAATGATTAAACTCATTGGTTGGAAGTTTGGCCACTCTTCTGGATGAAGCTGCTTTGGGCTTATGGAAGTCAACATTGAAATAAAAGTCCAAATGGCCTTTGACAAACATTCTTAAGCGCCAGCGAAAGGAAAGTGGAACCTATCCCCCATTAAGGAGACAAAGGCATGCACCTCATATATGTTTAGTTACTTTTTTGGTTCAAGTTTCCATCGGTTTATTTTCTCTCCAATCTCTTTTTGTGAAATTACACATGTATTTTTCTTGTTGTTGTTTGACTAATTCCATTGGAAGCAGATGAATAAGTATTTTGGTGTATTGATGAATGTGGATGATGTTTTGTTGTATTCTTTTGTAGATTTCCAAAAAAAATATATATCTAAAAATGATAGTTCTCAAGATAAACAACCCTTGAGTTATAAAAAAATGTTTTAGACAATATATTTCTATGCAACCAAAAATGTTCAATATAGTTTGCTAAGTCTTAATGAAGTATTGAAAGAATTCTGTTATTATTTCATTTTGAAATTTTCTGAAAAGCTATTATTTACGGAAGCCTATTACTTCTTTGCTCCCTTAACATATCCTGAGAGCTTGACATGAATGTTACTAGAGTTACTCATTGCATTTTTCTTATATGAAACTCGAAATTGGTACTCATTATCTTTATTCGGATTAGATTAGTTACATTGGATCATTTTGTTACACTTCGAACGAAATGAAATTCATTCTTAAATGGATAGGATGATACATTTTTCTTACAAAGTAAACAATCAGGCGTTATGTCACACATGATCAAGTAATAAGACGTCCTTAATAAGACAAATAATTCAAAGTCACATGTACAACACTTTTTACCTTGATTTTGGCGTGGCAGGAGAACCATATTTATGAGGTTGAATGACAAAAGCATTCTTTCTTTGAAATCACATCAACATTTTCATTCTGATATACTATCTGGCATAGTTTGAACTTTGAGATTATTATAATGGTATCATAAATTTTGTCCTTTTGTTATCTTTATAAATGAAAAAATAGTTTATGTCCTTTCATAAGATATCTTTTTTTTCCTCTTATACTAAGAAGCTCATAACATAATATTTTCTTTCATTGAATAAGTAGTAAGAAGACAATGAGATCTCACTTGTTTTTTTCCATGTGTGTTTCGATACAAACAGTTAAAAACTTATTTTGTTAGATTGTACTACTTATATCTGTTTGGTCAGAGAGTTTTATCTTTACATATATGAATTTCATAAAGGAATGTGGTACCTTTTTGTCATGATCCGCAAGATCATTTTTGAAAACTTGTGTAAATTCAATTGTTCCCCTCCAGATAATGTTTCCGAGTCAATTAATGATTGGGCGGTGGAAATTGTTGAAAATTTTGTCACTATTCGATACCTATGATCAATAATTGATAAGTATGGTTAGATAATTAAATAATTTTGCTAAGGTCCCTTACCTTTGGACATGTGTATAAAATGTCTTCTTTTCTCTACAAAATTCGTGTCCTTGCTTTACTAAGGTTCTCTAATCCGATGCCGTCAATTACTATATCATTGGTAAGGTCAATTAATGCTCTCTACTTTCACTGGTGGATGTCAAATACTAAGTTCAATTTTATACGTACTGAAAGATACATCTAATTTCCCCACCAAACCAGTCCACATTGAGATTACTCTATTATAGACTTGAAATTACCTGCACTATTGGATTGTATAATTTAATTTGTATATTTAATAGTTGCCTTGGTCATAGAAACTACAGGACAATTAAGGGATTTGGTTTTATAAGAATGAAATAACTTAATCTACATGTCGCTTTTTTAAGATCCAGAACAATGTGTTATGACCATTGATTATGTTATGATTAAGGTCTGATTAAATCAAGCTAATAATAACTCTAGAATGTATGGTGCCTCAATATAAGGGTTTTGAAACAGCAAGTTTCAACGTTAATTTTTGTTCCTAATTTTCTTCGTTGTTTCTTTAATTTACCATATTAAATTTGAAGTTTTGATATATTGGTACACATAATTAAATATTAGGTTTATGGTATATTGAATACTTACTCAAAGTATGACAATGTTAATTAAGTTTGTTAGTAGTTTCCTATATTCTGGGGCTAGTTGTTAGCAAATACGCTAATCATGGTGCAGTACTTTTTAGTGACTTAATAGTTTGTTATTTTAATTCGATATAAAGTTGTACTTTCGTGTGATTTCATATATTGAAAAATAGAAAAGACTTCAACATACAATTCTTATAACCTTTGAACCTTTGTTTTTCATATATTGAAAAATAGAAAAGACTTCAACATACATTTCTTATAACCTTTGAACCTTTGTTTCTTCCTAAAGTTTTCCTGCCTATTTACGCCAACGTCGTTGGTATCAAAGTCATGTCAATTAATGGCAATGCATTTAGGTGTGGAACAACCGCTCATTCCCATCTTCAAGGTAGAAAAGTACGAATCTGGAGTATTCGTATGAAAATAATAATCAAATACCAAAATCTTTGGGACTTGGTAGAATGAGTGAAAATATATCAAATACCAAATCTTTGGGCTTTGGTAGGAATTAAGGATTTGCACATTATGACGCATAAAATAGACCTGCTAAAAAAGTTAAGAAATAAGATAGTAAAGGCACTGGTTGTTTTATCCAGCAGCAGTTTCAGTTTCACCCAATTTCCGAAAACTGAAGGTTTCGAGTTGATTGGCAAACTTTTGGGCCATTTGTAAATCGTTTTTTTTGAAAAATAATAATTTTGGAAGTCGCCACTTAAGTTTTGGGTAGGAAAAATACAGAAAACCATTAAAAGCAATTTTTGAACAAGATAGATTTTAAATAAAATTAGATTTTGAGTACGGGTTCACCTATTGTCTCCTAAGGAAGGATTTAGCACGTTATAAGAATACGCTAACACGCGTTACCGACATATTTTATGTTTTGACTAATATTTAAGAAAAAACATAAAGGTCCTTGATAGATTATTTTATGAAATAAATAAAGATCAACTAACTTGATAAGTAAAGGAAGATGTTTTAGGTGTTAAACCGACTAATATTTTTTTGTGACTTAATAATTTTAATCCGAATTATTGATTTTGAACCCATTGGCTAGTCAACATCATCAAAAAAACATTAATTCAAAGCTTTTAATAACTCTGAAAGACCTCATAGTTTCTTAAGTTATTCCATAAGCTTAGTCCCACAAAAATAAATTGTGTTAACAATCTAAACTCCTTGAAAATTATTTTGATAAAGGAAAAACCTAAATAATGTACAACCCTATAGGATAAATCCCAGCCAATAAAACGTTAGAAAAATGCTAGCCATCACAACATAAAAAATCATAAAAAGGAAAAGTAACATAAAAAGTGTATCGAAACGAACATTTCAGCCCCCATCCACCCATTTTGGGGGCTCGAAAACTGTTTGTCTTTTGCCGCTCAGATCTTGGCCGTTGAACCCAAATGCTTTCTGTCCTTCCGTGTATTTTAAGAGCCTTTAAGAGTCCAAAAAGAAGCCATTTTACACCTCTGAACTGCTGCAAATTCAGCCTTATTTCAGCTGTTTTCAAATTTCAACATTTGGACGTAAACACTTCACTTTCAGGCTAATTTTGGAGCTGAGGTTGCTTGCTGGTTTTGCCACTGATCTGTACGGTATACCGGGTTTTCAACCCAATGAATTAACTTCCCTTTTACTAGTTTTAAAGGACGTCGACTCGGAGAGAAAAATGCAAGAGGAAAGTCCGATTGGACTCAAACGAGAAGAGTTTCATTTCATTCAAAATTCAAAGATGGGACGACAGGATTAGTAAGATGATTTTAATAGCTGTTTGAACAACAAACCTCAATTTAATATATTCAAATGCACCTCATTACTGAAAATCAATAAGGATATCACTCACGACACAAATGTTTTCATTAACCACAACTCAACTCTAAACTATAAAGAATTAGCAACAATGATTCTCAACCATATAATTATCATTTGTCCCAACAACCCAGATTTTAGAGAATTAAACCTAAAAAAATCATTCCATATTTCTATAAATCATCAATTTTCCAAGAGACATACATATCATAAAAAAGTTTTGGCAAAAACATGAGAGACTTTAAACTTCAGCAATACAATAGATGAGCCATTCCCAAAATTAACAAGTCAAGTTTGTTTATACACAATACAAAACCTAGATGCGGAGGAGTCACAACTCATATTCTTATTTTGTATGCATTTAAAGAGGGCAATTGAGAGAGAGGAACCATCAGAACAGAATAAAGGACACTTAATTTCCATCCTAAACTATTTCTCACCACATTCAAACCAAGGAAATACGATCATAAATTTTCAATCACATATTTAAGCGAATAGAGATCAGATATAAGAGGGGGAATGAATCATTCACACTCTAGATTAGTAGTGTCAGTATGAATCTTGAGATTTTTGCCAGTCGGCAAATAGAGAAATAAAAGATTAAGTCAAAATGTTGAGTTAACAAAGAGACCTTCGGCGGGTAAATATGCTCCTTGGAAACAATAGGATATATTCATATTTCTTAACTACTACTGCCAGCAACAGAGCACCAACTTAATAAGTCATCAGAAAATTCCACTTAACATAGTGAACCGATCATGGAAAACCTTTACTGCTATTTATATCAACATCACACTAAACACATTTAATTTTAAAAAAAACAATATCACAAATACTAAACACAAACAACATTCCACAATGCATCAAAAGAAACTAAATAAAGAGCGAAAGATTACCTGGTTCTGGCCAGCGAACCGAAAGATGAGTTTTGTGCGGAGACAAATTCCATCTCTCTCAACTCGACAACCACAAAAACGTCTAAAAATATTAACATGGAAACAAGAATTCCCAAATATTTTATGGGTATCTTTGGTCTAACTAATTCTCGTTTAAAAACAGTGATAAAGTGGGGTTTTATATAGCAATCCAAAATTCCAAAAATCGGAAGAGATTATGTGTGGATTTTTGAAAAAGCTCAAAATCCTTCACAGATAGGTATTACTCCCCTTGGTTGATGTAACGAATTGGAATGGTGGAGGGTGATGATTTTCGAGTGAAGGATGATCTGAGGCACCAGATTTTTGACATCTCACTCCTCTCCAAAGGTCCTCGTACAAGAGATATGAAGGGGTGCGATCGAGCTTACTGCTGGGATTGTTCTGGGTTACTCTGAGTTTTCAGGATCGCGAAGAGAGACCATGCGTGGGGTTTTATTTTTGGTATTGACTGTAGCTGTTGGTATATTTTTAATGTTTTGAATGGAATGTTATTTGCAAGTTTGGGCTGCTGAAGAATGAATGGGGTTGGATTGACAAGATACCCAAATTTGGTCTTAAACGAATTGGAACACAAGTTCATGATGATTATTTATTTCAAATAAAAAAGGGCACTTTTTCATATGTAACAATAAGAAAATTCCTATTTTTCTGCGTAGCAAAGTTTGTATAATTGTGCTCCTAGCAAACAATGAAACGTATAATTTCATTATACATATACAGTTTGAAGCACATTGTATAAAACCAAAGCGTATAAAACACTAAAAAACAGTACACATGGCAGAGCACGTGTTAAAAATGAAGTGTATTAAACAAATTGTATTATGTATAAGTGTTATAATGATTTATACAATTTGAATTTTTTAAAATGATAATAGAGAAAGACAAAGAGACTTGCAGGATATACATTGTAATCTGAAATTGTATAAACCGGAAAGAGAGAAATTGGATAACAATTTGAAATCCTGTTATCAAACGAGAAAGAGAGAAGGCAAAACGAAACTGGGCAGGGATATTTTTATTTTATAAATTATAAGTGTATAGTGACCAATGAAATATTACTTGCATGTGTAATTCACACTTTTAATACAACAAAGCAATTTATACATTTCCGCTTCTGTTTGTATAATGAAAAAGACGATGGTTGGGACGAGCGAGATTTGGGAGAGGGCAAGCGAGATAGAGAAAGAGGTGAGAGAGGGGGAACAAAATATATATATCTATACAATTTTTCTCGCTTTTATACAATTACAAACAATTTTTCTACACTTGTGTTTGTATAAAAGTGAGAAATAGTGAGCGAGAGATTGGAGGGAGTGGCGGACTGTATTTGGGAGAGAAGGGCGTTTGGCAATTTTGTTACAAACGTCTGCTATGGAGCACAATTAAATCAAACCTGCTACTTCTTTATTTTAGGTTATTAGTTTTGCTATTATATATATACAATTTTCCCAATAAAAAAATATAAGCCAATTAAGAAGACTAAACTTAGCCAAATTGAAATTAGTTGGCCAAATTCGTTAAATGCTAAATAAGTGAATTTACTAGAACTTAACTATGATTTATTAATCTTAACAAAGTGAAATATTATTAAATTAATAAAATAAACAATTTGATTTCATACTAAGTTTACCTCGAAATTATAACTATAGCTTAGCTAAAGTAAATTAAAAAAACACTTTAACTAAAAATGTAACAATCTTTTTGGGATTGGTTTTGAATATTTAAATAACTCGACTCAATTATCTATCATTCAGCAATTATATAATAAACAAAAAAATTTTAAAATACTTGAAAATCCTTGAATTTTACCAAACTGATCATGACTCAAACTAAGGTTAAACAATTATGAAGCTTCGAAAGTTAATTCCTATCCACGGAGGGTCCCAAATTGGGTGTCAAACATTCATTATAGCCACTTTTCCATGTATCGCCACCAGCAACCACATCAAAGCAATCTTGAGGAATTATGGAAGAAGGACTTATCAAGTTGATTCAAAGTCTTGTGGTTAGATTGCAATACACTTCATCGAGACTTGAAAATCTTGATCATGAAAATGGAGAATTAATTGCTATATTCTTTGTCCAGAGCATTGGCAATTGTCATCAAATTCATCATTGGGTAAAGAAAATTATTGATCAAAAATAATGAAAAGATACTTTGAAGCTTGACTTCCTAATTTGCTCTGTAGATTGCTTCTATAAAAGAGTCTAAGCAGTCCATCAAGAATTTTCTTTGAATGATTGTTAGAATGGGATCTCTTCAAGGACATGAGGTGAGATTCAACGGTCTAATGAAAATAATTAAGACCCAGCGGGTTAGAACAATAGAAAGAGCAGGGCGGAGGGGCATAAGTAATGGGGGGAGCAAGCCAGAGTGGAGTGTTACGTAAGGAGAAACAAGTGAGGGCCAATGAATGTATAGGAGAGTGGAAACTCGGGTAAGACGGGGGTCTAGGATAAGGAGAAGTTAGACAGGAGGAGTAGAAGGAAAAGACCTGAATAATGCAACTTACGGTGAAGTAATCACAACAAATATTTTTTAGAACAATGGTCTTTGCAACTCATATGTTCCATAAGAATAGATCCATAGTGGTCCGAGGTCGTGTCTATTGAATAGTCTGAGAAAGGATATGGGTCATAGGCCTTCCAATCGAAAAGTAAACACAACTAATTGCTTCATTTCTATCTTATCAAGTGCTAGACAATGATATAAAAGTCTAATTGTTTGGTATAATATTAGAAATAAAAAACTTTGTAGCAACATCAAATGAGAAAGAGAATTTCTTCTTTATGGCCTTTCATTGGTACATATCAACAAGCGAATTGAGATTATGGTTGTCGCTAGTAGTTGTTTCAAAATAATAATGACAAGCACCAATCTTTTGTTCCAGTTTCTGAATGAGAGTAAAAGAAATATGTGCAGCTTGTCAACGCAAAAGAAATGCAGGTAAAGGAAATGGCAACTGTGGGGTATTGACTCTACCATGACATAGTAAAAATGTTGGACATGTTTCAGTTCAATACCTAATTTTAATGATACAATTCTTTAGTGTTGGACAACCATGTCCATGGAATTTATCTTGTTTGATGACGATGCTTGTGTCAATTAATAAATAAATAATTCAGGTGGGCCCCAACAAAAAAAGTGGTTTGCATCATATGATATCAAACAAGAAATTTTTTTGCTCGATGTTTCCAACATGATGTTGTTACGCTTGTTTTGCAGTGCAAAATGAGAGTCATAGTGTTGCATTTGATGTATGGTCACTTCAATATACAAGAGACCGAAATTTCTAGTTGACAAAATTTAGGTTTTTTTGAACTCCCAAAAATTTGATTCTATGGAATTGTGTGAAGAGTGCATTTATGGAAAACCAAACTTGAAGTCTTTCCTGATTGCCAAAATCGGGCGAGATTCAATTGTCTTGAATTAATCATGGTTTTTAATTTATGTGGACCTTGCATACTACATCTTTTTGTGGGTGTTGTTATTTTCGCCATTTACAGATGATTGTAGTCGCAGTGTAAATGGGTCCTATCTGTTAGAAACCAAATCGAGAAAGCTTCAAAATTCATGTACTTCAAAGTCTAGATTAAGAAGCAAATTGGTCTGTGCATACAAATAATTTCGAACAGATAGAGCCGTTGAAATTCTTGTCCCAGTAGTCAATTTTTTTATTAAGGAAAATACATTCATTGGGAGCATAACAACCTTTGTCCTCCGGAGAAAACCGTGTTGCTGGAGATCAAAAAAAAACAGCACAGTGGTGGAGATGGAAAGAATCATGTTTTACAATCCGAAGGTACTTACTATCCAAAACAATTTTGGGCTGAAGCTTTTAACGAATCAGTCCATTATTGAATTTGTCTCCCAGAAAATTTGTTATCTATCAAACTCCATTTGATAAATCTTGGACGGGTAGAAAAACCATTTGTAGTTAATTTAAGGAATTTTTTTTGTTGTATTGCTTATGCTTTTTGTAAATTCCCCATCTCGTCATAAAGTTTGGACGAAAAATCTGAAAACTGTGTTTTTAATTGGTTACTGGAAACAACAATTTAAAGAAATAGACATAGATAACCCTCTTAGTAGAAAGATTTGAATAGAAGGGATTTAACTATTTGATTAAATGGTACAAGTTGAAATTGGAGGGAAGCATAAGTAAAGATGCAAGAACAAATTTATCTTTCTATGCCTACTGGTTTCTGACTTATGAATGCAATTCGCAGCCAACTCCTATAGCTAACAACACCGAATATAGTTACCACTTCTCCAAATTTATTTTCTTTAACTTCAGGGAGAAGAAACTCTTATCTACTACGCTTGAAATGTCTTTAGAATGATACCCATTCCATTAAAATATCAACAAGGCTAAAAAGCTGAACGCCGGGTACGCCAACTCATGCATACAATATGTCCAATTCTCTTTTGCCAAAACGTTTAGATCCTACACATTATGGAGAAGCGGCTAAAAGGGAAGAGTATTCCCTGAGCGATATTAAGATAATGACATCTATCGAAAGAGGTACAGTGGTGACCACTTCATGAAGCATAAAGCTCGTGTTTTGGCAATAAGATATGCACACTAATATAGTGTTGACTTTGAAGAAACAATTTTATCGGTTTGCTCCGAATCTGAATTGCTAGACTTTTTCTAGAGTTGGTTAAATAGTCCATAATAACTAGTTTTATCAACTTATGTCTAGTCCCGCATTTTTTTCCAATGGAGACCTACTATAAAAGAGGTGTAAAAAGATAGCACACTATAAGGTTTTTTATAAATAATGGTGGATGAAATAAAGGTCTATAAAATGAAACAGGCATTTGTTGTTTGAAGGTAGCCCCTCGCACGTGTGTCGCAAAATCGATGGATAATTTTCAATAAAGAGATATCATGAGAAGTGATTATGAACCACATGTTGTATGTAAGGAAGAAATGTAATGCTTTCATCATTTTTTGCCTTTATTTTTTGATGATATCATTGATTCTATCTCTTTCTATTTCTCAGTGGAATGAATTTTAAGTCTCAAGTGATGAATGATTTTGACATGTCACATATTGGGTTTTTTACATTATTTTCTTGGCCTTGACTATGAAGTCCACCAGTTGAAGTTTAATATTTATTCAACAAAGGAAATAGGCCAAATCTTCTTCCCTTATTGGCAAAATATTGAGAATCAATATAATTTTTATTATTTGTTTCTTTATTTTGCTTTGTCTCTTAATTTTTTGACTGCCATTTTGTTTTCTTAGAAATTCATTTTCTAATAACTTTTATTTTTGGGGAGCCGTGGCATCGGAAAACTCTCTTTCTTAAAAAATGAAAATAAAGGTCCCGTGTAATATTTTATACCTCCTCCAAACTCCTATTGCGGGATTACACCGTACATATTTTTGTTGTTGTTTAACTTATTAAATTGGAGGACATAGCTACTGGATTATGTATGACGACGCAAGATTTTTGTTTTGTGTCGTTTTCCCTTGTAAAGATTTTCTAAAAGCACATAATCATAAAAAATTGGTACTTTTTCTAGATAAACTGGGTTTTTTAAAAAGTGGTAGACAATATATGTATTCTAATGTGCCACAAAAATGTTCTTTATAATTTCAACATATTTCGTAAAATAAGAGTGATTGAAGATAATGTTCTAAATTTTCATTGATTTTTTTCTTAAAAGATTATTATTTATAGGAAGCACTACTTCTTTGCTCACCTTTACAATCATGAGAGGCCTGCCATAGAAATTTGATCAAAGTATTGTATTACGTTGTTTTATATCCAAACATAGATTGTTACTCATTTTTCCTTTCTTCATTATAGAATTTAGTTGCATGGTTTTAGGTTAATTTTTTACAGTTCTCACTAAACGTAAATTCTTCTTAAAATAGATTAAGTTAGATTCCATTTTGTCTTTTTTCAAATTATAAGTTATTAAGCTTTAGTTAACAAACATAATAATAAAAAAAACGTCCTCATATTCAAATAAAATCACAACGGGACAACATTTTTGGGCTTTATTTTGGCTGGCACAACAGAAAGAATTCATTCGGTTGAATATTCAAAACAAATTTTCATTAAATTACCTCAACATTTGGTATTCATTTAATAATGATTTAATATGTAAAGCTGAACTTAGATGAATTGTTGAAATTGTTGATAATAAATTGGGACAAAGGGAGTGTCCAAAGAGAAAAAATATAATAAAGTTTGTTACAAGAAAATATGAACAAGTACAAAGGAGTTAGAAAAAAAGGAGATGGGGAAATGGCAGCAGAAATCCTAGACCCCAAAAAACAAAAACTAACTTGATTTGGCATTTTTGACTCTGCTGAAGAAGTTGCTTTGTTTTATAGTAAGGCAACCATTGAATAAGAGGCACTACAATTTCTTAGAGTGCGAAAATATTATTTGATTTTTTTCTAAAAATTTCTGAAGAGATATGGGATACGACTCACCTCATATTGATAAAAGAATGTCTATCAAGTATATGAAGTGTATACATTTTCGATCTGATGTCTCCTTTTTTTTTCCTTTCATGAATAAAAGTCCTGTAATAAAGGAAGAGCTCATGTTCAAATTGGAGCCGTAAAACCCTCAGCAATTTGACGTATCGAAAAATCCAGCAATCAGTCGGAAAAATTTCTCAAGTCTTATCCGTATCTTGGTATGTATTCCGTGCTGGAACCATGACCAACAGACCCGCCTAGTGATGAGAGGCTAAGGATGAAGAAGAGATTCTGATGAACATAACAGACAGCGTGTAACGGAAATCCATCGCGAATTGGCAGGACAAGGGTCAATTAAAAGAAGAAGTACAACAGAGAAAAGAAATAGTTCAAATTTGATTGCAAGAAAAGAATAATGGAATAATTGCAAGAGGGTTCGACTTATTAAAATGAGGCAAGTGGGGCAGAGAGATTTCGACATAAAAGAAAGAGCTCCGGCTTTGGGGTGGGAACTTTTGACACCTGCGTTTAAGAAGCCTTCTTTGGTTTCACACTTTCAAGAAGACTTATTTATGTCATCCGTCAAAAGCTAGTCATCTATGTTATTTCTTTTGAGAAAAGTCTCATCCATTCATTATTTTGTTAATTGAAATGAATATAGATGATTCCAAACTATTAACGTGATGACATAGACAAACCTTTTCTTCAATGTTCGGTATGACCATCTTTTTATTCCTTTGGTCTTAAAAGAATAATTTAATCATTAACTGTGCTGAATCATATTGACCTAAAAATGTGATTGTTGCATGATCAAACTTTTTCTAGTTAACAAATATACACATAAGCCTCTTCTCAATCAAAACCGACATAGATGAGACAAAAATTTTTAACGGATAACATAGATGATTGTTTTTTAAATTTCAATGACACATTATGAACTATTTAATGAATCAATAATGTTGATTTCTTTTTAGAGTCCCCATATAGTAATGGATAAGATCGACAATGCAACCAAAAATGAAGTATAAAGATTATTTTATTTAAATTTCTTACCATTTCTATATAGCAATTAATAAAGTTGAAATTATATGAATGACCATCAAATGCAAAAAATTTTAATTGAAAATACCAAAGTCAGAAGTACTGATTTGTTTTAAAAAATTTTTTTTGATTTTATATTTCAAATGTTTGGCTCAAATTTGAGGGTTTTTAACTTTTCTAGACCACAAGTTACAATTGGAGTTAACTATGGTGTGACATATGAATTTTTGTGGCGTAGATAATCAATTTTCTCTTTTACGCATAAGAGAATCTAAAAATGACATTTAAAAATGCAATTGTAAGTTGACAAAGTTCTCATTTCCTTGTTTCTCTGTTTGTTTCTTCTACCACTACATTTTTAAAACATACCTATGTGTAGATTCAACTACTTTTAGGTTTGGATTTTTTTTGAAGATTATCTATTGAAACTAATAATGAAATCCATTGATGGATTTAATGGACATCCTTATCACGTGGGAAAGTTTTCCATTTGGAACTCTAGAGAAACAAGTTTAACAAAATAAAACTCTAGGATGAAAGTGATTTTGAGTGAAATGGTTTCTATTCTTTATAATGAATATACATTAAGTCGTTTGTGTATAAATTTGAAACCTCATATTTCTCCACCCCTATTACAATTTGAATAGAATAAAATGACCAGTTTTTAAATCCTTTCTATTTAAAAATGAGATCTCTTGATGTGTAGGACAAAAATTTTCTTATAAAGCGATAAAAACTATCAATCAACAATACCAGCAAGCTAAATCAATCATAATCGCATAATCACATCAACCCCCCAAAATTGAGTTTTAGCTAGTTCATACAAGATTGAAGTTGTTACCAAAATGTGTTTCCATCAAGGTGGGTAAGATTTATTTTCATCTTTAGAAAGGGTCCTAATTTGATGAAATCTTTCAACACCCATTTAAAAAATTTCTCAAAATGGCAATCTTCAAAATCTTAAGCTAAGAAATATATTGTCTCTAACTCTGTTCTAAAGTCCAAGCTTCTGAATTCTTATTCTAGATGAAACCTAGATTTAGAACGATAGATCAACCGATACTAAACTAAATACTAAAAATGTATTTATGGTCTCCAAAAATAATTTGTGGAAAAGAAAATATTCGGTGCAATATATTTGGGGAGCAGCCGATCCACTCGGATATCAACCCTTTGGTCCAAATTCCGATCCGCCTTTTTTCCTTTGTTCTTCAGAATCTTCAAATCTCTGTAACTTGTTTGGCGCCTACATACATCGTTGAACCGTTCGGCGTGACTCCGCCCTACTCTTTTTCTATCGCTGACTTGATTTTTTTATCCTTGACGGGCTTTACCCACATAACTTTAGATGCGAGTCATGTCCATTCGAAGACTTGCCGCAATGAGCTGGCGATCAGCAGGACTTCCTTTTCTTCATTCTTTTATTCTTTCGGCTTCGCACTTATTCCGTTTGTGTGTCTCATTATATCATGGCTTTGTTTCTCAATCTCATACCTAAATTCAAGGATTTACAATTGAATACAAAATATGCCTTTCACGACACTAAATTATTCAAATAATCCCTTATGGTCGACATTTGGTGGGCCTCATCAGTTAGTGCCTAACCTTTCCATGGAAATGGTTGCTCTGGGGTGTGGAAAAGGATGGAAACCTAAATTAGATATTGCCCATTTCTTAGGGTAAGGAAGGGGGATGGTAAAGTTGCCTGTAGTTTCCCTATGAGATTGCTCTTAAGAAGAATGTTTTTTATGCCTCTCAAATCTAGAGAAGATAAGAGTAATCCTCCTCATTTTGCTCCGGTATTTTTTTTTATAATGCTTTTGTAATTTCTGATTCGGGTTCTTTTGTGACTTGCTATTGTTTTGTGGACTTGAAGTTATTTTAGCATGAATGATGTATAGAAAGTGATTATATAGGCTTACACTCCCAAGGGAAATATAATGTCCTAAAAGTAAGGTTATTGTGTGTATTATCTATTGCCATGAATTCCCTTATTTTCATGTTTCATGAAAAAATCTTAGGTCTTAATGAAAGAATTATATACATTGTTTTGCCCTCATGTGTGGTGCATTTTAATGAAATTTTGCATATCAAAATTACTGAGAATTAAAACGAATTAAATACCATTATTAGGAGTTTGGGAAAGATTCCTTCCTCCTTTAATAAAGGCTTTGTGAGAGTAATTGTCATTTTAGACCACAGAGTGTGTGTAGATCATGTTTTAGTTTAGGAGAATGTAGTTCCTCCTTGAAAATGAGAAATTAGAAGTTCACACATTTTGAGTTTGCTAGAAGTAGTTCCTACTCCCTTTATGTTTGCATTAAAATTTTAATCTTGGACCATAAAATTTTCTTTCTTCTTCCTTGATTGTGGATTTAAGAATGTATTGCATGCATGATTGGCCTGCAAGTTTAGAGAGGTGACTCAATAAGTGTTCGAGATAATTAATCCCAAGGGGGATATATTTGTTTATGCCAACACAACTGGCGCAACTAAACCCAGAAGTTTCGAGAGCCTTGTTCTAGAGTTTTGAGTTTGGTATGATTGTTTAAAATCGTAAAAATGATTCCCCTAACTTAGAATAAGGGGTTTTTATGGTTATGGAGCCAAGGGTTGAACCACCAAGGACTACCCAATGGGGTCCTTGAGAGGACCCGTATAACAGCCCCCCAAAAAGCTGTAAAAAAAATCAGCCACCTTTACCCTAGTATATGGGACCCACTGGTTGGGGTCATAGGCATTTCCGGCACTTTTTCTGTAATTTTAGCCTCAGTTTCCACCAACCAAGAGGGTGCGCACGATCCACAGACCCATTCACAGTCCGTGGGATGGTTATTTTTTTGAGTGGTGGTCAAATTTATAGTTTTAGTATTTTTAAGTTGAGCGGCTAGGGGTTAATTGACAATTAGTGAGGGGTTACGGAAGGTCGTTAGTTTTTTTTTTATTAAACCTCCTATATCTATATCTTATCTCTATAGTAATCTTAAAATCATGAACTACCACAACTTGAATGTTAAATTAACTATAATACCCCCAATAAAAAAATCTCATTTATTTTATCCAATTAATTTACTAATATTAAAAGTAAATACCTTTTCACATTAAAGTGGTTGTGTTTTTTTCAAAAGGTGGTGACTGTTTTTTGACGGGTTTGTGACTTTTTTGATGAGGTTGTGACTTTTTCGAAGCGTTGTGATTTTTCCATAGACTTTGGTGACTTTTCAAAGGGTTGTGTTTCTTTTCGAATTAGTTGTGACTTTCCCGATGAAGCCAACGAATTTTTCGTAAGGTTTAAAATTTTAATGATAAGACACAGTTAGTTACCTATTCATACTTATATTTGTTTACCTATAAATAGGATGGTTCCTCTCACCTTTTTAAACTATGACTTTTTTAAAAAGTTTTCTATTATTCGGCTTCTTAAAAAATCTCAAAGAGTTTCATGAACGTATGATAAAGTTAAAATTCAAAGAAATCTGAGGTACCATTAAATAAAATCAGTGAACCAATTGTTGCCAAATCAAATTCATCATTCAACACTCATATTTTTTCTTACGATTTTGATGAGTTAATTAGATGATGAAAACAGTTTGAAAAGACTCTAATAATAAACAAAGGTGAAAAATCACATGATTTGGTAATATATTTGTTGTTTTTGTTTTTTTTCATTTGTTATTATTTCACACTCAACAAGGAAGTTTCTTTCTAATTTTTATTAAACACGGTTCATTAACGTATTCCTTTGAATTATTAGTTTTGATGTTTTTATCCACGATTTCAGAACTAAATTTTCTTTTTCACTAATAATATGAATAATATAGTCATGAAATCATAATGGTATTATTTTTTAATAATATGTCAGTACAATGAACGGAGAAAGTAACGTGTTTTATACTGGGAAAATATTTCACTCAATGGAACACTATATTGTGTAGCATAACAGATATGTTGTTTTGTCTCCTTCTTCATCGCTATGTCTAGATATTTTAATCACTTTCATTGATGATTTTTCTACGTTTTCATATGTTTTTACTTGATGAAAAATAAAAGGTGTTTTCAAAAGCCTATGCCACGTATGGACCAAAAAGGTTAAGAAAATTATTTATAAATAAGGTAGGAGATTTAATCGGACCTAAGTATATTATGGGAATTCGGGACATAGGTTGAGGGGATCATTGTGGCAATTTTCCCCTTTTAAGTATGAATTTCCCTGTTATTTTGTGCTCATTTTATTTTAGAAAATATATTTGCACAGAGATTATTAATAGTCCCTTGATAGCTATTTAAAAATAATAATAAATAAAATATTCTTAAATCGAATTAGATTCTATAAAGAACACTTGTAAATTTTATTCATCAATTGAATTTTTAGTTATTGAAAAAGGTCCTTTTTACAATCCACGATAAAATTTCTAAAAGATACAAGATACTTTCCCAATTAGATAACAACTATATGTATGTAATGCGGTCGAAAAAATAAAAAGACTATACAATTTCGACAAAGATAAGGTAAGACAATTAAAGAAATGAATATTTTTTTACCAAATGTTGATTTCCTACATTAATTAAATTATGGTAACTAAATGTATGTGTACCACAAGTGTTGGTCACGCTAAATATTTTACATACACTCCACCCCCTATTTAACCATCATTCGTTATAACAACAAGTACCTTTTTTTGGTTACTATTTAGATTCTCTTTCTCAAAATATTATTGATTATATATTTGTAAATAATAGATTATGCCATCACGATAAAATATTGAAATGTTTTATGGTTTTTTTAAAATCCTTGTAAGAAGTATCATTCCACATATTAAATTTCAAGTGTAAAATTTTCACAGAATAATTACTACTTTAAATGAATGTCCATCATTTAATGTTCATAACCTCAAGTAGAAAGGCTATTTAATAATGTTTAAAGGAATAATTGCGTTGTATTAGAATTGTTTCCAACCTGGAGGTGAGTCAAAAATACTACTACCTAAAAGAATGTCACTTTTCACCATATTTAAATTATGAATGTAATTTTGAAATTAAATATACCGGTCAAAATGTATCTCAAAATTTCCAATTAACTCTTATAAAACAAATATGCCATTAATATCATTTAAACATTGGTTGGTATGTTCCTTCAATTATAATTATTACAAAAATATTTAATTTAGTACAGTACTACTAACTCCTATTGGTATAACTCGTATACTATATATGTGATATATACATGCAATACACGTGCCTTGAAACTAGTATGACTAATAGAGCCCTAAACTTAGTGAATTAAATCATTCTTCCAATACCTAAAAACGAGACGAAATTCTATCCAAATAATTCAGTCTCTAAAAGTGAAAAAGAAGAGAACTAAGACGGGCAGATTTCCTCCATTGTTTTAATCTTATGTTAGGAATTTGAATTAAGGTATGTTATCGTATTCATTTATGGTTCTTCCACCCATAGATCCCCAAAGTTATCCCCCAATTGCGAAGTCAAAAAGCAATTCTAGCTAGGGTTTCTTCTTACATTGTGGGTAGTGTTAAACTTTGATTCCAATCAAGTTGATGATACTTAATTATGATTCAGTTGACATCTAATTATGATATTATGATGAATTTGTGTGATTTCAATGGTAAACCCTAGTCTATTTGATGAATTTTACATTTTGGGAGTTTATGCCAGGAAAGGTGAAATTGAAGAATTAGAATTGATTTTCTTAAATTAATGCCATGTGTAGTAATGGTTCAAGATTGGGGAACATATAGACATGAATTAAACTAGACTTTATTATGTATGATAGATCTTAACTTGTAATGCATAGAATTTGAACCTTTTGCTGAATTCCATGACTAGATGCCCCATGGTAATAAATAAATGTGATTAGAATTGCCTCAGAACTTAGGGGTACTTGATGATTTGTAGGCTTGAAAGTAAGTCTTTGTAGTCCCAAAAAGATGTTGAATCAATAGGACGTGAGGGTAAAGGTAAGGTGATAGAAGTCTACAGGTAATATTTGTTGTGAAAAGATCTATACTCACCTAACCTACCATACAATTTCTGAAAGTATAAAGTGGTATAGTCCCCTTGTACTGAATTATTTCACGGACCATCCTTTTCATGAGATAATGGATCATTTGAGTTTGTGGGAAAGTTTTTGGTTGAAAATTGAACTATTTCAATACTTATACTTTAATTAATTGGAGGTAAATTACCTTAATTACTAATGACTTGAGTTTTGATAATAATGAGCAAGTAAATGACACGTTTATGTGCTAGGTAAAAATCATAAGAATAGTAACATATAGCGTACATAAATTAAAAATAATTGATTGTTGATGGACGCATTTATACATTCCATATTTTTAACGGACCTATTGTGCTTTGTTTTTTTGTTTGTTCTCTTTCCTGAAGCAATGGCTTCCAAAGATGACTTCGCGACAATGAGGTAGTCAAAAAAAATTCTCAATTGCCAGAGGGAAAAAAACCAATCTATTGGGCGATTTGTTCTGTGGCTTGGCACGTGTTTAATATGTAGTTACATACCGGACAATGACTCACATACCCGATCTAGTGATGAGAGGAAAATCATCCAAGGAGAGAACCAAACGACAAAACGGATTTGTAGAAAATATCATAAAAATGGAAAGACCAAGGTCCAAAACTAACTTCAAAAGATGGTATCCTCCACAAATAAAAAAGATACAAAGCCCACCAAGAAAATATAAAGAAGTAACATGGTATTTAGACAACGGAAAATGGGGGAGCTGTTGTTGCAGAATTCGGATAATAAGAAAATGAACTAAAAGACATTGGTTGGGAAGTTGCCACTGCGGATAAGCTGCTTTGGCTTTGACACCGGAAATCCATTGAAATAAAAGGTCAAATTTCCTTTGACAACATTCTTTAAGCCTGCACACAAGAAGGAAAGCGACCCCACCAATCATGTAGGGAAAACAAAGGCCATGCGACTGCCATAATATGTTCAATTTTCAATAGGTTTATCCTTCTCCAATCCCTTTTTTTGTGGAAATTAACACCATATCTGTTGTTTTGGTTTGTGGTTTTGAACTAATCAATTGAGGCAGATGAATAGTATGATGTGTATATTGAATGATGTGGAGTTGGTTTTTGTTGTTATCTTTGCAATATTTTCAATTTTTTTTATCTAAAATGATACTTTTCTTTAGGATAAACAACCTTGGGTAATTAAAAAAATATTTAGACAATACATTTCTAATGCACAAAATGTTCAAGTAGTTTGCACGACTCGTAAAATATGTAATTGAAAGATTTCTGTAATATAGTTTCATTTGGAAAATTTTCTTAAAGCTAAATATTTACATGAAGCTATGACTCTCTTTTGCTCCCTTACATACTCCTGAGGAGCTTGGACATAGAAATTCACTGAGTTAGTCAGTTGTGTTTTTTTTATTATAATCAAACTAAAAAATTTGAACTCATTTTCGTCATTAAATTAGATGAGTTTTGCATTAGGTCATTCTGTACCAGTTCTCACTTAAATGTAAAATTTATTCTTGAAATGGATAGGATGATACTATTTTCTTATAAAGTACTAATATCATGCTTTGTTTCAAACGTGATCAGTAAATAGAGACGTCCTAATAGACAGGATAATAAAAGTCACACTGTCCACACTTTTTGAGCTTGACTTATTTGCGTGACGTAAGAACATCTTTCATGAGGTTTTAATTACAAAATGCATCCTTTCGTTGAAATCACTCAACGTTTTCATTCTTATAATGATCTATATGGACATTTTGAATTCGGATTGATTTTTTAAATTGTGATCATAAATTTTTTCTTTTTTAGTCTTTGATGAAAAAATAGTTTTATATCCTTTTATAAGATATCCTTTTTTTCTCTTATATATAAGAGATCAGAAAAAAAATATTTTCTTTCATTGAAATAGTGTAACAAGACAAGAGATCTCATTTTCTTGTTTCCATGTGTGTTGCTACAAACAAATTCTAAAACCTATATGTCTAGATTGTACTATTTTATATCTGTTTGTGTTTAAGTGCTTTATCATTTGAACTATATGAAATTGATGATGGAACGTAGGTACCTTTTTTGTCATGATCCGCAAGGTAAAATTTAATTTTTTATAAAATTATCATTTTATCCCTCCCGATAGTTTTTCCGAGTCATTAATGATTGGTCAATAAAGTTGGTTGAAAATTTTAAGCTATTCAATAACTATACTCAATTAATTGATGGGTTATGGTTAGATAATTAAATTAGTTGATAATGATGATCTAAGTTTGAAACTTTTTTAAGACCCTATACCGTTTGAAAACTTTTGTAAAATTATCATTTTACCCCTCCAGATAATTTTTTTGAGTCATTAATGATTGGTCGGTGAAGTTGGTTGAAAATTTTGCACTATTCAATAACTATACGGAGTTACTTGATGGGTAATGGTTAGATAATTAATTAAGTTGATAATGATGAGTTTGAAACTTGCTTAAGACCCTATACCTTTTGGACAATGTGTATTAAAAGGTCTTAATTTCTACAAAATTATTGTCTTGCTTTGCTAAGATTCTCTATCCGATGCCGCCAATTACTATCACCACCGCCAAACGTTTTCATCATTGTAAGGTCAAATTAATCCTACTCTAGAATTACACTTCGATGCCATGAATACTTAGTCAATTTATACGTATTGAAGGGATATATTCTTAAATGCACTAGTCACACATTGAATTACTCTATTGTAGAAATTGATTAACTGTACGCACTATTGAGTTGTATCATTTATTACTTTATATTTTTTAATGGTTCCTCAGGTATTGAAACTAGGAAACAATTAAGTGAGTTTTGATTTAGAAGAATGAAATAACTTAATCTACATGTCCCTTTTAAAAATAGAGAACAATGGTGTTAATAAAAATGATTATGCAATGATTAAGGTCATGATTAATCAATGATAATAAATTAATTAGTAGAAATGTATGGAGCCTCAATATAAGGTTTTGAAACTGTAAGCGTTCTTTTTAATTTTATTCGTAATTTGCTTCACTGTTTCTTTGATTTACCATATTAAATTTCATGTTTTGATATCTTGGTATCGTACTTAAATATTAGATATATGATATTGAATATGATTTCAAAGTAATGGACCAATGTTTTTTAATTAAGTTTGGTTAGTATGTCCTATATTCTTGGCTGTTTTTTGTTTAGCAAATACGCTGATTTACTCTTTCTAGTTGTGTTTTTATTAGTAAGTACTTGTTTAATTAATGGAATTAGTGGTCAGTTAGTGACTTAATAGTTTGTTATTTTAAGTCAATATAGAGTTTTACTTTCGTATGATTTCATATACTGAAAAATAGAAAAAACTTCAACATACAATTTTCATAACCTTTGAACCTTTGTTTCTTCCTAAGGTTTTCCTTTCTATTTATGCCAAAGCTGTTGGTATCGGAGTCATATCAATTAATGGCAATTCATTTAGTGTAGACAAAACCACTCATTCTCATCTCAAGGGAGAAGGACTAAACGAATTCTGGAGTATTCGATGAATCTAATACTCAATGTCCAAAATCTTTTTGGGAGGTTGGTGGAAACTGGGATTTGCATACATACTGACGCAGAAATATACTGCGAACTGTATAAAGAAGATTCCAAAGCACTGGTTTTTATCCAATAGGCAATTATGATAGCACTTTCATGGATCGCAACAGCAAACCCAATCAAAGCAAGCCTTGTTCATTCTGCAAGAAGTAAGTTTCAAAGTTATTCAAGGTTATTTGGTGAGTCTGACAATCACTTCAGTGTACTTTAAATCTTGATTGATGACAATGATAATCAATTGCTAAAATTTCTTGTCCAGAAGCTGTGCAATTATCATCACATTCGATCATAATACACCGAAAAATTACTGATCTACGTTGTAGAAAAGATCCTGCGAAGCTAGACATCAATTATTTGATCATGTAGTTTTGCTTCATAGAAGAGTCTAAGATCGATAAAGTTTTTTCGGCTTTGATGATATATGGATGGGATCTCTTCAAGGCCATGAGGTGAGACTCAATCCGATCTGTTGAAAATAACTTAAAATAGAGCCTTATTACAGTGAAGGAAAGCAAACATCCAACTATGGTTGTAACAATGTTCTTGCAAGCAGATGTCCAGAATAGAAGAGGATTACATAGTGTTCTAGGTCTGGCTAGGAATAAGTCGGATGGAATGAATGAGGTCATGGCCGTCCAATGAGAAAGTTACACAAAGAATTGCATTCAATGTCCTCATTATCAGCACTAACATGCATATAAAACACTAATTGTTGGTATACCACTTTAAAAATCAACGTTGCACAATAGAAAATTAAGAAAAGAATTATCTCTTTTTCTGGCTGCATTGTTAACAGATTCACAAGCGAATTTGATGTAGGATTTTTGTAAGCATAGTGGTTTTTTCAAATAATTGACAAGCACCAAATCTTTATTGCAAGTGCTAGATGAGATGCAAAAGAAATAGGTGAAGCTTGTCAACGCAAAAGAGATGCAGGTTGAAGGAAAAGACACTGCGGGCATTGTCATTACAAACAATTATTTAGGCAAAAAGGTTCGCATCACTATGATGTCAAACAAGATATTTTTGCTCTATGTTTCCAACATGGAAAGTTGTATGCTTGTTGCAAGTGCAAATGATGAGTCGAAGTTGTGGAATTTGAGGTATGGTAACTTCAATATAAAGGGACTGAAATTTCTAGTTGACAAAGGTATGGTTCTTGAACTACCAAAAATTGATTCTATTGTATTTTTAAGAGTGTGTTTGGTATGAGGAAAATTTTTTTTCTGGAAATGTTTTCCCCCCCCATATTTTCTCTGTTTTGGTTGGGGGGGGGCAAAAGTTCTGGAAAATGTTTTCCAAATCAACTCATTTGTCCTCAAACATAATGAAAATGACTTCCCTCAAAATTAATGGAAAAACCATTTTCCAAAGCTCTCCTCCAATTTTAAATTACATATTTTTTTTTTGGAAAAACATAAATTTAAAAAAAAAATAGTTTCAATTTCAAATTTTATTTTTTATCACACACCGATCTCCTGACCACCCTCCCCTCTAACCCCCCCCCCCACGGCCCCCCCCGCCCTCACACCACAACACCCTCCTCCCCAAAAAGTAATTTTTTAGCTTTTTTTTAAAAATATTTCACTCCACATTTTTATTTTTTAAAGCTCCTACCTCTCCCCGCCCCCCGCCCAGCCCCTACCCCACCCCTACCAACCCCAAAAAAAATTTTATTTTTTTAAAAATACTAATCAACTAACCTACACCTTCAAATTTTTATTTTTTCAATTCCTACCTCACTCCCTCTGCGCCCCCACCACCCACACCACCACGACCTCCACCTCTTATCCACCACCACCCAAAAAAATTATTTTAAAAAATATTTTTCATTTTTCATACATTATTTTTGTATTTAGTAAAATTAAAAAATATCCTCAAAAAATATTTTCATTCATAATCAAACACTAAAATTATTTTCCGAAAAATATTTTCTCTCTCACCAACCAAACAGCGAAAATAAGTACCCAAATCTACTTGTTTCCAGGAAAACTTTCTAGGAAAACCTTTTCCATGAAACACATTTTCCCTTCGTACCAACACACCACCCGAAAGGGTACATTTATGGAAAATAAACTTGGAAGTATTCTCCTGTTGCAAAAGCTTGGAGGGCTTCAAATTGTCTTGAATGAATACATGCTGATTTATGTGGACCTATGCATATTATATTTTTTAGTGGGTATTATTATTTTCTCCTATTTACAGATGATTGTAGTTGCATGACATGGGTCTATTTGTTAGATACCAAACCAGAAACATTTCATAATTCAAGTACTTTAAATCACAGATCAATGGTCTGTGCGTAAAAATATTTCGAACAGATAGAGGCCGTGAATTCTTGTCCAATAAGTAATATTTTTTATGAGGAAAATGACATTCATGGGGAGATAACTACACCTTATACTGTGGAGAAAAATGGTGTTGGTGAGCAAACAAAAAAAAGCACAGTGGTTGAGATGGCAAGAAACATGTTACAAGCGAAGGGACTTCCAAATCAATTTTGGGCTGAAGCTTTAACGACATCAGTCCATTTATTGAATTTATCTCCAATAAAGTTTGTTATGTAAAAAACTCTATTTGAATCTTGGAAGGGTAGAAAACCATTTGTATGTTATTTAAGAATTTTCTTTAAATTACTTGTGCTTGGTAAATACCAATTTCGTCATAAGTTGGATGAAAAATCTGAAAATTGTGTTTTTATTGGTTACCGCACACAATATAAAGCATATAGATTGTATAACCCTCTTAGTAGAAAGATTTTAATTAGAAGGGATGTATTATTTGATGAAATGGCAAGTTGGAATTGGAGTGGAAGTAACAATAAGATGCAAGAACAGATTCCTATGCCTAATGGAATCACTTTTGATGTAAGATGCAAGAACAGATTCCTATGCCTACTGGAATCACTTTTGATGAAATTCAGCAGCCAACTCCTACAGCTTCAGCAGCCGAATCTAGTACCACTTATCAATATTTATTTTCTTCAACTTCAGGGAGCAAAAGCTCTTCATCTGCTACTCTTGAAGATTCTTTAGATATGCCAATTCCATTAAGAATATAACAAGGCTCAAAAAGCTGAACGCCAAGTATGCCTGATATGTATACAACATGTCAATTCTCTTTTGCAACGTCAGATCCTACACATTATGGAGAAGCAACTAAAATGGAAGAGTAGCACAGACGAAGTTAGATGAGATGAAATCTATCGAAAAGAATGGGACCTGCAGAAGCATAAAACTCGTCTATTGGAAAAAGTATATGCACAATAATATAGTATTGATTTCGAAGAAACAATTTATCCTGTTGCTCAATTTGAAACTGCTAGACTTGTTCGAGCGTTGATTTCATAGTCACAATAACTAGTTTATCAATTTGATGACCAGTCGGCATTTTTCAATGGAGACCTACAAAAAGAGGTCTACATAGCACAAACAGAAGGTTTTATATAGAACGATGATGAAATAAAGGTCTATAAACTGAAAAAGGCATTGCGGTTTGTTTTGGAAGGTAAGCCACTCGCGCGTGTGTGAGTCAAAATTGATAGGTTTTTAACATAAAGGGATATTCCTGAGAATGATCACTGAACCCATGTTGTATGGGTAAAGAGAAAGGTATGCTTTCAATCAATATCGTTTACCTTTTATTTATGGGGTTAGGTTGTGGAAGCTTGATTAATACTCTCTATTTATTTTATTCCTTCCAATTTTATTCTCTGTAACCAAAAAAAAATACTCTGATTTATTAATAATATACCCAACCACCGCTGGATGGAAGTTTACTCACTGGTGTGTTTCCACAAAATATTGGATTTTATCTTTCTCTCTCTCTAGATCTCTCATCTCTTCTCTTGAAAATTCTTTGTGTTCTTCATTCTCAAGTGGGTGTGGTGCGTTAATTCGCATCCTAACAACTTGATAAAAATTCATTTTATTCTAAGCTTCTTCATTTCTCTGGTGGATGAATATAAGTCTCAAATGCTGAATGAGTTTGAGATGTAAGATATGGGGTTATCACATTATTTTATTGGCCTTGAAGTCCATCAAGCTAAAGATTGAATGTTTCTTTAACAAAGGAAATATGCCAAAATATTCTCATATTTATTTTTCTTAATTGGAAGCCTTCTACCACACCTATGAATGTTGGTGAAAACCTGCAGCTTAAAAATGGATCAAAGATGGGTGATGATAGAAGTTTCAGAAGAATGGTTGGACGTTTAATTTACCTCTCCCATACTCAGCCCAATATTTCATTCTTAGGTGGTGTCATATGCAAGTTTATGCAACAACCTTCAAAGGTTCATTTTGGAGCAACAAAAAGAGTTCTGTATTTTTTCGCTGGAACTATGGAATATGGGTTTTGGTATTCACTAGTGTCTAACATCAGATTATGTGGGTTCTTGGTAATGACAATAGTGATTCATTGTATTATAAACGAAGCATTTCAGCATATATTTTTTACTCTTGCGTCAGGAGTAATATATTGGAGCTCAAAAAAGTAAACTACAACAACCTTATCCATCATATGAAGCTGAGTACATTGCAGCTACTTCTGCCGATTGCATCTACCCTGTAGAAGCTGTTAGCAAGAACGTCTCATAGCACAAGACAGTGTAACATAGATATATTGCAATAATAAAGCATCAATCTACATGACAAAGAATCTAATTTTTCATAGTAGAAAGAAAAACATTGATGTTCACTTCAATTTCATTCATGATTTGGTTGCAAACGAGGATATTGTATTGAAACATTGAATCAACCCTTAGACATTGCTGAACTACCTTTCTCTCTATGACTGGCTCATTTGGAAACTGAATATTGAGTACTCGAGTTCTACAACCAACTGATGCATAACATGCATGAAGTCAGTCCATACCATGAATGACATCGAAGTCTACCATGTCTAACTCAACTAAATCAGTCATAGTGTTCTTGTGATTGATGGAAATAGGACAATCACGATAGACCCTTTCCGCTAGAATAGATTCTCCAAAAGGGGTAGAAACACTCAATGGTTCACTAAGTTTCTCAGTAATAATATCAAAGTTCATGGAAACATATGGAGTTACACAAGATAAACTCGCTCTTGGGTCTAAAAATGCATAAATAGTAAAGTCAAAGACTTGAATAATACCAGTGACAATGTCTAGCAAATTCTCATGTTCTTAGAGACCATTACAGAGAGCATACAAGCGGTTTGTTCCTCCACCAGCACCAAAAGCAGCTCCCTTAGGTGCAGCCCTTTCTGGTGGATAAATTGATGAAGCATGAGCTCTGTTTGCCCATTACTACCACCAAGCTTGTTAATTGGAAACTCCCTCATGAAATGCCCTATCTGACCATATTTGAAGAAAATCGTGGAGCCCTCAAAACAAACACCGGAGTAGTTTCTACCACACTTGCTGCAGGAAGGAGGATTACTACCTCCATGCACCACACTACCCTGTGAATATGGAGGATTAACTCGGGAGTTCTAACCATGATGCTCAACTTTATCTCAAGGTGCAGGTGCACTATCAGATGATTGTGCAGGCCCCTTTTGTTTATGAAACTGTAGACAATTTGAACCACCTTTGTGCTGTCCAGACTCATCCCCAATATTGTCTTTGTTTTTTTTGTACTCCTCTTGGTCCCTTCGCTTTTCCTCTTCTACCTGTTGTACACAGATCATCATCCTCAAAATTTCCGTGTCTGCAATAAGCATTGTAGCCCTGCCCTTTTTGCTCTAAGAGCGACCTGATCCGATAACTTAAAAACTCATCCTACTCCTCATATCCTTAACCATCTACGTGGCAGAAAAAATAGTTCAGTGAACTTAACCTATACTCTTGCACAATTAGTGATTCCTGCTTAAGGGTGAGGAACTCACATACCTTGACCTCTCTTCGTTGTCTAGGAAAGAAACACTCCAAGAAGGCCCCTTCAAAACAAGCCCTAATTGCAGGTGGTGCATCTTCATCTCTACCCTCTTTCCACTGATAAAAAAAAGTTCTAGAAATGCCTTTGAGTTGATAAGCATCTAGCTCAACTTTCTCTGTGTCAGCAACTTGCATCACCTCGAACACTTTTTTCAGTTCCCTAGTAAAGTTCTCTGGGTCTTTAGTAGTGTTCGAACCAGTCAAGCATAGGGATTCATCCTCAATAATTCCTAAATTGTCAAAGTGTTTGCCCATTCTTGTCGAGCTCATTATTGCTGATTAGCCTTGTTAGTCAAAGCTTGACTCAAGCTGCTCACTAGATAACTGATACACTGAATGCTTATCCTATTTACGTGCGTCTGCATCATGATATGATTAGGCCAACTAACATTAGTATATTGAATGTACAAGTATGTGAGTTGGAATGATAATGACACTTAAGTTTGAAAAAAGGAGTAAGAAGGAATACTTACCTTTTCTCTTCTCAACTCATGAAGAACTAACTCATTTCAATATATATTAATTCAAAAGTAAGTGAAATATAAAGAAAATCAATCTGAAAACATGTTGTAAAATCTGAATGTATACAAGGATACAATTAACTCTAAGATGTATATAAAATACGAATAAACTAATGTATATAAAATTACAAAAGCTGTTGTGGGAGATGCTCTAACCGGAAACCATCACTTAAGAGATATAGTGATGATACAACGATCTACCTCAGCTAGAGCACTTATACCCAGCCAAAGATATAAGACCTGAACTGCCTAATAGATCCTCTATTCCACTCTAAAAAGGGTTTAACTAAAATGTATGATCATTATTCTACCCATGGTTGTTATATGGTTTATGGGGGCTTTGAGTTTTATGAACTCTCATCCATATCGATACTCAATACTACTTCAAAAAATATGTGGTCTCTTATGTTTTAAAAATTATTTATTACGTGGTTTGAGATTATTGTTCAACAAAATAAGATAGCCAAGTCTTATCTGGAAACTTAGTGTCCCCTGCTTGCTCGTTTAGAAAGCACTATACAGTTCTGTATGAAAACTGCCTTAGGATCCTTGGAATCAAATTTCTTAATTGTTTAATGTGCCAAAACATTAGAAGTATCTTTGGTAATACTTAGTCCACATATACCTTGGAGAAAAGAACTTCAACTTACTCTTTACTAGATTAACTTAAGTGTACAAAAACAAAGTTAAAATGTTCAATAAACAGGTTGAAAACTCTGAAGACTTTACTTAATTTACTCTTAAACTTCAACTGGACGTTTAACTTCATTGACTTTGTTCTTGACTTCCTTGAATTGAATATGGATTCAAGTTTTTTTTTTTTTTTTTTTTTTTTTTTTTTTTTTTGCTTATGGTTTGACGCCTTCTCTAACGATTCTTGGTTTTAGAATCATTTGAAGTAATAGGAATAGAAGAAACTTGAACGGTTATGTACCTTGGAAGGACTTAAAAGGAATAAACTAGGAAAACTGGATGAAAACGTTGGGTTGGGCGCACAGGTAGCGCGCCGCGCTAGACCCAAGTTGACGAAGTAATTTTGTGGCGCACTGCAGGCGCGACGTGCTTGGCTGGCCAAGGTGCGTCTGACGAATTGGTGCGTCTGACGAATTTTTCATCTCATTTCCTAATTCTAATATGTCTAAACCTCCATTGTCAAATCTCCAAACCTTAGGAATATCCATACTATGAATACCCAACAAATCCTACTTAAAACAACCTCGGGAACTATAAGTTAAAATCAATAGGTATTCAATCAACTCAAATAAAAGAGATTCGATAAGATTTATCAAGAACTCACATCAAATCCCACTAGAATCCCTTTGCATTATTGGCAAAATCTTGATCTTTCTCCTTTTCTTCTTATTCTCTTCTATTTTCTCCCAAGTCCTAAGAGTGAGAAACTTTCGAAAATTAACTTAGGGCTTATTTTCATCCTAATTTCACCATTAAAACGAATCAGGAAATATTTAGGTGAAAAGACTAGTTTGCCCTTCTTTATATCTGGATTGGACTTTCCTTAATTCAACAACTCAACTTAGGAAAGACGTATATCCCTCATACTATATAATAATTTCACAAACTCGGTGCCATAAATGTCTTTCCAACCATAACAAGAAATACCTCTAACTCATTCCGAACTAGAAGTTATGACTGTTTGAAAATGACAAAAAATCACTTTTTAAACTTAGGATATTTTCTTGATTTAACTTATCATTCCAAAAGTAACAAATTTTAGTTTGTTAGCTTATTCTTGGCCATTACGAGTTACGAGATGTTACACTTCGGATTCTAGAATCAGAATTCAAGAGTTCCTCTAGATTCAGGGGGATGAATTTGTTGGGTTTTAGCAAGTGTGAATGGGAAAAGAAAAGAGAGAATATCAAAAGTGAGGGAACTACTTTGGAGGAAAAATGAAAAGTGCATTGAAAAGATGCACAATGAAAAGTCTTTCTTTGGTTTGGGTTTGGATTGGCAAATGATGTGATTATAAATTTATTTTTGGACAAAATTTATAATCAATTTTTGTGTTAAAGCAAATAAATCTGTTAATATTATCTTTATAAATTGAGGGGGTCGGGAACGGTAACATTCTGAAAGTCGTTATTTTCTGAAAAGTCGTTACTTACCAAAAAGTAGTTATTTTTCCTAACAGATACAATTTTTCGAAAAGTGTTATAAATTTTTCAAAAGACACAAACTTTCTAGATAAATGCGGTCTGAACAGATTTCACGAACAGACATGTTTCTTGCTGAAAATGGCTATAAAAAGAAGTCATTTTTGATTTTCAAACACTTGCGAAAATTTTTCTTTCTCTTGCATTTATTTTTCTCTCAAATAAAATCAAAAGATGTCGTTTGCTCGACTGAGTCGTGTAGGTAACTGTGCTGTGTTCTTCAGTTCGTTGAAGTTAAAGAAGTTTGAGCGCTACCGCTATTCTTTAAAAGGTTTAATCCATTTATCTTGGGAGAAAATATCATAACTTGAGTCAGTGAGGGATAAATTTCTTAAGGCACACACAGTAGTTTCTGTGGATTGGATAATTCGTATTTTAAATTTTCTGCTTCATTTGTTTTGTTTATGTCATCTAACTTTAAAATAAAGTTATTGTAGAATAACACTCTTAGAAATTTAACGAGTTTTGTATTTGAGGGTTCTGGAGATTACAACCTTTATGGGTTTCTACCTGCTTGAGTTTTTAAAATTCATTCGATTAACGGTTAAAAGACATAAAAACTTTTATCGTTAAATCAGAAACAGATGTTGTGTAAACATTTGTTCTTTACTGTTAGTATTTTAAATACTTAATTTAGTCTTCCCAGTTGTGACAGAAAAAAAAAAGACTAATTCTAAGTCAAACAAATGCTGGAACAGTAAGTGCTGCTGCACAACAACCGGTTGCACATAATCATTCAAAGCTTCCTTAGCAAAGGCTGAGAAACCTGCACTAAGTTTTCTGGAGTCGACTTTTAAGAGATGGCAGCAAAAGATTTCTTCTATCTCACTACGTTGAGTCTGTAGAAGTTCATCAATGAGAAGTTCCTGTTAGTCAGATGAAACTCGGCTGCTGAGGATTGAACAATTCTGGTAACAGAAGACATGGAACAATCAGATTTTTTGGGTAAAAATTAATATTTTGAGTGGTTGCAAGATGATCGTACAGGTGTACAGCAATGCCAAAACCTCAAAAGAACTACTGAGGATGCTTTAGAAAAGAAGTACAAACAGAAAGATGCCGGAATGAAGAAATTCATTGTGGCACAATAGATTTCGGGACTATACGATGGATAGACATGTCAAGATGTCGTCACCCAGTTCACGATTGCAGGTCATAATCCCTGATCTCCTTGCAAGAAGGTCTTAAATTATGTAATGCCTATGTTAGAAATATTAAGTTTTTCCCTTAATACTTACCTAACCTTTAATGTAGGATTTGCTTGTGAATGATGCCTTTTCAGTGGACCTGACATTATTGAAAAGTACCTCCATTGTGAAGGACTTTAAAAACTACTTGAAACATAAACACAAGAGATGACTGTTGAAGATTCATGTAAGGTTGAGAATCGAAAGCGGATAATAAGGACCTTGCCAGAAAAGAGGGTCACGTGGTAATTCGCAATATCTGGAGAATTTGTTGAAGAAGAGATTCCACAAATTAAGACAAAGAAAGAAAACATATGCCGTCTAAAAAGGCAATCCTCCTAAGAAGAAATTCAATGGAAAATGCTTTAATTGTGGTAAAAATGCGTAATAGGGCGATATGAATGCCGGCGTCCGAGGTCCTAAGAAGCGACAGAAAAAGACAGATCAAGCAAACTTGGCTCGATCCAAATGAGAAATGGATGATCTTGGCAATGCTTTAAGGAATGTACCTTGGTGGAATTAAGTTCCAAAGAGAATGGTGGATAATTCTGGTGCCTAATGCCATGTTGTGCCAACAAAGAATTAGTTTCATCATATACTCCAGCACTTTAAGATGAAAAATTTGTTGATGGCATTGTTTGTTGCAAAAGTGGAAGGAACTGGCAAAGTCCTATTAAAGATGACATCAGACAAGGTGGTGACTTGGATAGGTTCTCATTATGTGCCAGAATTGAGAAAGGAATTTAGTTTCAATCCAGTTATGACCAAGAATGAGATTTAAATGTGTATTTGTTTCTGATTAAAGTAGTAGTAGTAGTAAGCAAAATGATATGTAGTAGGAAAAGGCTACCTTAGTGATGGTCTTTCTTTTCAAAACTCAATGTAATGAAGTTGCTTGAATGAAATAAAGTTTTGCTCTTCTTACTTGCTTGAGTCTAAATGTTTAGGGCCGATGAACGTTTGGACCGTTATAACAAAACCTGCGAAAATGATTAACTTAAGAGTTTGACCAAAATTTGAGTGCAAGAAATCAAAATGTAAAATTTGTATTGAATTCTAAGATGCTAAGCATTTTATAAATCTGTTGATGAAAGGAATTCAAATCCTTTAGAATTGATTGACACTGGATATTTGTTGGACTGAAAAAGTCAAACACCATCACGTGGTGGAAAAAGTATTTCATGAACTTTTATTGACGATGCCACTAGATATTGTTTATTGTCTATGTGCTAAATAGTAAGGATGAAGCAATAGCATGCCATATTGGCAATATAAAACTGAAGTTGAAACGCAGTAGATAAAAAGATCAAATGATCAGAAGTGAGAGAGGTGGAGAATATGAATCTCCATTTGCCATGAAATAGGTTTAGAAAATGGAATAATCCATCAAGCTACTGCTCCCTACACTCCTCAGTCTAATCGATTGCAGAAAGATAAATTGGAACTTTAAAGAAATGATGAAGGTTACTTATAAGTTAAGGTGTACCAAGAAAAAAAAAAAAACTTGTGGGGGGAAGCGATCCTACAACAACTCATTATTACTTAACAGAGGCCTCACTCAAAGGACAAGTAATCCATATGAGAAATGGAAAGGTAGAGAATAGAAAACCCATTTGAAATATTTCAAAGTGTGGGGTGTGTCTATGCCAAAGTCAAAGTTCCTATACCTAAGAGTGTAAAAAATAGAACCTAGACTGTGGATTGGTATTCATTGGATATGCCACAAACAATAAGGCATTTGTCGATTTTTTGGTCAAGTTCAGAACATCCCGGTATTCATGATAATACGGTATGGAATCAAGATAGTGCTGAATTTTTGAACATATCTATCGTATAAAACTAGAATTGAGTCATCTAGTGGGGGATGCTAAACAACCAGAGAAGAACCAAAAGAGAATGAACAAAATGGAAGAAAGCCAAGGACGCAGTAAAAGTCAAAAGACATTACGTCATTTGGATCAGATTTTGTAACATTTCTTCGTGAAAATGCGCCTCAAAACATCAAGGAAGCAATTTTTTTTTGGGGGGTTGCTCTAGCGACTCAACTCTTGGAAGGAGGCTGTAATAGTGAAATTGAATCAATCTAAGCAATCATACTGGCAGTTGTGTGATCTTCCTCCAGGGAACAAACCCTTGGGTTCAAAAAGGCTCTTAAAAGGAAGATGAAAGACGATGGCAAATATTGACAAATATAAAGCAAGACTGTTGCTCAAAGGTTTTAGACAAATAAGAAGGTCATTGATTATTTTGACACATACGACAGTGACTAGGATTACATCAATTCGGATGTTAATGGCACGAGCTGACCGATACAGTCTTTGAAATTCATCAAAATGATGGGAAAACAGTCCTCTTAATGGAGCGCTTGAAGAGAAATTTACATAGAACAACGCTGAATGTTTGATTATTCCTAGTAAAGAAAAGAAAGTGTGCAAACTATTAAGTCACTTTAGCGGCTAAAACAAAGGCCAAACCAAAAACAATGCGCATGGCAAAGTTGATCAAAACCCATTGTTGTCACAAATGGATTTAGATCATATGAATGTGATAAATGTTTACAGTAAAGAGACTCAAATAAGGAAGTTATTTTTGCATTATATGTAGATGATATGCTTATAATGAGGCAAAGACATGCTAATATAAAAGCTAAAAGCGTATGCTTGCTAGTAAGTTTGATATGAAAGATTTAGGAGTTGCCCTGATGTGATATTAGGAATCAATTAAATTCTTTAAAAATCCTAACGGTCTAGCGTTGTCTCCAACTCATTATATTCAAAAGATACTTGAAAAATTCGAATTTTTGAATTTTAAAAGGGCAACAAAGACTCCAATTGATGTAAATCTTCACTTGCCAAAGGAAATAAAGGCGAAAGTCAGTCTCAATTGGACTATGCTAGCATATTGGAAGCTTATATGTATGTCATAAAAAATTGTACCGACCAGACATAGCTTGCGCCATCAGTAAACTGAGTCGATACACAAGTAATCTATCCTAATTATTGGTTGGACAAAATTGAAGAGAGTTTTTTGGGGATACTTAGATGACACTCAAAACTATGCTTTACATTACAACAGATATCCAGCCGTTCTTGAAGGATATACTTGATGCAAATTGGATTACTGTGTCAACTGAAAAAAATTCCACAAGTGGTACGTTTTACTATTGGTGGATGAGCAAAAACAATATCTGGAAATAATCAAACAAACATGTATCGCTCGCTTATACAATGGAGTCTGAATTCATGCTTTTTAGACAAGGCAGGGGAATAGAAGCTGAATGGCTCCGGAAAAAAAATTTTTTCCTTTTTAGAAAAGGGATATTCCATTTTGGCCCAAACCATTGGCCCTATATGCATACATGGTGATAGTCAAAGATGCAAAATAGGAAGGGCTGGACAATGAAGCAGTATGTATAACGGCAAGTATCGTCACATAGACGAAGACGAAAACTTGTGAGACAAACTACTATCTAGGGAATTATCACAGGACTATGTGAAGGGTCATAAAGATAATGTGTTCAGGTCCACTTACAAAAGCCTCCTAAATAGAGAGGGAGGAGTTGAGAAATCATCGACGGGAATGGGACTATGGCCGAGGAGAAACAAGTCATGTGGGCGGTGCGTAACTCTACCTAGAAGACTGGATGTCCCAAGATCAGGTTAAGGAGATAAACAAAGTCATTGATGATGGTTCAACAATGTCAAAGAGAACAAAATATTATGATGGTTCATTCTCATGATGAGACAATGTTAGTAACCCACGATAATGACATAAGGACTTTAATGATTTCTAAGTTTGATACAGGGAATATCAAATGGTTGTATCTATAGGATAACACATTAGAAATCACCTATGTAAGTGTGAGTAAGCCGCTCTCAAGGGAATTAGGTATTAAGGCCATTCTTTAATCACTTACTATCCAAGATGTGTCATGGCTGATTGAAACGAACAAAACAATGAGAACTAGAACAGTCAAGGGTTTTGTGATTGTGG
Organism: Solanum habrochaites; assembly: GCA_027704765.1. Classification (NCBI taxonomy): domain Eukaryota; kingdom Viridiplantae; phylum Streptophyta; class Magnoliopsida; order Solanales; family Solanaceae; genus Solanum; species Solanum habrochaites. Next base: position 15,549,644 of record JAKWJA010002489.1, on the reverse strand, counting down.
ACATTATATTGTCTAGGTATACATCAAAGCTAGACAGTCAAAGAGATCAAAATCTACCGATTGGACCGAGTTAGTATATCGATATATGTCACTACGAAAGTTTAAAGGGAAAAACCTCACTTATCAGATGCGATTAACCTTTACCTACAAGACACAAAGTTTTTCATGCATATGTTGAACAATAGCCTTCCCCATCGTGTGGGGGATTGTGATTGGGGTTTAGCAAGTGTGAATGGGAAAAGAAAAGAGAGAATATCAAAAGTGAGGGAATACTTTGGAGGAAAAATGAAAAGTCATTTGCAAAGTGCAAATGAAAAGTCCCATTTCTCTTGGATTTGCGATTTGGAATTTGGCCCCAAAGGATGTGATTGATAAAATTTTTTGGCAAATTTATTTATCAATTTGTTAAATCAAACTATAAATCCTGTAATATTATCTCTATAGATTTGCGGATAACGGTAACTTCTGGGAAAGTCGTTACTTTTCCGAAAAATTCGTTACTAACCAAAAGTAGTTATTTCCGAATAGACACAATTGAGAAGTGTTATTTTTTTCCAAAGACACAACTTTGGATAAAATGGGTCTGAACAGATTTCACCTGAACAGGACTGTTCCTTGCTGAAATGGTATAAAATGAAGTCATTTTTGATTTTCAAAACACGGAAATTTTTCTTTCTCTGCATTTATTTCGCAGTCATCTCAATAAAATCAAAGTGTCGATCGACTGAGTCTGTGTGAATTGTGCTGTATTCAGTTCGTTGGAAGTTAAAGAAGTTGAGGTACCGCTATTTCTTTAAACAGATTTAATACGTTTTGATCTTGGGGGAGAAATTAATCCATAACCTTGGAAAGTGAGGGATTAAATTTTCTTAAGGACACACAATAGTTTATGTGGACTCGGATAATTCTTGTATTTCTAAATTTTTTCTGCTTCATCTTGTTTCTGTTAGTTTTTCATTAACTTTATAAATACAAGTTATTGTAAGAATAACAGATTTTAGTTGTCAGTGAGGTCTTGGTTGATTTTGTGAGAGGACCTAATCTTGTTTTAGCCTTTTTAGGCATTTAGTTAGTTTTTTGTGGTTTTCACAGATATTGGGTAAAGGAGACATCAAATTAGTGCTTTATTGGTTCATGAGTTAGTAACATCAAGTATACTGATTTCTATATGTTTTTTTGTGTGTTAGGGGTTTAGATCAAATCTTGAGGGTCCTTCTAATCAGAATTTGCTAGAGTTGCTATTGCCCGCTGGATTTGCTTTTCCAAAAGTTATCCGCTTAAGTGACCTTGATTTATGTTATTTGCGTGTAGGCATAAGAGGCACCGTAATTTTTTGCTTGGTGGTCTCTTTTGTGACATCAAGAGGGGTTTTGCTTCAATTTTCGGGGTTTAAGCCCTATTTAACCATTTTTGAGATTTGGGAACCAATGGTGGTGATTTTGAAAAATTATGTTTTAGATCTTTGGATAAGTATTCTTGATCCTAAACCTTAATTTTCCATTAATTAATTATGAATTTTAACATTAAAATGTGAGATTTTTTTGGCTAATGTCAAGGTTTTTCAAGAACACAAGTTCTCAACTAAAATGGTGATTCTAAAGGGTGTTAATTTCTTTTCAGAAATTATTTTAAGTAATGAGTTTGAAAAGTATTAAACATTTTTTTCATATTAAGTTTTAGATTCTAACATTAATTTTAGAATGGGGTTTTGAAGTTATTGTCACACATATCAACAGGATTGATGTGGGTATTGTTGTTTTAAGAAATTTTGTGATCTTGTGCATCAATTATGTGTGTTTGGAAGTTGTTCGGAAGGGGAAGACTCATCTATGGAAGTGATTGTTCATTAAGTTAAGGCAACTGACTTCTTAAACCTTGTAATCTAATTGAATACATATGTTTCGTTTATTGCTTGCCAGTTGTTAGTAATAAAGGTGAGATGAATGGTTAAACCGACAACTTGTTATTTCTAAATGAACCAAAAAGGAGTTGAAATGAAAAAAACTGTTTTGAACATTGTTATGTGTTTTTACATAGTGTAACCCTTATTCGCTAATTGATATTATGCTTGAAAGTATAATAATGGACTTGAATTATGTAACTATTGTATCTTCTATGTAGTGCAATATTAGTTCCATGCCTTGATCTTTGAACACCGTGATCAGACATGTAATGATTACGAGGCCAAGGTCTCTACTAGCAAGTGTTATCATGATGAGGTTGTTGTCGGTGTTTGTATGATTTTGGAAAGTTCATTAGCGGTGAGTGTTAATATGCCAAGTCATTTTGCACATGCTTATAAAGATGAGGGGAAATTGTTCCCGCTAGTGATATAAAGACGATGCGAAATAGTTCCGGAAAGAGATTGATTATTGTCAATGGGTGTATTAACAATTATGCATGAATTACTTGGTTCTCGATAATGATGTACCTGTTGTGTGTGGCTGAACTACTTGTCATTGATATTGGCCTATTTGATTCTCTAGATTGTTGAATTCCTAAGTTTGATCAGTGAATATTGAGCTCGTGTGTTGTGTATTATAGAATTTCTAAGTTGCACTGATATCTATGCAGGTTGTAATTTGAGGAGGTTTAATGACCCACAAGTACACTCTAGAAGAAAGGAGCACTCTTGAGTCGTCACAAGGCGTACTTGACCCTTCAGAGTCTTATATAATCCTCTTAGCTATCATTCATTACATAAGATATGTAAAGTAGGGCAAACTTAAAACTTTTCACAACAATAATAATAAGAAACTTCTTTTATAAAAGTTAAGGAATAAGTCTCATTGTCATAAGCAAACATAAGACACATCTTAAATATCTTAGGGTCACGACCATTTAAATACATCATAAGTCTTATACAAGTCCTAAAAAAGAAACTAAAGAAAAATAATTATGCCCTTGAATATATGAGGACATACCAAGTCTTGAGAGATTCAACTTCTCAAGCATTGTCTTCTAAGAATCTTCACTTGCTTTCAACCTATACTTGTAGAGTTTTGAAAAGTATAGGGTTAGTACAAACATTGTACTGAATATGGCACTATGCAAAATAATTCAAAATAGTACATTTTAGTTGAAATAAGCCTTTCATGATATTTTAGCAAGTCCTTCATGAATATAATCACAAAACACCAAATAGATTATTTAGCACATAAAGTAAAACTTCCATAATTTTAACATAGGATTACACATTAAAGTGAACTCATCCATCATAGAAACTATTCCTATCAAAAGTATCCTAAGACTCATTATGGTAAGACATGGGGAAACCGCCCATAAAATCTCTTCAATACACACCTAAGTGATTCTTAAGGCTACCAAGGATAGGCATGCTTCATCTAATTTCACAAGTCAACATTTATTTCTAAGGTTATAGAAGAACATACATGCACTTAGAAACATCACATAAAGACCATCCTCCAAAACAACCCCCAAGATACACTTAATGCAATGTGAAAGTAGCATCCCATACTACTACTCCCACCCTAGTGCTCTTTAGGAATTCCCTTAGACTAGGCACATCACATTCATTATACACATAACTTTCATCATACACGACATAACATTAACATGCTTCCTTAACATTAGACATAAAGTCACATTACTTCATTTACATCACATAATGACCCATTCATTATTTTTTATATAAGGAAACACAAAGAGTCCCCCCAAATGCCTACTTGTGCAATGGATAGATGGCGTCCCATTCCACCACCTACCATAAATAGTACACCCTTTAGAAGACTTAGTTCATTATGTTTATTTGTTGGGGGCTAGGTTTAACCATCATATACCATCAGATCTACACATGGTATCACAGTATTAACCCCTACTGAATGGGTGTCCCCACTTACCTAATGTAGGTCCATTCTCTCTAGACTTTACATGGATTCTCCAATAGCTATACCTGTATGGGCACAGAGTTAAGGGATAAAGAGATTAGTCCTATATTCTTGGGCTACGTTAGTAAATATGTAGATCATGGTGCAGTACTTTCTAGTTGTCTTTTGGTTAGTAAGTAGTTGTTTAATAAATGGAAGTACTGATCATTCACTGTCTTAGTAGTTTGTATTTTTTCTGTATAAAGTTGTACTTTCTTGTGATTTTATATCTTGAAAAACAGAAAAGACTTCAGTATACAGTTCTTATCCTTCAACCCTCTGTTTCTCCTTAAAGTTTTCCAGCCTTTTTACCCGGACGTGGTATTATGTCAATACCATTAGATTATAATATTGTAAGAATTAAGAATTAATTATAGACTTGAAACATGGAAAATATAATAGTTGAAATGTTAATTAGCATCAAGATTTACGAACTTGGTCATAAATTTTTTTTAGTGAATTTTTAGGCAAGGTTAAAGGCATAGTAATGTGGGTCTTTATAGTTTTGAAATCTTATGTGAATATGTACTTGAATAGATTGCATTGTTTTGAAAGCTCAACAAAAAGGAAAGACTCAAGTCCCGAAGTGATTATTCGGTTATTTGAGGCAAGTGGACTTCTAAACCCTTGTTAAGTGCATAGAATCGTGTATTTTCTTGTGGAAAGTGTTGGGAGTAATGGAATCAATGATCGGTTGACTGGTCCATGTTGAATAATTCTAACGATGAAAAAGGGGTTATAAAAAGCATTCTATAATTGTTGGTGTGTAATGTGTTGAGAATGGTTTGACAGGCTTGTTGATTCATTGTTGATGCTTTACTAAGATTGTATTGTTACTTAAATCAATTCATAAAGAGTTATTATACTTAACATTGCATTTCATTGCATTGCACATCTTTATAATTGATAAACTTGATCGTGTGAGTGCCTTTTTGTGAAAGTTATGATTGATGAATAATGAGTTTGATATTTAGGATATATAATTGTTTAAGTGTTGGTGTTGAGTTGTGTGATCTATAAAATTTTAGGTTGGGCTAATGCAAATTTTATTTGTGATTGATGAATGATAAGCTTGTTGTTGAGGATATTTAATTGTTACAGTGTTGTTGAGCTGGTTTCGATATAAGTTGTGAAATATTAGGTTGGGTGATACGCTCAAATATACATCTCGAAAAGAAGTATAAGCGGTCGTATCAAGTAAACAACCCAAATATGAGATTTTGGTCGATCCCACGAGGAAAATGAATTAAACTTAACTTTAACCTATTATTACTTCTATTTAGTCAAGTCCTTTCCAAGAAAAAGTAACAAAAAGGGGGGTTTTAAGAAATAACTGTAATTAGCTATTTCAAAGTAAATAAGTAACATACTCAAATATTTGATTTTAATCAAGTAATGAGAGTAACTAGGGCTTAAGTATTCCCCACAAATTCATAACACGCTAATTCTAGCTATAACAGTCATTTCCTAGTATCTTGCATGCAAAAAAGTAAGTTATGTATCCGTAATTCCTGGGTCCTGCAACTAGGAAATTTCACTCTGCACCTTGGTCCGATTACGTGTGTATGCTTTATTAAACCTTACCTTTACCTCATATTAAGCATCATAATCAATGTTTGGTTTTGTAGTTACTACGGACCAACCGACACTAGCCTATTAGATAGTGTATACTAAATCTACGTTGATAATTCTTTTCTTATTTTATACCTCGTTTGTTCGGCAAGTAGAAACAAGGCGAGTTCTAACGCGTGCACTCGTTAAAAAGATTCTAAATGAAAGAATTATAAATACATCCAATACACTATTTGAGAATTGTTATTTTAGCTAGGTTTTACGTTGTTATTTACCCGTGGTTCTCACAACCCTAGTTATGGACTTTAGTTAACCATGTTAATAATCACACAATTCATATTAATTAGATAAGAATTCATGCACTTACTTTGATGAGATTGAAGAAAATCCAGAAGATTACTTGAATTAATCAAAAACTTGCAACAAACGATTCCGGAAAATAAAGTAATTTTCACAAAATCCCAAAATTCAACACTTAGAACAATAAAACTAGAAAATATCCAAGAGTCTAACCCCAAAAACGAGGTTTTTACAAGTATTTATAATAATAGAGTCCTAACAAAAGAGGAAAATCTATTTAAGGAAAATCTGTCCAAAAAACGCGTCTGAATCAACAACTGGAGCGACGGATCGTCGAGGCCCTCCGTCGTTCCATACTTGAACTTCTTTTTATACTGCTTTCTTCACCAATTTTCTGTTACCATAAATGGACATGGATTACGGTCCGTTACGTGCCCGACGGTCCGCTAATGACTTGTGTTCTTCAATACATAGAATCGTTTAAAGATGGGTACATGGATACTTTCTATTAACGTTGACGGATGTGTAGGACGGTCCGTCATGGCTATGATGGTTCATTGAGAGCCTTCGTAACCCCACAGTTAGTCAGAATTCCCCAACTTCCTTTCGCATCCTTTTTTTCTGTACGACGGTGTCCACCTACGGAACGTCGAGGTCACGATGGGCTGTCGATGGTTCCTTAGGTCATCACATCTGCAATTTTCAGGAAAATTCTCCCACGTTCTCCTTGTGGACAGATATCCTGCAAACAAAGTGAAAACTACATTAAAACCAATACAAAAAGGCCTTAGACACACAATAAACGTACAGAAAAAGCACTGAAAGTACCGTGAAACCACGTTACATCAACACCCTCAACTTAAATTCGTTGTTTTTCCTCAAGCGGCTCACTTTGACTCACCACAAAATCTTTGTACAAAAGTATCCTTATTTTAGCTTTTTGCAATCATCTGGCTATCAATCCCTATTATTTTCAAATTGATTTATGCGTGATATTACTATTAGGCTTGGTCATGTGGATCATACCATGACACAGACTCACCACACACCGACATCTATCCTCTTTGATGTCTCACTAAGGTACCAATTTTTTGGTGTTGCAACTTGTGTCCTGACTTCAAAACAACATCCTCATCTTTCACACAATGATTTCAGTTTAAGTATTAGTATTATTTTTCAGCACTCACTCTCATAAAAACTTCTCACCTCATTTATACCTGTTGCCATATGCTTACCCTTATTTTTATGGCTTTAAGTTTACCATAATGCACTCTTAGGCTCACGATAGGACTTTCTTAGCTTGTAACTTAGGCTCAGGGTTAGGTAGGGTACATTTAGATATTTTTTAGTGACTTGTTGACCTCCTTGACATAACGACTAAGCATCCTACCTTTTTATCATTTTATTTCGCCGTTTTTCTCAATTTTTTTTAACCTTGCTATTCTTTCATCTTTTTTCCTTTTGTATAAGTGAATCTTCTCTTATCTTGTATTTTTGCCAAAATTCTTTTTTAAAAAATCTCTTTGCTTTCAAATTTTCTTAAGTCAATTTTTTTTTGTTCTCTCTCTCTTTATTCTTTCAACCCCACTTTTTGGAGTATTCCTCAACTCATGGCTTTGCCATGAGTCAACGTACACAATACACAAAGTTAATTGGGGTCAGGACACGACAAGTTGTTTTCTACGGTAGACACCCTGCAACTTAGCTTTTAGGCATAAGTGAGTTGCACATGTCCAAGGAGGGACCAGGGCTAAGACATTGTTCCCGAAAATACAGTTGGGGTGGAACCATACAGGTCTATTTTAGCCTCAATCATGCATTGGATAAGAAGGGATTAATTTCATTCGGTTTTCCTGTTATTTAGGCTAAAGATTGGATTTATTGAACAAGGGCCTATAACCCTTTCCTAATTGTATATTACGGCTTTTAGCAGGACTAACCAAGCAAGTTCTAGCTCAGTACAAAAAGTGGACTATCCAAATTTTTCTCACAGTCACTTGACATCTCATTACTCTACTAGATTATCAAACACCTAGTTCGAGTCTTAGAATTAGGGTCATGCAATGGTGTATCTCTATATCATGCTTAGAGCCACACATTTATTAGTTACTGTGCCTAGTCATTCAACATTTTCTTTAAATTAGGATATCATTTTGTGTAGCCATCATGCTTCAGATTCTATTTCTATACTAAAAATGTACAAACCAATGACCAATCAATACCGGTTCAAGCATAAAAATAACCACTGCTCTTGGTGGAAAGAACAATTCCAGAAAACCCCAAGAGAGGATCGTGTAGTGGGCAGCACTCTTACTTTTTCCCATTAACCACCCATACCCCCCACCCCCCGAACAAAAAACATGCAATTCTCCCCATGCAAAAAGTTAATAAAATCGCTGGTAGGTGAAGCAAACCTGAGGTGCAAAGCGCCGGCGATCAACAAGTATGCGGGTCCGGTTGCCTGGAATCCACTCCCTCCTTATTTGGGGCACCCTCATTACTGTCCTTAGCAAAAACAACACCAGAAGTAGTGCTCCTCTTATCCTCGTAAACTCTGTAGCTAGACGCCCCAACAACCAACTCTATAGCCCTCAACTGGCGGGCCTCCTCATTAATACGACGCTCTCCTCGCAGCTTTTAACTTCTGGCGCTCCTTCTTCAAAGCCCGGGACTCCTCCTCATCTTTAGTTCGGTGCCTCTTCGCACGCTCTCTTGGTGGAGGTGGTGGCACTTTGGCAGTGGAGAACAAGGCAGCCAACACTGTGTCCTCAGCGGGCTCTACAGTAAGAGCCTCAGACTCTGGCATCCTAGCCTCTAGTATAGTATCTAAATCTTTTTTAAGACTCTCCACAGCAGCCTGGAGAGCCGCCATATCCACTGTAGGGACTGGTCGGGCAAGAACCCGCAGGTGAAACGCATCCAAGTGTTGGTGGACCTCCATGACCTTCTACTTAGTGTTCTAGGCCATCTTCCTCTCTAAGCGCTCCTCTGCCTCAGCTATAGACCTCTGCATCCAAGGGTGGATATGGTGGAGAAGTGTGGCCATATGGGCCTCATGTTTCTAAACCATAGATAGTGGGACCAGTGTAGCAGATGGGATAGAGAGAGGAGCTCGGAGCAGTGCTGCCACTCGGGATAGACTCGACCGGAGTGGTGTCGGTAGGCTCAAATTAGATGGATTATCCCCTTAGTCCTGCTCTACTGTGGTTGCCATGTTCTCACCTAGAGGCTGCACCTTTATACGGGGACCTCTGTTGGGAGCCAACACATTGGCCTCATCCCAAACGAGGCTAATATCTACTGTGCCAGACGAGTCTTGAGCACATCAATATGACACACGGGCACTCCTGCTAACCTGCATAGGCAAACCATTCATCACGGGAAAAGGGTTAAGTAAGTAGTGACCCTTGAAGGGCCCGCTCGTGCATCATCGCCTGTATTAGCCCAATTAGAAATCCACTTGAACCCCGCAATCCTCACCTCGCCATCACACTCACTATCCCAGGTGACAATATTGATCAGCATAGTGGGGGAAAGGCAGTGTCGGCAGTTCCACAACATGCCAAGTGAAGTGAAGTTAGCCCTTCTATTAATAACTCCCCTGTGCTCTTAGCACCAATCGGTAGCTTTACCATTGACATAAAGGTACTGTGCAATCCACCGCTTGGTGGTCTCTCTCAATTACCGGTTCACGCTAGAACCAACAAACTTTAATCAACTTCAACCAATAGTCAAACTCAGCAATGAGAGGTGTCTGGGTGGCATCAACGTCCTCTCCATAGAGATACATGCGTATGGCCAGCAAGGAAATGTCACCCCGCTTGCCATAGACTCAAACATAGTCAAGAGGAGCATGTTTGGCGGGGGATGTACGCCTATCTAGCTGAGTTAGGAGAGTCGCCACATAGTAGGCGTAGAACTCTCGGACCATCTCCTTATTGTAGCAGCTTACATCCCGAGCCTTCCACTCCAGCCGATTCCTTGAATAATTCATGAATAGCTGGCATGGTGGGGAGACTCCCCGTAAGGACGCACCGCTCTAGTGTTAGGGTTTGGGTCATGACCCCCTTGTCATTTGGCAGCTTGGCGTCGGTGTATAATTTATATTACCCTTCAACACACCACCGGTTGGGCTGATCAACAACCAGGGTGGGGACGCCACTTTGGGGTGGTAGAGTAGAGTCATCACTATTAGCCTCATTAGACGAGGCAGACTGGGATGCGGTGGCGGGAGCAAAGGCCTCCTCTGACCTGGAGACCTCCTCAGAATCGGACACTTCCTCAAAACTAGAATCATCCTCGGAGCCAGATGCTCCCTCAGACTGTGCAGCAGACCTAGAAGGTCTGCCGGTCATTATACGCTCCTCTTTAGAATGGGAGGCAGTTACGACACTGAGTGCCACCCTCGTGGGCGTGGCTCTAGTGGAGCGCGTAACAGGGGTAGGAGTGGGCGTGCCTGGTGGTACATATTGTAGTTCACACTTATCATTTGATCCTATGATAAGCCGGTTCGACAGGGAGACTGACTTGTAACGCCCTCTTGAGAAGACACGATCCTGTTTAGGTACCATTTATACGTGCAGACAGAAGTAGTTAGTAAAAGAGGAAGCAATAAAGCATATAAAAGAAATGACAATGCAGAAGTACAAAGTGCAAAACAGACTCATCGATGGTCAGTCGTAGGCACAACGGTCCGTCATGGGGGTCCGTCGAGGAACACTTAGAATTATTTGTAAAAATATTCGAAACAAAGGTTCTGATAGTGTCGACGGTTGTGCAGCACCGACTTTCGAAGGGACGATGGTCCGTCATAAGGGTCCGTCGAGAGACACTTAGAGTAAATTTTAAAAACGTCAGAAACAAAGGTTCAGACAGTGTTAAAGGTTGTGCAGGACGGACCGTCGAATGCATGAAAGTCCATCAAAGTGGTCCTTAAAAGGACACTTAGATTAAAGTAGGAAAGGTAGGGTTGACGGACTCCAAAGATGGTCTATCGAGGGACTGACGGTCAATCGATGGGGTCTCGTTCTGACCTTTAGGGAACAGAGTTTTGCAACCAAACTTTGATACCATATCATACTAATTTGAAGTATTCTTAGAATCCTAAGTTTACTAAACATTAACCTACATCCATCATTTAGGTCAGAATTTTCCTAGTTTGAAAATGCATTTTTTCACACACACAATCACGCCCATCAACCCTAGTTTCAGGAACACACATTCATGAAACACCGCTCTTTTTTTTTAACAGACACCCCATACCTTTCAATTTAGTGTTCAGACTGGCATTGGTTTGAAGTTTTTTAGCATGCAACAAGGTTCCAAAATTAATTACCGCAACAAAGTTAGACAATCATAGTAATCAGGAATATTAAAAAATCTTAATTTGAAGCGGATCAGTAACAACATACCAGAACAATGTAGTGAGGAATAAGAGTAAGAACTGTAGGAGTTGAACAACGAAACATCGACCGCCAATGAACTGAAGAAACTGGGCCAATTTGGAGGAAAGGGACTAGTGCGACTTGGGGAAAATGTGGAAATCAGAGATGATGAGGGCATGGGAATTAAGATGATGAAGTGTGGGAGACATGGTCGTAAATGGAAAAGCGAAACGGTTTTTTGGACGGGTTTAAATGAAGAGGTGGGAAATTTAAAAGTTTAAAACTTTTAATATTCAGCCGGACGGGTAGGGTCGGGTTAGTGGGTAAAGAAGCAATGATTCCCCGTCAACGTATCGTAACAGGGTCGACGGTCCGTCATGGGGGTGCGTCGAGGGTGCCTTAACTTTGAAAATTTGAAAGACATACTTGGGCATGACAGATCCCATCGACGGTCCGTCAATGGTTCCGTAATGGGCACATTGAACACCCATTAAGCTAATCTTTTTGTATTTTCTGGACACTTTTTGGATACGGGCCCTAATCTATGCTCTAGCCAACACTAGTAATGAAAAAAAAAATAGCAGACAGACGGAACATTAAATAAATAAAAGTAAAAATAATGCAACTATGCCTAGAGAATCATAAAAAACCTATAGTTGGATAGAGGATACATATTGGGTTGCCTCCTAATCAGCGCTTGAATTAACGCCGCGGCACGATGGGGGGATGTTGATTACTTAGACTTCATCAAGATGGTATGCCTTGATCATTTCATTTGTAATTTCAATATGCGCTAGATATAGTTTGATTCATTGACCGTTCACCTTGAACCTCACACCCTCCTTGTTATCCAACTCAACCGCACCATGAGGGCATAATTTGGTTGTCAAATAGGGACCAGTCAATTTGGACTTGAGTTTTCCCGAAAACTAATGCAACTTAGAATTAAACAAAAGCACCAAATCCCCGACCAAAAAATTGCGCTTCTCAATTTTTCTGTCATGGTACTTCTTCATCTTTCCTTTATAGAGGGCTAAACTTTCATATGCCTTCCAGAGGAATTCTTCAAGCTCATTCAACCCTGTTTGACCTCTGTTATCGCGCCTCATTCCAGTCCTTTTCAACTTCGTCAGTACCGTACATAGGCTTATGTCGCTTTATTCAATCGTAATTTGACAGCCGTCCATATACAAGTTGGTATGGGGACATACCTTTGGGAGTCCTATATGAGGTCGGTATTCCCCAAATCGCATGATCAGCCTCCTTTACCAATTAATTCTATCTACTTAGCATCACAATTTTTATTTTTTGCCAAAGTTGCATTATCTCCCTATTTTATACCACCTCACTTGCCCACTAGTTTGAGGATGGTAAGGAGTGGCCCACATTAGGCAAAACCCCATATTTTTCAAATCCCTTAAACCGTTTGTTGCAAAGGAGATCCCTATCAGTAATAATACCCTTGGGGTTCCAAATCTGGAATATATGTTCTTTTTCATAGAATTAGTGAAACCTCCTCTCGACCTTCATTATTCGTAAGTGCAATAGCTTCCACCTATTCAGACACATAATCCACTGCCACAAGAATGTACTTAATCCCATTAGAACTCACAAAAGGTCCCATAAAGTCAATGCCTCACAGATCAAACAACTCAACCACAAAAATGGTATTTACAAGGAGCTCTTGCTTTCGCGAAATGCCACTGTCTCTTTGGCATCTATCACATACCTTGACGAACTCATGAGCATCTTGGTGGATGGTTGGCGAATAGTAGCCACATTGCAAGATATTGTGAGCAGTTCGAATACCACTTTGATGCCCACCTACAGGCGAAGAATGTCATGCCTCCAAAACACTCAACATCTCAACTTCCGGAACACAACATCGAATAAGCCCATCAGCACAACTACTATATAAGTATGGCTCATCCCAAAATAATTTAAGCACATCATGCATGAACTTTTTCCTTTGATGAAAGGATAAGTCTGGTGGGACGATATCACTAGCCAGATAATTCGCAAAAATCTAGGCTAACCATGGAATCAAGTCTTGGGGAAGGCAGCCAATACAGGCTCATCAGGGACGTATCATCAATCTCCAGCCTTTCAACCCCACTCTCTCATTACTTTCAATCTTCTTAATGCATGACAAGTGATCAGCAACTTTTATTTTCGTCTCTTTTCTAATCTTTACCTCACAATTGATTCTGCATAATAATAATCCCAACGAATCACCCTTTTTTTTTATTTTTTTTGCATCCTCTTTACCATCCAAAATATCTTAAAGCAGAACATGATTAGTATGTAACTCTAACTCTAGTGCCAAGCAAATAGGAGCTAAATTTCTCAAAACAAAGACTACTGCAAGGATCCTCTTATTCAGTCAGACGGTGTAGTTTCTTTGTGCTTCCTTAAGGTCTTTACTTTCTAGCATAGTAAAATGGGATGAAGGATTTTTTTTCCCCTTCTTTTATCCCATACCATACCAGAGGCAACCCACACTCGCATCACCCATGCACCTCAAAGGTCTTGTTCCAATCGGAGAAATAATGATAGGTGCAGTCACCACTTTTCCTTCAACTCACCAAATGCCTTAAAACAAGATTCATCAAAATGTAAACTTAAACTCTTTTTTTCAAGCAACTTGCACACAAAGGAGGTGCAATCTTCGGAAATCCTTATAACCTTCGGTAAGGAGCCTGTAATGGCCCAATAAAACTTCTCACACCCATTTACAGAGATTAGGTGGAGCACAGTCGCTCTAATCACCCCAACTGTAGCATCGATCAACCTCCCTATAAACCCTTCTCTGAAATGTGAGACCCAATACCTACCTTGTTTTCACCCCCGAAGTGACATTTTTCCCTTTTCCTTTCCCTCCCCCCATTTAGCACAAGGTTTGCAATCAAATTTACATCTCTTAAGAACTCAGACAAATGACTCAAACACCGCTCAAAGGAGTCACCACCATTGAAAAATCATCTATAAACACCTCATAGTGTCCTCCACCAAATTGGAGAATATTGACATCATACATCTCTCCAATGTGCCTGCGTCCCATTACATAACCCCAAACTACATTCTCTTGAACACGAAAGTCCCATAAGGACAAGTAAGGTGTTCTCGATCCCATGCATTAATTTTCGGTAATCCATACATACCCTTCATTCAGTAACCAACTTCATTTGGAACAAACTCATTTTACTCATTAGGGACCTAGTCATCTTCCCTTTTATAGGTACACACACCTGAACATGGCATACCCAACTACTATCGACGGTTGGATATATCACTCCAGCATCCTACCACTTACTGATTTCCTTCTTTATCACCTCTTGCATAGGTAGACTTAAATGTTTTTGGGTGTCAATACTTGTCTTATGATAGGGCATGAGTTGGATTTTATATGACAAATCCTGGAGGATCCCATAATTATCCGCAATAGTCCCCAATAGCTCTTTTGAACCTTTTTAACACCTCTAGAAAACTCTAAACTTGATGCATATTCAATCTAATGAAATAATTACCGTAAGTGTCACTTTTTCCCAAGATCATACCTAGATGATTTGGTAGAGCTTAAGTTCTAATTTTGGATCTGCCTATATAGATGGTTTCACGTGTGAGACTCGCGATGCTTCATATATAACTCCAACTTCTTTTGTTTAAACTAAACATCACCTCGATCAAGTTCCGCGACCAATGACTCATACTCTTCAATACAATCACTATCAAAATTCACGATCACTGCCGCTAGTGCTTCTACACCCAGACGCTCTTCTATTTGTACCTTAGATGACTTTTCAACTCTGTAACATATGACAGATACCAATTGGATCTCACCAATCTGCCTCATGAACCTACAAACGTTGAAAGTCACTTATTCATTGTTTAACCAAAATTTCATTTGCCCTTTGTCCATATCAACCAAGGCTCTACCCGTAGCAAGGAATTGTCTGCCAAGGATAATAGGCACCTCAAAATCAACCTCACAATTTAGAATGAAAAAATTGGCTGAAAATATGAATGAATCCACCTTTACTAACACACGTCGTGAGTATGCCAATAGGACTCTTCACCGTTCAATCAGGTATTAGTAGGCGCATCCAGTGGGCTTTGGGTCACCGAAACCCAACTTCTTATAAATAGAGAGAGGCATGATATTTATTCTTGCCCCAATGTCACATAATGCTTTTGCAAAGTGTAATAACCCGGTTGTACATGGAATAGTGAAGGCACCCGGATGTTCTTTCATTTTCACTAGGGACCTTGTAGCAATAGCAATACAATGCTGCATTCTATCATTATCCTCAAAACTGACCGATATTTTCTTAATAACCATATCCTTCATGAACTTTTCATAACCGGGCATTTGTTCAAGAGCTTTGATCAAAGGGACATTGATGGAAAATTGTTTCAATATAGTAATAAAACACTGGTATTTAGCATCCTCGGTCTTTTTCACTAACCTCTGTGGATATGGAGGTGGTGGTCAAGGCATAGGGGTCACCTTTTGGGGTACCTTAACTTCTTTCCCCGTTTTGTCTTCTAACTCACCACTAATCTTCACTACCTCATCATCGTTCTACACCAGACGGCATCGGTGGGTCAATCATTTGCTTACCACCTTAAGTTGTGAATGTCATACAATGTCCATCATTTTTAGGATTTTGGACAGTATTTCTAGGAAGAGATCTTGGTTGGTGTGGGTTCACAGTCGAAGACAATTGGTCCATTTGCAAGTCAAGATGCTTGATCGAGATTGCATGTGTATAAAATTTTTGCCTAATACTTGCTAAGTCACTCTTCAACTCTTTAGTGTGCTCATCACTTGCATCAAACCTCCTCATCATTTTATGCAACATATCCTCAACTCGCGCCATACTACCTTCACCATCCCTAGGAGCAACTTCACGATTTTGAGGTGGAACATGTGGCCCACTCCTATCATTGATGTTACCATAGTTACGTCGATTAAAGTTGTTGTCGCGATTGTAATTCCCATCTCGGACATAATGACACTCTCAGTTGTAATCACAAAGTTTCAACCTTTGTTTCCTTGACCTTGGCGCCAATTTTCCTGATTGGAGCCTTGGGCGTTTGGTCAGAAACCCCCCGTCTGATCATTTACCACATAAGAGTCCTTCTCATAGTAATACTTATCAGTTGGCGGTGGTTGTTTAGACAAGTAGTTCACCGCATTTACCTTTTCTGCACCCCCAATGACAAACTTTAACACCAACCCAAGTTCAGTACTCATTTGAGCCATTTCCTCATGAATCTGATATCTGGCTGGGTTGTGTGCTAATTGTAGTGCAAAAGTGTTTCTCCCAGTATTTGACTTCCTAGTGCTCCAATCTTTATTATTTTGGGAGATTTTCTCCAACTTCTCAACAATCTCAGCATAAGGACACTCCCCATAATAACAACCCACTATCGTATCCAATACTACATTATTATTATGATCATGTCCTTGATAGAAGTATTCTTTCAGTGACTCATCATCAATGCGGTGATTGGGGACACTTCTCAAGAATGAGCTGAACCTATCCCAAGAACTACTGAATAATTCTCCCGGTAGTGCCATAAAGTTGTTCACCCTATATTTGTGGTTTATCTTCTTAGACACCGGGTAGTAACGTGCTAAGAACACATCCCTCAATTGATTCCAAGTATAGATTGAGTTATAGGGGAGTTTAGTAAGCCATATAGCGGCCTCTCCCATAAGTGAGAGAGAGAGAAAGGAGAGAACACTCTCAACCTAATTACGTCCATATTCAAACCACGCCTCCCTACACAACTCTACACCCTTACCTCACCTTGGAGATGTGAGCATGTGGATCCTCAGAAGTAGCCTAGAAAACAAACCTCTAGCGGTGAGACATTGCATCAGACTACAGTTACCGCGAATGTAGGCCATGTGGTAGGGGAGGCAAGACAAGTGGCCCGTCAGAGTCAGTAATATTATTATATCCCCTATAATACTCTTGAGGGCATGGAGCGGGAGGTTGACTCCATATTTCACCTTCCCAACGATTTTCACGTAATAGTTGGTCATGAGCATCATCCGGTGGTGGAAGTTGTGGGTTGTGATCTTTATCGAGAATATCCAAATTTTGCTTATTCTGCGCAGTGTACGCTCTAGTTCGGGGTCGGTTGCAGTATGGGTTCTCCTCTACTCTGCGTACTTGGCATACACGAAAATTAGATCTGCAAGAGAAAAAAACAAAAACAAAAAGTAAAATCATGAAAATGTTGACTAAACTTTGGTAATAAGCTTAAAGTTAATCTAATAGCCACTTTCCACGGCAGCGGAGCCAAAATTTGATACGCTCAAATTTACTTCTCGAAAAGAAGTATAAGCGGTAGTATCAAGTAAATAACCCAACAATGAGGTTAGGGTCGATCCCATGAGTAAAATTATTTAGACTTAACTTTAACCTACTATTACTTCTATTTAGTCAAGTCCTTTCCAAGAAATAAGAAACAAAGAGTGGGGTTTTAAGCAATAACTGTAATTAGCTATTTCTAAGTAATAAGTAACATACTCAAAGATTTGATTTTTATCAAGTAATGAGAGTAACTAGGGCTTTAGTGTTCCACAAAGATTCATAACGCGGTAATTCTAGCTATAACAATCCTTTCCTAGAATCTTGCATGCAAAGTGCTAAGTTATGTATCCCTAATTCCTTGGTCCGGCAACTACGAAGTTTCACTCCGCACCTTGGTCCGACTATGTGTGTATGCTTTAGTAAACCTTACCTTTACCTCATATTAAGCATCATAATCGATGTTTGGCTTAGTAGTTACTTCGCACCAACCGACACTAACCTATTAGATAGTGTATACTAAATCTACGTTGATAATTCTTTTCTTATTTTCTACCTCCTTGGTCCGACAAGTAGCAACAAGGTGATTTCTAACGCGCGCACCCGTTAAAAAGACTTCTAAATGAAAAAATTATCTATACATGCAAGAAACAATTCGAGAATTGTTATTTTAGCTAGGTTTTACCTTGATATTTACCCATGGTTCCCACAACCCTATTTATTAAGTTTAGTTACCCATGTTAATAATCATAAATTTCATATTAATTAGAAAAGAATTCATGCACTTACTTTGATGGGATTGAAGAAAATCCAGAAGATTACTTGAATTAATCAAAAACTTGCAATAAACGATTCCAAAAAATAAAGTAATTTTCATAAAAACCCAAATTCAACACTTAGAATAATAAAATAGAAAATGTCATAGAGTCTAATCCCAAAAACGAGGTTTTTACAAGTATTTATAATAATAGAGTCCTAATAAAAGAGGGAAATCTATTTAAGGAAAATCTGCCCAACAAACACGTCTGACGACTGGAGTGATGGACCGTCAAGGTCACGACGGACCATCGAGGCCCTCCGTCGTTCCATACCTAAACTTCTTTTTCAGCTGCTTTCTATACCAACTTTCTGTTACCATCGACTAATATGGATGACGGTCCATTGCGTGCATGACGGTCCATCGATGGCTTCCGTTCTTCCATTCTTAGAATCCTTTGAAGATAGTTACTGGGGCTAATTTCTGTTAACATTGACGGATGTGCAGGATGGTCGGTCATGCTATGACGGTCTGTCGAGAGCTTCCTAACCCCATAATTAATCAGAATTCCCCAACTTCCTTTAGCAGAGCAGTCCTTTTTCTCTCCGTACGACGGGTTCACCCTATGGACCATCGTGGTCCACGACGGACCATCGATGGCTCCATTGGTCGTCCACTTCTGCAATTTTTAGCATAATTCTTCCAATTCTCCCCTCACGTTCCCCTCTGGACAGATTCCTTCAACAAAGAAACTACTAAAACCAATACAAAAAGGCCTTAGACACAACACTAAACTAAGGAAAAAGCATTGAAAGTACCGTGAAACCACGTGTACGTCATTGGGCTGTTTGATACATGTTGTAGATTTGGGGTTTGGTTGGTGGTCCCAAGGACTAACCCAAATTCATTCCATTACTTATGTTACAAGTTTACTTGATGAGTATCCATGTGGTTAATGTGAGTTGAGGGAGATATTTTTAGTCCTTTCCAAAATTCTTGTTAGTTTATGCAGTATATAAATACAGAGATTTTTTTTGTTTTTAAAAATGTTCTTCGATTTTTATAAATTAGAATTTGAAAAATATCCATTTTCTTGTAATTTAAATTGTAAAAGGGCAGAGATCTTATTTCATTTAAATTATGTGTCTGTCATTTGTGAGCTATATAAATTTAAAGAATTTTCTACCCTATACAAATTGTTAAAAAAGAGGAAAATTACTTCAAACAAAAAGGAAAGGTGATATCACAACAAAAATGAAAACAAAAAGTCCGTGGAAAACGGAGAGGGTAGGGAGAAGGAAAGGGGGGGAAAGAAAACATTTGCACAGTTCAGGACGAGAGTAAAGGGAAGTGAGTGAGGGGTATAGCCAAAATGTCAAGGAAGAACAAAAGAAAAAGAGAAATGAAACAAAATAGTTTTCGGTAATGTAAATGGCAAATGGAAAGAATTAACTAAACATAGGGCCGTAAGTGATATAAAGGAATAAAACAGTTTTATTTAATAACCTTGTAAATTTTAATTTTACACCTAAGAGATGTGAAAAGACAATCCTTTTTTAAAGAAAACAAAATTCGTAAAAGGCAACATAACTTATTTCCTTCCAAATAAATTTAGTACAACTTTCATTTACGTATGCTCATTCTGAGAACGAAAACATGTTTATTTGGGAATATGTTCTTTAATAGGTTCTCAATTTCAATTTATATGGGATATTTAAGACTTTGGAAGTCAATTTTTAAAAATATGATGGTATATTTAGGTATTAAATCTATAAGGTTTTCAAATGAAATTATATTCCAATAATTATGTAAAATTTACTATAAGCCAAGTAAGTGACAATTTAAAATATTTGAAAGTTGTATGAAAAGGCCTCTGTCAAAAATATGTTTAACCTAAACACTGAAAGACTACTTAAATTGAGATAAGTCAATAATTCTTTTATTTTCTTCTTATCCTTACTAGTTTTACTTTAGCGCGTTGCACATGCTATTGTATATATGCTACACATATTGTAAAATAGGATTAATTAATAATATAATCTATTTAGTAATAATTAATATTAGAGAACATAGGACAAGTTATTGTAAAAGTTTTTAAAGATTGTATACATACTTGTATTTGAGATAAAAAGACAAAAAATTATTAAACAATTTTCAAAATAGAATAAAACAATGCCAAAATTATAAACATTTTGAAATTAGATTTAAAGTTAAAAATCTACCAGGACAATTTTTTAAAATGTCACATATAGTGTTTCTCTTTGAGTCTATGAACATAAATGATGGCACCCATTTAAGTATTTTTTTTCTCTTACATATTCATACTTTAATTCAATATGTGCACGACACTAATAAGGATTATCATAAATATTTTAATATTTATGTTAATACATAATATATCTTTTACCAATTAATATTTGAGTAAGACTATCATAGACATGTAATTCTACATAAAGAAAAGGTCCTTTATTGTTATGACGAATGGTGGTTAAATTGACCTTTCAGTGTATGTCAAATAATTCGCTTCATAAATTCTTTGTTTTAGATATACATATATTAGTAGCATAATTTTATTTTAATATATGAACAACATAACCTTTGGTGAAAAATATTTAATCTTTTTATAGTTTTTTAGAATTGAAATCTTCTCTTTTTATGACCGCTACATATGATATATTGTTGTCTAATGAAGTATCAAGAATCTTAAGAATTTGTACCGTGTATATAACTGTTAAAAAATTGAATTTAAAGTATTATTATGTTTTTAATTTGATTTAAGATAATTTAAGGCCAAAACATTTTTCTTATCTATTTTTTATATGTAACAAGGATCTATCTTGTGACATAAATAACAAGGAGTCACAACCCTTTGAAAAAAATCACAACCATTGAAAAGTCACAACTCATCAAAATTCTAAATCCAAATCACACCTTGAAAAGTCACATCTTTTGAAAATACAACCCTTTAATACTAAAGGGTATCTAGTTTACCCAATACAATAATTAATAATAAAAAAATATATTGAGTACTTTTCATTGGGGGTATTATAGTAATTCAACATTCAATTTAGAGTTGATGCTTTAAGGTAGTAAGAAGATAATAGCTGATAGTTTGAATTAATTTGTTTATTTTCTTAAACTTTGTGTAGTTGATTCAAAAGAGAGGTACTAAATAAAATTAATTTTATTAATGAAGTGTATATAATGCTTCATTTAATTTTTTTGTTTTGGTTCTCTTTCATGAAGCAATAATTTTAAAGATGACTTCACAAAAAGAGGTGGTAAAAAACTCAAAATTAAGTTCAGAGAAAAAAAAAACAAATATAGGCGAACGTTTGGTTTTGAACTTGTCTTGCCCATGTGTACGTATTAAATAACGGACATTGACACCACATATCATTTATGATGAAGGAGAAAATCTTCAAGGGGAGAATCAAACGAATAAAAGAATTTGTAAGAAATTATCTTCAAAATGGAAAGGCCAGGTCACTTCAAAGACGATATCCTCCAAAGAAAAAAAAATTACAAAACTGCACCAAGAAAATTAAAACTACGGAAGTTAGACAAGAAAAGGAAAGATGGGGTGCAAATTCGAGATGTAAGAAATAAACATGTTGTCGGGAAGTTCTGAACTGCGGATGACGCTTTAGTTTATAACAGATTCTATTGAAATAAAAGGTGTAGCGCTTTGACAATCTTCTTAGCTACAACCAAAGAAAGAAGAACCATATCCACTACTAAGAAGCATACCATGCAACTCATTTATGTTTTTACTTTATTGGTTCAACTTTCGATAATTTATCCATTTCACTTTGAAAATATGAGTTCAAAAGTGTTCTTCGTAGTTGAAAGACATGACTATAAGTAAAAGTTTCTTTTGAGGGGAGAGCGGGGGCTGCCCCATACTTCTTTCCTTTTAGCAGAAGTATTTAGTAATCATATAATTTTATTATTTGTTGCTTATTTTCTTTGTACTTATTTAGACTGCATTTTTTTTCTATGGAAATTTTTTTTCTAATAACTTTTATTTTGAGCCGTGGATCATTGGAAAAATCTTTCTTCACAAAATGAAAAAAGGTCCGTATTTATTTATTACCCTCTCCAAACTTATTTAGGATACACTAAGATTAGTTGTTGTTGTTAAACTAATTAAAAACATATACTTATTATTTGATGACCGAGTTGTTTTTTCTTTTCCTTGAATATTTTTCTAAAGAACATTCTAAAATGCTACTTTTGCTAGAAACCTTGGGTTTTAAAAATGTAAACATATATTTCTAATTGTAACAGAAATGTTCTTTATTTTAACATATTTTATAAATATTAGTGATTGATGATTTTAAAATATTTCATTGAAATTTTTCTGAAAGCTAATTATTTACATGAAGCAACTACTTCTTGCTCCCTAAACATATAGAGGAGCTTGAATAGAAGTTTGATCAAAGTTTATCTGTTATATCACTTGTTTTAATTATTATAATTAGTTATTCATTTTAGGTTAATTTTATAATATTCTCACTAAATGTAAATTCATTCTTCAAAAGGATTAAGGTGATACCATTTTTCTTTTAAATTTTATAACTAGGTAAACTTATGAAACTGCACGTGCTTGAGCGGTGTGAACTTGATGTATAATAATCACTTGATAAAACATTATCTGATACTTGACATTTGGGTTTTTTTGAAAGGTGTCAGCCCGCACAATATTGTCAAGAATATTTTATACCAAAGAGGAAAGTGAAACGTTTTTAATCGTTAAAACGAAAAGATAATTGATTTCTAAGGTGTTTACGAATATTGGTGTTATTATTCTTATTTTATATGTTGTCATCACCAAAGTCAACAAAAGATATGCAATGTTTCAACATACGGCTAAATTTGATTTTGGAAAAGTTTTAGAAAATATTATATTCATGATGCGAGAGTTTTCTTCCTTATTCAAAAACACTACTACTACAATAATAAATATTATACATCTTAATTAATTAGTTGCCTACTTGATAAATTAATTAAAATATAAAAACACAATCTATTGTAGTTTCAATGAATAATGTATGTTGCTTAAATAACTTTGGATTAGATGAATGTCTGTCACGGTCCCTTATTCAAATCCTAAGTGTCCACGATGGACACTACTTTGATTAGCCAAAAGAACAATATTTCATTGTTTAATCTTGTGATCATATGGGTACAGAACTTTATTATTTTTGGGGAATTTAATCAAAGTATTAAAGGAGGAATATTTTCTTTAATATTTCATTAAGTATAGATTCATCTACTTGAGGGCTAATTAATTACTCCAACTACATTTGAACCCCAAACCGTTTTGATTAAGGAGTTGAGTACACATACCTTACCACACAAGATCATTTATGTTTTTGATGTCATTAATCAATTACCACATCGATAAGATAGAAGTTTGATAAATAAACTCAAGGTAGTGGTTGAAACCACCTAATTTAACATTGAAAGTCCTTATTGCACAGTCTGCATAATATCTTTTTAGCACCTGAAAACCTCTATAAAGATCAAGTACTTTATTTTAGCAAGTTTAAGAATTTCTAATCGTACATGACATCAATAGTCTAATTGATAACATGAAACTCTTGATTAACACGTATTTACTTAACTAATAATAACAAACATAAACAATAAACAACAAGTTTAAAAAATGTACAACAAAATAAATAAAAAGCACAAATTAGTAATTGTAAAAAAACCATACCAGAAATCCAGTAATAATAAAAATGAAAATAGAAAAAACCGAGCTCACTATTATGCACATTGTTCCGCTAAGAATATGAGTCCTTCTAACTACCCCGAAGTTTTAAATGATTCATCTCATGATAGAGCGATTATCTTAACAGTAGTGTGTTGATACAAGAACTCGGTGTGAGAACAATCACCCAATATGAGTAAAGTTACCACGAATATAAATTCTGTGACAAAGACGATGAAGAAGAGAAAATAAATCTCAGAATTTTTATTATTTTATAAATGAGAGGAAATTCTTATTTATAGACAAAACGCAGTATGTGAATACACGTTTAATTATGCCTTATCAAAAGGTCATAACTCTTTGTGAAAAGTTTTCATTAAAGTTACATTTTTCATACAAGTTGCAACCTCCTAAATAAAAGTCGCAATTCTTCATTAAAATATGCAACTCTTCCTAAACTCGCAACTCTTCAAAAATTCACAACTTTTCATAAGTCACAACTTTTTGTAAAAGTTGCAACCTTTTCTATAAAAAGTCACAATTTTTTGTTAAAAATAGCAAAAGTTTACATAACTCACACAATTTTTGTAAAAAGTCGCTCAAAGTTTTACAGAAGTCACAACTTTTCATGAAATGTAAGGTTAATTTGAAATAAATAATTAAAAGAAGAATTACCCTGTGTTGTGATTGTCACATAGGGCGGCCTAAGGTTCTCTTTTGATATAAATACTATGATTAGCTTTAGTTTAAAACAATGATCAAGAAATAGAGAGTCCCTAATATACAAATATCAATCACACGTACATATTTTGGGCTTTATTTTTGCGGGCAATAGAAACAAATTCTGATGCATAGACCAAACAAAATTTTCATTGGAAATCCCTCAACCTCAACATTTTTATTTCTTTAAATAATGATTTACTTGGTAAAGCATGGAAACTTCAAGATGGATTTTTAAAAATTGGTGGATCATAAATTGGACAAATGGGAGTGTTCCAAAGAGAGTAAATATACTAAAGTTGTTCCAGAAAAGTAAACAGTACCAAGGGAGCGTTTAGACAACAGAGATGGGGGGAAAATGGGGTAAGTATGAAATTGTAGACACAAAAATCAAAAACT
This sequence comes from Solanum habrochaites, assembly GCA_027704765.1. Taxonomy (NCBI): domain Eukaryota; kingdom Viridiplantae; phylum Streptophyta; class Magnoliopsida; order Solanales; family Solanaceae; genus Solanum; species Solanum habrochaites. The sequence goes on along the minus strand of JAKWJA010002489.1, from coordinate 15,524,580 downwards.
GGTTGGGCACTTTTGACAATCCTGAAGAGTTACTATTTGGCTATGTTAAGGCAGCATGAATTAAGAGGCATAACATTTTTTAGAGTGAGTAGTTTATTTACTGTTTTATATTCAATATTCTTGCTAAAATTTATGAAAGAGATATAGGGTATTGATCCACNGCCCAACTGCATTGCTCACTAACTGTCTTCAATTTCACTCACATACGGTTAAACTAGGGACCGTAGGGTCCATCTATGTACCGTGCTGGTCACTCCGTGGCTTTGTCAGAGAGTGGGTGAATGGGGTTGTAGGATCGACCGGGCACGGACTACGGACCATAGTTTGACCTACAGACCATAGGTCCATCGGTCAATCATGACTTAACCAAAATTTTCGTTGGGTGAGATTTTTGGGGTTTCTCACCACATTGATGGATGTTTTTCAGGATGATCGTGTGTCAGTCTACGGTCCGTTCGATGGACCCGTTGGTTTCACCTCAGATTTTTTTTGGAAAGCTGGTTTTGGTTTTTGATCTGTTTTTGGATAGGAGTTGTTCATGCAGGCTAGAAATGCAAGTGCAAGTTGATAAGGATTCTCCAAGAATGTTTGGTTCGATCCATAGTTGGTCTGCCTAAATCACTCACGAGGGATTTATACTTGCCCAATGGACGACACCTTAGATTAGACGTGACCATATCCATAATAGATAAGTCATTTAAATTATTCGAATTATCCCAATAGATTTTGTTATTTTTGATTTATTTTTGAACTCTTCATCTTAGATTTTGCCTTGTTTTTTTCCCTATTGGATTTGATTTTTGAACTCTTGCACTCTTAGGTTTTGCATGAATGTTTCTTTATTTAATTGGAACTCTCATCTTTTGGTTTGCATTGTTTATTCAAGTAATGATTTATTCAAATAATCAATGTATGTTTCCAACTTCTGTAAGATTAGTAAACATCATTGATTTAATATAAATATATTATTAGTAGTGATGACAACTAACTATCTCGATTACTGCTGATTATTTAGTCAGTAACCCTATGACCAATCTACATGACAATCCAATCATGACAAAAATATTGAACAGAAATGTATTTTATAACATTACCAACAAATTAAAAATACTTAGTCAAGGCTTCCTAAAGAATTAGTAATGAATTTTGTGTTTTAGCCTAAATTACTAACCAATTAGTAACGTAAGTTTACAAAAGTGAGTAGTCCATAAAGTTACAACATTTAAAATTTTTCGTAATTATTTAATAAACGAAAACAAACAACATTCTTTTTCTTAACTGAAATCGCTAACGGTATAAACAAAATTGTAATAAGTTGAAGACCCCCAAAGTTATAATCTTTTGATAGTTCGTCAGGTTAAACTTACACCAAAACAATATTCCCAACCGAAACTGGCTCGGTGAATTTACAAAATAAAAATTCGAAGGATACATTTCCATGATGGCCAACAAGGTTGTTTATCGTTGTTTACACCACTAAATGTTTAGTCAGTAATTTACCCAAAAATGAAAAAGGGTGGTAAAATTAGAGTGACAAGCTTTTTAGCAAAAAAAGAAAACATAGGTTGTAGTTACGTTGGACCAAATGTCATTTGTAACCGATATAATCAATTCACCAACCGATAATTTTGTTAAATTTGGGTTTTTTTTTGCTATGGTTCGGGGTGGACTTTAAAACCTTGATGAATGAATAATGGAGAAAAGAAACACTTGCTAATTTCTTTTGTTCTAGGAGTGGCAACAATGACACCACAATTCGATCATGTCGCGAGGAGAAATTACTGATCAAACGATCGTTGGAAACAGATATTTTGGAAGCTTGACTTCATTCATTGATCATGTAGTTGCTTCTATAGAAGAGTCTCTAAGGATATATCAGTTTTCGCTTTGATGATTTGGTGGGATCTCTTAACCCATGAGATTAGACTCAATATATCTATTGAAATAATTAAGTAAGCATTCCAGTTGAAGAAGCAGCAACAACCAATATGATGAGAACAATGTCAGGCAAGCAGAGGTCCAGTAAGAGGGAGGATTCAATAGTGGGCTCTGAGGTTGTGGTTATGGCAAGAAAGCTAAGGAAGGAATGATGGGCATGGGCAGTCTACATGAGCAAAGTAAAACAAAGAATTGCATTCAATGTCATCATCAGTCAGCGATACAGGATTAAAGACTAAGTGTCTGGTATAAGGGATTTAAGCAAAATAAAAACTTTACAACAACCAAAAAATGAGAAAAAAGGAATTCTCTTTATCAATTGCATTGATACAGATCACAAGTGAATTGAATGTATGCTTGTAATAGTAGTTGTTAAAATAACTATGACAAACTTACAAATGTTTTTCCAAAAATTTCTAGATGGAAGAAAAAAGCCAAATAGTTGAAGCTTGTCCATTCAAAAGAGATGCAGGGGTTCCGAACGGAAAAGGCAGGTGTGGGTATTGACACCAGCCACAACATAGTTAAAATGGGAACATCGTCAGTTTTGTACATTAATTTCTACGGATACAAGTATCCTTTAGCGTCTTAGCCAACAAGTACAATGAGAATTCTGTTTCGTTGATGACGATACTTGGTATTACAAACATAAGTCAGGCATTGCATGTCACTTATGATGTCAAACAAGAATTTTTTGCTCATTGTTTCTAACATGGCGATGTTTTACGATTATTGGCAAGGACAAAAATGAGAGTCACATTTGTGGGATTTGAGGGATAATCACTTCAAGATAAAGCCCGGCCTAAATTTCCTAGTTGACAAAAAGATATGGTGTTGGACAACCACAAAATTGATTATATTTGAATCGTGTGAAGGGACCCTCCCTCGCGTTTATGGAATGGAAAACAAACTTGGGGAAGTCCTTTCAGTGCAAAAGCTTGGCAGGCGATTCAAAGTTGTCTTGATTAATAAATATTTATTTCTGGGCGGACCTATGCATACTATTGTCTTTTTAAGTGGGCGTTGTATTTTCACCTATTTTACATATGATTATAGTCACATGAGATGGGTCTATTTGTTCGAACCTAATCAGAAACATTTTCAAATTTAAGTTACTTTTCAAGACCAGATTGAGAGCAAAAGGGTATGTGCGTAAAAATATTTCGCACAGATTAAGGCCGTGAATCTTGTGCAAGGAGTAATCTTTTTTGTGAGGAAAATGGAATTCATGGAGCTAACAACACCTTATACTGTGTAGCAAAATGGTGTTGTTGAGCAAAAAAATCACACAGTGGTGGACATGGAAAGAAGCATGTTACAAGCGAAGGGACTTCCAAATCAATTTTGGACTGAAGTTGTAAGTATATCAGTCTATTTATAAAATTTGTCTCTAATAAAGGTTGTTATGTATCAAACTCCTTCTGAATCTTGTAAGGGTACAAAACCATTTATAAGTTATTTAAGAATTTTTCATTGTATTGATTATGCTTTAGTAAATTTTCAATTTCGTCATAAGTTGGACAAAAAATTTGAAAATTGTATTTTCATTGGTTAGTGCAAACAATCTAAAGCATATAGATTGTATTACCCTCTTAGTAGAAGATTTTAAGTTAACAAGGGATGTAAGATTTGAGTTAAATGGCATTGTTTGAATTGGAGTGTGTAGTGGAAGCAAACGAGAGTGCCAAAGAACCGATTCTCATGGCTACTGGAATCACTTTTGTGAAATACAACAACCAACTCCTTACAGCTACACGCAGGCCTGTCTCAGTACCTTCTCCAAAAATTTTATTTTCTTCAACTTCAGGGAAGCAGAAACTCTTAATATACTACTCTTGAGAGTCTTAATGAGCCAATTCATTAAGAATATCAACAAAATGGCTTTTAAAAACTTGAACCCCCAAGTCGCTAATGACATGTATAACAACTGTAAATTTCTCTTTGCAACGTCAGATTCATACACACTATGGAGAAGCAGCTAAAAAGGAAGAGAGCGGAGAGCCGAGTTAATGAGATGAAATCTATCAAAAGAGATGGGGGCCCTGCAGAGCAGAAGCGTCTTTGTTCAAAAGGATATGAACAAACAATATGTATGATTTTGAAGAAAAGAAAACCAATTTATTGGTTGCTCGATTTGAAGTGATTAGACATGTTCAGCAGGCTCTGCATAGTCACAATAGCTAGTTTAAAACTTGATGGTCCGTTAGCATTTCTTAATGGAGACCTATAATAAGAGGGTCTACCAATAGAACCAACTAAAGGTCTTTTTATAATAGGCCGGGTGAGGGGTCAGTGAAAAGGTGATGACGAGAAACAAAGGGCTATGAAACTAAAAAAGGAATTGTTTGTTTGAAGGTAGCAATCGGGCGGGCTTGTGTTTTTTGTGAGTGGTATGTAGCAAAATCGATGGGTAGTTTCGGGAGAAATGGATATTTGAGAAGTGATTCTGAACCATATTGTATTTACAAGAAGAAGTACTCTTCATAATGTTTGCCTTTATGTTGATTAGTCACCTCTTACTTTATCTTTTTATTTCTTTGGTAATGAATTTAAGTCTCAATTCTGTATGAACGAATTTGATGATGTTAGATATGGGGTTATACATTATTTTTCTTGGCCTAAAATCCATCACAAGCTGAAGATTAAATATTATTTCACAAAGGAATTATACAAAATCTTATCATTATGTTTAGTTCTCCTTAATTGCATTAGGCCTTCTTTCCACACCTATGTGAATGCTACGCGGTGACAAATGCAGCTTAAGGATGGAGAACAGATGGATGATGCTAGGAAATTCAGGAAGAATTGTGGAGTTTATTTTACCTAAACCCCCAACTCAACTAATATTGCATTTGTTAGCTGTTGTGTTATATCCAAGTTTATGCACCACCTTCAAAGTTTCATTTAGGAAGCCCAAGCAAAAAGAAGTTGGCATTTTATCGTAGTAGAATAAGGGCGACTATGGGACTCAGTATTTCACAAAGTTTTTAAAATAATATTTGTCTACTCATGGATTGGTCAATACATTGGAGATCAAAGATGTAAAGATAACAAAACAACCATATCCTCATAAGAAGTGGGAAGTACATCCTGCAGACTACATCCGGCCGCTTGCCAAGCTTATCCTTGCTACTTAATCATGTTAGCAGAAAACTTCAGCATAAGACGAACTGCCACACATAGATGTATTGATACAAACAAGAATAAAACATCAATGAACAACCCTAGAATCAATTTTCATCCCTTTTAGTAGAACCAGAAGAACATTGATTTCGCTTTGACGTTTCATCGTGAACTAGTGCAAAGGAGATATTGTATAGATAGATTGCTTACCCAGCACTCATAAGAAATTAGAACATATATTTGCATGAAATCTTCGGCATGCTCAGAAGGAAAACATAGTTATTTATTTGAGGGATTTTATGATGTCGGAACCTCCACTAACTTCAAGGGGGACGGAATTATTGAATGTTGATTCAAAAGTATAACCATGTCAAATTATTTTGTTGGAAAAGTTCTATATTCTGTGGGCTGTTGTTAGAAATATGTAGATCCTGGTAGTTCTTTCTAGTTGTTGGGTTAATAATAGTTGTTTAATAATGGAAGTAATGGTCATTATGGCTTAGTAGTTTGTTTTTTTTCTGTATAAGTTGTTATCTGTTGTTTATTCTATAAAAATAAAAGACTTCACTATACAATTCTCGTAACTTCACGGCCTCTGTTTTCGTCCTTAAAGTTTTTCCAGCCTTTTACTATGTACAATTGGTATTATGTCAATCCATTAGATGTATAATATCGAGAATTAGAATTAATAGACTAGTTAAATGAAAAATATAATAGTTGAAAGGTTAAGTATCGTCCAAGATGTGACGAACTTGGTCATAAATTTTTTAGTGAATTTTTAGCAAGGTTAAGACCATAGAATGTTGGTTCTATTAGTGTGAGAATATTATGTGAATATGTACTGAAAAGATTGCATGTTTTGAAAGCTAACAAAAGGAAAGCTCAAGTCCCGAAGGATTATTCGGTTATTTGAGGCAAGGGACTTCTAACCCTTGTAAGTGCAATAGATAGTTGTATTTCTTGTGGAGTGTTGGGGAGTTAATGGAATCATGATTGGTTGCTTGTCCATGTTGAATAATTTAACGATGAAAAGGGGGTATTTAAAAAAGCATATGAATTAATGTGTGGTTGTATTGGTTGAGTAATGATTGAAGGTGTTGATTCATTGTTGATGTTATACGATATAGATTTGTCATTTAAATCAAGGTTCATCAATTCATGAGAGTTTATTATACTTAACATTGATTTCATGCATTGCATATCTTTAATTGATAACTATCTGTGAGTTCTTTTTTTTGAAAGTTATCGATGATGATAATGAGTTTATATTTAGGATATAATTATGTTAGTTTGGTGAGTACATGTTGTGTCTATAAGGACTTTAGGTTGGGTGATATGCAAGCATTTATTTGTTTGATGAATATTAGTTGTGTTGTTGAAAGGTTGTGAAATAATAGGTTGGGCCTGTTTGTTAAAGGTTTTGTTGTGAAAGGTCTTGATGGGGTTACATAAGGGGAGTAACAAAATTCTATTATCTTCCTTTATGTTTAAAGTTTAACTGGTGATGATAGTGTGGTTGGTTAATCACCCCGTTGATTACTACTTTTTTTTAGGTTACTAGCCCCAAATTGTGATATTTCACTTCTCATGTGTGAGGTTCTTTTGGAGGTTGTGAGGCAGTTGTTTTTGTGATTCGCGGACCCTTATCCTCAATAATTATATCTTGTTCTGTTCTAGCAACAAATGAATTTAAGACTTGTTTTTCTTCAATTTTGTTTATAAACACATTAGGATGTTGTACACGTACATTCATTTTGGGGTTTATTTTCAAGTTGATTATAAATTTCAGCATTTATCGGAAAGGATCGATTTTAGGTGGACTTGTGTTGATGGAAAATAAGACGAGGAGCTGTCATCCGGGTCCATGCTTGACCAAGAAAAAGTTTTCTACTTGAAATTCTATTAAACTAGTACATTAGAAAGTTACGTAATGCAGTGATTGTTATGTGAGTTTGAGGGAGATATTTTTAGTCCTTCCAAAATTCTTGTATAGTTTTGCAGATTATAAATAAGAGATTTTTTAGTTTTAAAAGATTCTTATTTTTATTAATTAGAAATTGAAAAATATTCATTTGTTGTATTTAAATTGTAAAAGGCAAGAGATCTTATTTCATTTAAATTATTGGGTCTTCATTGTTGAAAGTGGGTATAAATTTGCGAAAAATATTTCTACCCTATACAAATGATTTTAATTTAATAACCTTGTGAAATTGATTTTTTCACCTAAAAAATGGAAAAAACCCTTTTTAAAAAAATTCGTTAAAAGGCAACATAACTTATTTCCTTCCATAAAAATTTAGTACAACTTCATTTAGTAGTCATTCTCTGAGAACGAAAACATGTTTATTTGGGAAAATGTTCTTTAATAGGTCTCAATTTCAATTTATATGGAATTTAAGACTTTGGAAGTCAATTTTTAAAAAGTGAGGTATATTTAGGTATTAAATCTATAAGGTTTCAAATGAAAATTAGATTCCAATAATTATGTAAAAATACTAAGTAAGACAAGTAAGTTGACAATTAAAATATTTGAAAGTTGTATGAAAAAGCCTCGTCAAAAATATGTTTAACCTAAAAAACGTGAAAGACTACTTAAATTGAGACTAAGTCAATAATTTCTTTATTTTTTCTTTTACCTTATAGTTTTACGGCGTTGCATGTCATGTATATATTGTTATATATTGTAAAATAGAATTAAGATTAAAATTTAAATTCTTTAGTAATAATTAATATTAGAGATAGGACAAGTGATTTAAAGATTTATAAAGATTGTATACAAGCACTTGTATTGAGATACCAAAATGACCAAAATTATAAAATTTACAGTAAATTTGAAATTAGAATTTAAGAAAGGACATTTAAAATTTTATAACTCAGTTTTGTTAACAAATTACAGGCAATTTTTAAAAATGTCAATATAGTGTTTCCTCTTGAGTCTATGAACATAATGATGGACACCATTTAAGTTTTTTTTCTCTTACATATTCAATTTCTATGATGCAGACACTAATAAGGATTACATAAAATTTTATATTTTATGTTTATAAATACATATATATCTTCACCAATAATATTTGAGTAAGACTATCATGACATAGTAATTCTACATAAAAAAAAAGTCCTTATTGTTATGACGATGGTGGTTAAATTGATTAGTGTATGTCAATAATTCGCTTCATAAATTTGTTTTGAGATATACATATATTAGTAACATAATTTTATTTAATATATACGAAACATATACCTTTGGGAAAAATATTTAATTTATTTTTATAGTTTTAGAATTTAAATCTTCCCTTTTTACTTGCTCCATCATATGATGAATAGTTGTTGTCTAATGAAAGTATCTAAGAATCTTATAGAACAGGTAACGGTGATATTAATATGTTTAAACTGTTAACATTTTAACTTAAATAACTATAATAAGCAAAAACCACAGAAGAAATCAATTTTGAAATAAGCAGGGAATCTGAAAAATTTCTAAAGTGTAAAATGAGTTTTTTGTCATTTTCAAATGGCCATTAACTCCTAGATCCGGAGGAAAGAGTGTGAGTGATCGTTATATGGTGGATAAGCCTTCAGGAGATATGTTCCCATAGGGCAGGAGTTTTGTGCATTTTCTAGGGTATGGGAGAAGATATGAATTTGAAATTCGTTGTTGGACTGAGAAATAGAAAGTTCCAATCCGGATTTGGGTAAAGGGTAAAGTAGCTTTTTTCCCTACTATTTCCTAATTATTTTTTAAGGGATCTAATTGGGGGCTTTAAAACAAAGTTTAGTTCAGATAGTAAATTACTTTCTGCGCTAGTTTGGGAGAAAAAGAGAAGGAAGAAGGAGAAGGGAGAAAAGAATAAGATTTACAAGAACACCAAACAAAATTCAAGTGGAATCTGTCGGGGGGGGATCCTATCGAGGTATGTGAGCTTTACCTGTGGGTTTCGTTAACCCACACACCAACATACTTAATAAGCGAGTTTTGTTAGTTTGAATGAAGAATAATGAATTTCTTGCATGAGCATTGTCAAATTCTTGTTGTTTGGGTTGTTGTGTTGCATATCTTTAGGTGTTTATTCGTTGTTTTGGGTGTTTTATGAGTACTTAAAGCTATGCGAATGAGGTATTTAGTCATCCTAAGTGTGGTTGGGTAAATATCCAGGAAGGTTAATAACGGTTAGAGTGGAAAAGCGGAGAAGGGAGAGGAAGAAAAGTCGGGAAATGATGTCTAACAACCCCTGGGGAGCTGCACCCTGCCAAATAGCCCCTCAGGGCAAGGTTCTATCTGACAGGGCCTGGTGAGCCCATGCAGCTCAGACGCAGCCTTAGACCAGAGTGTCTTTCCGTCAGGCGCTGGCGCCTCCGCGCCTTCAGAGCGTCAATGGTCACCTCGATCCCCCATGTTTTCCCATACTCTTTTCGTACTAGTTCATAAGTTATTATACCTACAATCAGGTGATTTTCAACACTCTAAAGGACATTCTAAAACACCATGAAATCTCCATAAACAGGATATCATGATACTTGAGTCCATAGCAATTCAAGAAAAGTTAGATCAAAGGTCAAAAATAGTTAAGGTCAACGTTTAAATGCTAAGAAGCAAGTATAAGTAAGTTCCTAAAGTATTCAAGAGTTTAAAACAAACATTTTAACTTATTTTTTAAGGTTCAAGCAATGAGTTGAGCAAAGAGTAAAAGAGTTGAGTTAAGTTCTCAAAAGCTACAAGGGAACTAAGTATTCCCTAAAAGTTAAATTTCAAGTTAAGCAAAGAGTAAGAGCTGAGTTCATTTCTCATGAATTATAAGGGAACTAAGTACTCCCTACAATCTTGTGAATGTTTTAACATTTAAATTGAAGAGAAAGTAAGATTTCCAAAAGATATTGAGGCGATAAAAAGGGGAAACCACATTGATTCCAAGAGGGCTTTTTTAAAGCTAAAAAGGGTGAGAAAAATTATGCAACCAAAGAGGGAAAATTGGGTAGTTCTAATAAGCATGCTAAAGTATATTTTAGGAGTAGGATTTGAAATACCGATGTGGCGCATCAGAGTTCATATTAATCAAAGTCTCCATGTAGCCACATGGTTATTAACAGGTTATACTTTTTAGACAATTTATCACGTGAGTTAGGCCAGTTGGTCTGTACTGTTTGGTCCGTGGAGTCTGACGGATGCAATTGTTTTGGGAGCCCTTGACGACTGCTCGAGGTCATGAAAGTAGAGTAGGGATGGACCTACAGGAAGTGGATCCCTACCTTAGGTAACTAAATCTTGGCAACCTTTTGGTTTCAAGGGGTCGTCTTAGGGTTCAACCTAAATGGACCCCTCTTAGGGTGGTCCCCATGGGGGAGTAGTACCCTTGAGTTAAACCCCCTTAAACAACTCAACCATGACTCAGGACAACATAAAACCACCTCAAACATCATTTGAAAATCAGGCCACTCAACTTGTTAGGTTCTAGGTTGAACTTATTCGTTTTTATGGTCATTAAAACCAACCCTTATTTTTTTTTTTTTTTTGGGGGGGGGTGATGAGGAGGTGGGGGTCGGGGGGTTGTGGGAGTTGTGGTGAGGGAGGGTTAGTGTTTTGGTGAGGGTGTAGGGTACTCGCAACCCCCCCACCCCGTTCCAAAAAAACAGGGAAAGGGGGGGAAAAAAAAGAGGAGGGAAGGGCAAAGGGGGAGGGGGTGTGAGCCTTGCGGCACCGTCCGTATCGACTCTTAAATCTCTATCCCCCCATCCCCACCCAAATTCTCCTAACCTTTATTCTTTGCCAACCACCCTCCGCCCCCTTCCTTGCCGTTGTAACCCCCTTTTTTACCTTTCCCCTCTCTCTCCCACCTCCGTGATTTCACCCCCTAACCCCTTGTCCTTTCACATCCCCATCCCTCCATTGCCCCTATTTTGCTGCCTTCCCCCCACACTACCTATCAACCCACCATACACCTATCTCTTTTCCTTCTCCCCACCCTCCTCCTCCCCTTCTCCACTCGCATTCTCTAATTCCGCACTAAACGTTTTTTTTCACCATCACCCCACCTTCCGAATACCTCCCACTAACAACCAGCCCCCCCATACCTCGCTTTTCTCCTCTATTCATACCCTCCCAACCAAAATCCCTTGATCAGGTAAACACAATCCCATCACGAAAACCCAACAATCCAAAAAACCTTATTCATCTACACTAATCTCAGCGATCCCTTTTATTGTGGCCCGTTTTCTTCTCCTTGTGCCCATTCCACCCCTACTCTACCCTCCCCCAAAAAAGTTTATGTTTATTTTAAAAATATTTTCATTTTCATTTCAATCCACCAAATTATTTCTACTCTCTATTAAAAATAAAAATATATTTTCTCAAAAAAAATTCATTTATAAATGAAACACTAAAAAAATGCAATTTTTTTTCTACATGAGAAAATAAGTAAAAAATTTACTTGTGTTGCACGAAACACTTTCCATGGAAAACATGTTCCTTCGTACCAAACACACCCAAAAAGGTCAAAATTAACTTTAGAAAATTGATTTGAGTATCTTAGTGGTCAACTTTCTATTTTTCTTGAACAAGTGGTAGTTACTTGGTAGTTAAGAAATTCGAATTTAGTTATGAAAATTTTGGTTTATTTCAATTTTAAAAAATTACAATTCTATAGTGGGCTTATGATAATACTTTGAGTTTGTCTTTTATTATTAATATTTACAATATATTTTCCATTTTTAAAAAATCAATTATTTTATTTAGGTCCATCCGAAGTATTAGTATATTTACGATTGGTCATACTCTTGTAGTCTTATTCAAGTTTCAATATATATTTAGTGAAATTTCTAATTACATGTCACTAAGTATGACAGGATGGTTAGAATGTGTTCATCACTCGAAGATCTGATACTGTTTAAGCTAGAACTTTGTTTGAAGCATTTTATGCCCCTTGGTGAATCTATTTGTTATGAATCCAAATTAATTGAAATAGTATACTTAAACTACCAAGATCATAAAAGAAAAAAAATAAACAAACAGAAAAAAAGCATAAACTATTATGAAATCAAACTCAAAATGATATATTCATAAAGAGAAGAAGACAAGAGAAGTAGATAGAAGAGAGAATTTTTCTTCTTATTCAAGTGTATCTAAATATCATATGTGTATTATACAATAATGAATGAAGAACTCTATTTTTAGGTTGAGAAATCACTCCAAAAGTCACTATATCAAGTATTATAATAAATAGATACATTCTTATCCAAAAAGGTTCATGAAACCTAGTGAATATGGATAGTAATTCATGTACTAATTTTACGGACTACCCACTCGTTCAATGGATTTATAACACTCCCCTTTGGATGTATAGATATTGTGCCTCGTTAAAACCTTACTAGAAAAAACCCGTGGAAATAAATTCTAGTGAAGGAAAAAGAGTACACATTTTGATACGCATTTTTTGTTGCCTCATTAAAACCCTTGCCAGGAAAACCAAGTGGGACAAAACCTTGGTCAAGGGAAAAAAAGTGCAACACTTATTATATTCCCCCTTATTAAAACATCACTTAATTTCTTGTGATGATGTCTCCAATCTTGTACACCATCTTCTCAAATATTAATATTGACAGTGTCTTTATGATGAAATCACATTCACAAAGATGTTGCATCATTGAACTCATCCTGATATATCATTTCTGGTTTGATGAATATGAAAAGGCTTTGACCTTAGACGAATTTGAATATCATTCTATTCGTCATAACCTCGTTGTAGCAAGAAAATTGCTCATTCAACTTGTTCACATCAATAATCATCTCGTGGACACTATCATTTCCTCAATATGGTGTGTCATTGATCTTAACCAGACACACACTCAACTTGCTTCATAAAGGGCTACTATTTTTGCATGTAGGCTACAAATGAATCACATCAATACTTTTCGATGTATGTTGATTGATTGACAAATATTTCATTTGTCAAATTACCAATTGTAGGTCAAGACAACATTATGTCTTACCAACACCATTTCACCCTTTCAAACACTCAACATCTTTTGAAAGCTCTTTAAGAGTGCGAATGAAGTTAAAGTTATCAACATACACAACAATAATAATAAATTCAGATCCTGATCTTTTCATAAAAATGAAGGAAAATTAGGGTCATTCCTTTTGTACCCTTTTCTTCCTTGATTATTTTAATTCATATAAGGATTCTTGAAGTTTATATTGAAACAGGTACCTTTCAAAACTTTATATGCTTAAATACCTCGATTGCTTCGAGGATTTACGTATACCTTCATTTTACGTATAACCTTCATATTAGTCTAGCAGACATGATAATTATTTAATATGCGTAAGTTTTCATATATTGTCTAGATCAAAACAAAAATCATTGATTACCAGGGGAAAATATCCCCAACAATGTTAGGATTCTTCTCGACAAACCTTTATGCCCACACAAGCGAACTACGTACTGATATCTACTTTTATATTATCGCAATAATTTATTGTACCCCACTAACATTCATACCTTGACTTCTCGGACCATCAGTCCAAAACATCAATTTTTAAGTGAAACAAAATATACTTGAATCATGCATTTTACTTGGTCATCATTCGGATCTCGTGCACACTCATAAAGATTTGAATTTAGATCCTCGTCAAAATAATTATATCATAAGAGTTACCTCAATCAAAAGATATGTCGACAGTATTTGATATCGATTCCAACAAAGACATAACTTATCGAGATATCTTTTTTTTAATCATTTTTCAGGTATCTGAAACTTTTCTAAGGTTTTATGAAGTGTTATGTCAATGTGTTGTTTTATAGCACTTGCCTGATTATCATGACCATATTGATCATTTGTTCCTCTCCTTCTTTAAGGAATTTTATATTTGGAACCAATTGATTTATTACGCTTCCGGCATATCATAGACTCTGTTCTTCAAGAACTTCCCGTTAGAGCATTTGCAGCTGAATTATATCATAGGGTCAGCAAATTCATATGGCAATTAATGTGCAAAATTATGAAAATGAATTATCTCTTGAACTTCAAGTCATGTTTCTTTTAACAAGGATATCTATAATTCATAATTAACCTTCATAAAACAAATTTCAGCTATCAATTATCTCCCCCCCTAAATATTAGGAAATCTAAACATTCATCCCAAACTATTTTGGAAAACTAATCTTATGGCGTGCTGGAGCCAATTAAATCATAGTTGCACATTCAACTTTTAGATGAAAATTATTTGATTCTTGACCTGAACAAATTCTAATGGGAGGAAACCTGTTGGCTTGATGCATACATTTACTTATTCATACCAATCTCATTTGGGAGTTCTGTTCCATACTCATGGTGTTAGCTATAATTGGAGGCATACAAATTTCTGACTAAACAACAGTATTATCAGTACAATTTCATAGTTTGGAACTATGCTTTATTTTTACAATTAGAGCAAACAACCTTACAAATATCAATTTGTAAAATGACAACAAAATATATGTGACCATCGCATAAATGCATCTATCATATAGTTCCAAAGGTCCACATGATAGTTGAATGGGCTCATATCCACATTATATGTCTACATAATTTCAGGTGATAACAATCAAACATTGCTAGTATTATGATAATTTATCAAAAAACAATAAACACAAGAGAATTCTCGAAAAATCTTTTATTTCTTTCATTATGACACCTGAATCTCATTACATTTTTGATCGATTGCTTGTGATTAAAAAACAATAATTCAGAACAAAAGGTTGCATACTATGATCAAACAACTGTTTCTGTCGAGTGTCTCCACCTGGAAGTTTAACTTAAAGCAAGAAGTGAAGGGATTTCAGAGAAATATGTTAGCCTTTGTCTATTAGAGAAACCAGTATATACCTTGTTGTCAGACAACATCTCATGACCCCCGTTAATATATGAATTGTGGCATTTGAGGATAAAGGGCCTGAAATTTAGAGTTGACCAAGGTATGGTTTTTGGACTACCAAAATTGATCTATTGAATTGTGTGAACAGTGCTTCATGAAAAACAAATTGGCATTCTTTTCTGTTGGAAAAGCTTGGAGGGGCTTCAAAGTGTCTTGAATTAATACATGTTAGATTTATGTGAGCCTATGCATACTATATCTTCTAGTGGGCGTCGTTATTCTCCTATTTACAGATGATTATAGTCACATGAGATGGGTCTATTTGTTAGAAACCAAATCAGAAATATTTCAAAATTCGAGTACATTAAAGCCCAGATTAAGAAGCAAAGTGGTCTGTGCATAAAATTATCTCGCACAGATAGTGGCCGTGAATTCTTGTCAAGGAGAGTAATATTTTTTACGAGGAAAATGACAATAATGGGGAGCTAACAACACCTACTACTCCGGAGCAAAGTGGTGTTGCTGAGCAAAAAAAATCGCACATTGGTGGAGATGGCAATAATCATGTTACAAGCGAAGGGACTTCCAAATTAATTTTCGGCTGAAGTTGTAACGACATTAGTCCATTTATTAAATGTGTCTCCAATAAAGTTTGTTATGTATCAAACTCTATTTTAATATTGGAAGGGTAGAAAACATTTGTAAGTTATATAAGAATTTTTCTGTTGTATTGCTTATGCATTGGTAAATACCAATTTCGTCATAAGTTGGATGAAAAATTTGAAAATTGTGTTTTTATTAGTTACTGCACACAATCTAAAGAATATAGATTGTATAACCCTCTAAGTAGAAAGGATTTAGTTAGAAGGGATGTAGTATTTGATGAAATAGCAGGTTGGAATTGGAGTGGAAGCAAACAAAGCACTTTTGATGCAATTCAGCAGCCAACTTCTAAACCTATAGCAGCCGAATCTGTTACCACTTCTCCAGATTTACAACTTCAGGGAGAAGAAAACTCTCATCTACACTCTTGAAGAGTTTTAAGATGAGCCAATTCCATTGGAATATCAAAAGGATTAAAAAGATGAACACCAGTACGCCAACGGCATGTATACAACATGCTAATTATCTTTTGCAACGTCAGATCCTACACATTATGGAGAAGCGGCTAAAATGGAAGAGTAGCAGAGAGAGATGTTAGATGATATGACATCTATCAAAACGAACCCTGCAAAAGCATAAAGCTTGTCTTTTGGCAAAAGGATATGCACAAGAATATAGTATTGATTTTGAAGAAAAAATTTATCCGGTTGCTCGATTTGAAACCGTTAGACTTGTTCTAAGTTGGTTGCATATATACAATAGCTAGTTTATCAATTTGATGTCCAGTTGCATTTCTCAATAGAGCATACAGAAGAGGTCAACCTAGCACACAACTGAAGGTTTTATAAGAGACGGTCATGAAACAAAGGTGTATTAACTAAAGAAAGGAAATGTGGTTAAAGTAGCCACTCGCGCGTGAAAGTAGCAAAATCGATGGGTATCTTCACAGAAAGGGACATATGAGAAGTTATTATGAACCCATGTTGTATGTAAAGAAAAAATGTAATGTTTTCATCATTGTTTGCCTTTATGTTAATGATATCATTTATTCTAGCTCTTCTATTTCTCTGGTGGATGAATTTAAGTCTCAAATGATGAATGAGTTTGAGATGTAAATTATGGGGTTATTACATTATTTTGTTGGCCTTGTAGTCCATTAAGCTGAAGATTGAATATTTCTTTCTCAAAGGAAATGTGATAAAAACTTCTCATTAAGTTTAGTTTACTTAATTAAAAGCCTTGTGCCAGACCTATGAATGTTGGTAAAAACCTGCAGCTTAATGATGGAGCAGAGATGGATGATGCTAGAAGTTTCAGAAGAATTGTCGATATTTAATTTACCTAACCCATACTAACCCCAATATTGCATTCTTAGGTGGTGTTATAATCAAAAGTTTATGCAACACCTTAAAGGTTCATTTGTAGCACCAAAAAGTTCAGCATTTGTCGCCGGAACTATGGAAATATTGGATTTGGTATTCAGAAGTTTAACTTCAGATTAGTGGGTTACGATGTGGATATGTGATTCATTGTATGATACCGAAGAATTCAGCACACATATTTTACTCTTGGGTCAGGAGTAATATATTGGAGCTCAAATAAGTAAGTACAACTCCTTATCCACCATCTGAAGCTGAGTACATGCAGCTACTTCGCCGCTTGCCAAGTATCTGGCTAAGCATGGTAGCAAAACTCAGCATAAGTTAAAATTGAACAGAGATATATTGCTACAATAAAGCATCAATCCTCCATGACAAAGAATCCAAATTTGCATGTACAAAGAATAACAGTATGTTCGCTTACATTTGGTTCGTGTTTGGTTGCAAAGGACGATATCTTGACAGTTCTTGATGAAAAGTTGAAGTTCTTGGTTGAATTATGTATCTGCTGTTAGTTTCAATCCATATTTGACGACTGTTTTTGGTCTAAACAGGGTAATAAGTTTTTAGTGATCCAAGTGTTTGTGTGGGATCTAAAGTAGTCCTAAGGATTTAAAACAAAATGTTTTCAAACTTTTGAGAAGGACCGGAAGTTAGACTTCCACAGAGCCTATGGCTAGCTTTAATAGAAGAAAAAAGACACTGATTTCCAGAGAGCAAGATTTTAAAAGCTAAGTTTTGAGCACTAATTCAAACAAAAATAATAATGATGTTTTAAACATAAGAGCCAGTATATTTTTGTGGGAGTAGTATTGAGAATTGATATGGGGGAGAGTTCAAATAACTCATAGCCCCCATAAACCATGTTAGACACCATGGGTAGAAAAGGCTCATACTTTTTAGATGATTTCTTTTCACAGGTTACTAGTGAATCCATTATGCAGTACAGATCTTATACCTTTGGTCGTGCATAGGATGCACTGAGCAACGTGCGGTACACCGCTGTATCATCACTATAGATCTTAAGTGATGGTTGTCGGTTAGAGAATTTCCCTTATGTAAATTGTATTTTAATACACAACAGTATTTTATTATCATAATACATCAGTATTTTGTTTTATATACATCTCAGACATTATTGGGTACTTGTATATGTATATACTCAGAGGTTTGATCATGTTTAAGTCAACATTTCTTTCTATTTCATTTATATTAACTGCGTATATTGAATAAGAGTTAGTAGATATTGAGTTGAACAGAGCCAAGGTAAGTATTCACTCTTACTCTCTTTCAAGCCTAAGTTTTATTTAGCTTTCTGACTAGCATACTCGTACACTCAATGTACTGATAATTGTTGGCCTGCATCATTTTATGATGCAGACGTATGTACCAGGATCATCATGCAACATTTCGTTGATCCATATTGAACTCCAGAGTCAGTGGTGAGCCTCTTTGCATTCAAGAGGACATCCATTTCTTTTGCTTTTAGTAGTTTAGTTTTAGGATGTTGTGGGGTCTTTCCAAAATCCCTTTCAATTAGTTTAGAGGCTTCGTATATGCTAGCATTTTAGTTTAGAGTTTATTGTTACTTGTTGAGACTTAAGTTCCATCATGGCCAGATATTATATGAAGTACTATCATTTTAACATGTTTTACTTCTCGTTTAAGTTGAGTTTAGTCTTCTGTTGAGTTAAGCAAGCCAAGCGAAGGGTTAACTTGAAGGTCAGCAATGGTCTTTGAGTTCCATCTACGTTCAGATGTAGGCTCGGGGCGTTACAAAATTGTTACCACAGCACAGAGTTCAAGGGTCCTAGGGAGTCTATGAAGTCATGTATGTATAGTATTATTCATTGGTTTGAAGCACGCCACATCTATGATTAGGAGTCTATAAATTAGGATTGTCTCCATTCTTCATGTTCCTTTTGTGCAAAGAGTTTATCTCTAATTATCTCTCTAATTCGTGCTTAAACGTACTTTTTAGATTATCATGCCTCTAAGAAGAGCATTCAGAGGTCGACCACGAACGAATATTGAGGAATAAGAGGTTCCAAATGCACTAGAGGTGCAACCCTAAGAGAGTTTACTAATGCCGAATTATGGGAAGCTTTTCGGATGTTAAGTCAGGTTGTGACCAACCAAGTTGAGCAATAGAGAGAACTCGACAAGAAGGAGCTAGTACCTTGAGATTTCGTGTGTTTTAGCGAATTAACCCTCATAGTTTCACTGGATCAAGCCCCACTGAGGATCCGGAGAACTTTGTAGATGAATTAAAGAAGGTGTTTGGGGTAATGCATGTGGTAGATATTGAGAGGGTTGAATTGGTTGCATATCAACTAAAGGGTGTGGCAAAAATATGGTTTGATCAATTGAAGGATGGTAGAGTTGAGGATGCACCGCATCCACGTTAGGCTTGCTTCGAAGAAGACTTCTTGGAAGGTTCTTTCCTCGTGAACTGAAGGAAGCCAAGGTGAGGGAGTTCCTTACTCTGAAATAGGACCCATTAGTGTACAGGAGTATTGGATGAAGTTCACCCAACTACCTCGCTATGCTCCGGAGATGGTGAAAGACATGAGGAGCAGAATGAGTTTGTTTGTTGCAGGGTTGGGTCGCGCTTCAAGTAAGGAAGGAGGGCTGCCCTGTTAATAGGTGACATGTACATATAAAGTCTTATGGTTTATGTTCAACAAGTTGAAAAAGAGTAGGTGAAGGACGAGAAGAGTACCGAAACAAGAAAGCCAAGACTGGAAATGAGTCTGGCCAACAGAAAGGTGATTCAAGCGGACTACATTCAAGAAACCAAAGGGGCATTGCCATCATTTGCTAGTGCACCTGCACCCAAAAACCGGAGTGAGTATAGTGGCTGAATTCGTAACACTTCAAGGCTAGGTCAAATCAGTCTCATGGTAGTGTGACGCAAGGAGGTACTAAGCCTCCTGCCTGCGCCAAGTGTGGTAGGAATCACTTTTTCATTTGTCGTGAAGGCTTCACGTATTGTTTCAAGTGTGGTCAAGAGGGTCACTTCATGAGAGAGTTACCCAAGGACAAGCAAGGCAGTAGAAATCTAAGCAATAGAACTCAATCTTCATCATTTGCTCCATCAAACAGGGTTGCACCTATGGGAGCTGCTTCTGGTATAGTCGGAGGAACAAACTGCTTGTTTTCTCTTAATAATTCTCCATGAACAAGAGAGTTTGCTAGAGTTGTCACTAGTATGACTCGAGTCTTTGACTTTACTGCTTATGCATTACTAGACCCAGGAGCTATTTTATCTTTTATAACTCCTTACATTGTTAAGAACATTGAGATTTCTCCTGAGCAACTTAGTGAAACATTCAGTGTATCCACAACTCTTGGAGAATCCATTCTAGCACAAAGATTCTATCGTGATTGTCTTGTTTTCATCATTCATAAGAGTACCATCGCTATTTAATAGAGTTAGACATGGTAGATTTTGATGTCATTCTAGGTATGGACTGGCTCCATGCCTGTTATGCATCACTAGATTGCAGAACTTTAGTTGTCAAGTTTCAGATTCCTAATGTGCCAGTCATAGAGTGGGCTGTAGTTCAGCAGTGCCTAAGTGTCGCTTCATTTCGTATCTTATGGTGAGGAAGTTAGTTTGTAAGGGGTGAATCTATCACTTAGTCAGATTTAATGACTCAAGCATTGAGGTACCTTCCCTTTTATCAGACCCTATATACAATGAGTTTCCAGAAGTCTTTACCGATGATCAATCTGGAGTCTCTCCCGAAAGAGAGATAGACTTCGGCATAGATGTCGTCCCAGATACTCGTCCTATCTCTATTCTTCCATATAGAATGGCACCACCAAAGTTAGAAGAGCTAAAAGAGCAATTGAAAGATCTATTAGATAAAAGCTTTATTCGATTGAGTGTCTCACCTTTGGGCGCTCCGGTCTTGTGTGTTAAGAAAAAGGATAGGTCCCTTATAATGTGTATAGATTACGTCATCTGAATAAGCTGACCATCAAGAATAAATATACTCTTCCAAGGATAGATGACCTTTTTTATCAACTTCATGGTGCTTCCTACTTTTCTAAGATTGACCTCAGATCAGGATATCATTAGTTGAGAGTAAGGGAATGTGATATTCCCAAGACAACTTTTAGAACAAGGTATAGGCATTATGAATTTTTGGTTATGTCCTTTTGTTTGACAGATGCACCTGCAGCGTTAATAGATCTTATGAACATAGTCTCCAAACCTTATTTAGATCTGTTTGTCATCGTCTTCGTTGATGACCTACTGATTTATTCAAGTAATGGAGAAGATCAAGCTAGTCACCTAAGGATTGTTATTCAAACATTGAGAGACAAGGAATTGTATGCCAAGTTCCCTAAGTGTGAGTTTTGGATTAAGTCTATGGCATTCTTAGGCCAAATTGTTTCTGGTAAAGGTATTAGAGTTGTCACTCACAAGATTGAGGCAGTTTAGAGTTGTCCTAGACCTAAATATCCATAAGATATAAGGAGTTTCTTGGTTTTATTGGCTGGCTATTATAGGAGATTTGTTGAAGGATTCTCATATATATCCTCTATATGACGAAGTTAACTTAGAAGAAAATCAAGTTTCAGTCATCTGAAGCTTATGAGAAAAGCTTTCAGGAGTTGAAAAGGATATTGACTATCGCTCCAGTTTTGACTTCACCAGGGGCTACTCAAGGATTGGTGGTGTATTATGATGAATCAAGAGATGGCTTATGTTGTGTATTAATGCAGAATGGCAAGGTTATAGCTTGTGCTTCTAGGCATTTGAAAGTTCGTGAGAAGAATTATCCAACTCGTGACTTAGAATTGGCTACAGTAGTGTTTGCATTAAAGATATGGCATCATTGTTTATATGGTGCTCATGTGTATATATTTGTCTCCAATATGTGTTCACCGAGAAAGAGCTCAACCTCATATAGAGAAGGTGGTTTGAATTACTCAAAGATTATGACATGAGTGTTCTTTACCACCCAGGAAAGGCTAAGTTGTTGATGATGCCTTAAGCAGGTTATCCATAGGAAGTACTTCCCATGTTGAAGAAGGAAAGAAGGAGTTAGCAAAAGACTGCACAGACTTGCAACTAGGAGTCAGACTTATGGATTCCACATAAGGAGGCATATTTCTGACCAATGGGGCTGAATCATCCTTGGTGTCAAAGGTGAAAGCGAAGCAAGACCAAGACCCTATTTTGCTTGATTTGAAGGAAAATGTCTATATCCAAAGAGCATTGGCCTTCGAACAAGGGGGAGATGGTGTGGTTAAATAACAAGGCAGATTATGTGTACCTAAGGTGGATGGACTCAAAGAGATAATCTTGGAAGAGGCTCATCTCTCCAGATATTCCAATTATCGAGGTTCACAAAAATGTACCGTGATTTGAGAGAGGTATATTGATGGGAAGGCATGAAGGAAGATATTGTTGAGTTTGTTGCCAAGTGTTTGAATTGTCAGCAAGTGAAAGTGGTACACAAAAGGTCTGGAGGTTTAGCTAAGAATATAGAACTTTCGAAATGGAAGTGGGATATGATTAATATGGACTTCATCACAAGCTTTCCAAGATCGCGAAGGCAAGATGATTCCATTTGGGTGATTGTCGACAGAATGACAAAGTAAGCTCATTTTTTGTCGGTTAAGAATTCCTATTAGGCTGAGGATTATGCGAACTTTTACCTTCAATAAGTGGTAAGACTTCATGGAGTTTCGATCTCCATTATTTCATATAGTGGTGCACAATTTACTGCACTATTCTGGAAATCTTTCTAGAAAGGTTTGGGTTCCAAGGTGAATTTGAGCAATGCTTTTCATCCTCAGACACATGGACAAGCAGATCTTACTATCTAGATCTTAGAAGATATGTTGAGAGCTTTTGTGATGACTTCAAGGGAAATTGAGATTACCTCCTCTTATTGTGTTCGTTTAAAGGAATAGTTATTATATTCGATCATCCAAATGGCCCATATGAAGTTCTTTATGGGAGAAGATACATATCTCCTATTGGTGGTTCTAGTTGGTGAAGCAGGGTTGATAGACCATATTAGTTTACCCAAGCTATGGAGAAGTTGAAAGTGATTCAAGAGAGGTTGAAGACAACACAAATCCACCAAAAGTTACACAAATGTTAGACAAAAACCATTAGAGTTGAGGTAGATGAATGATGTATCTTAACGTTTCACTATGAAAGGATTATGAGGTTTGGTAAGAAGGGGAAACTTAGTCCCCGGTATAGACCTTATAGAATCTACAAGAGAGTGATAAGTTGGAGCTACCCAAGAGTTAGAAGTGGTTCATCCTGTATTCATATTTCTAAGTTAAAGAAGTGTTTGGGTGATCCTTCATTCATAGTATCAAAAAAAATTTGAGGATTAAGGATAACTTATCCTATTAAGAAGTTCCATCCAGATTTTTTATTGGCAAGTTCGCAAGTTGAGGACCAAAGAGTTGCTTCAGTCAAAGTCTTTGGAGGAACCAATTGTTGAAGAAGCGACTTGGAAAGCAGAGGAGGATTCAAGAAGAGATATCCACATCTATTTGAATCGGAGAGAATGAAAATCAAGGTACTAAAATCTCTTCTTAGCACTTATGAGATTTGCATAAGTTGTCACTGCTTACTTTGTGGTCGAGTGCTGAAATGATATTACTATTCTTAGCTTAGAGAAAGAATTCTCACTGAGTACGTGTTCCCAAGGGGAGATATTGTAACATTCATATTCTAGATAAACTAAGGTTAAGGTAAAAAAAAACAAGAAGAATCAATTCGGAAAAAAGTAAGGAAAAGCGGAAAAATTCAAATTTCAAATGTGAGTTTTTGTCATTTTCACATGGCCATAATTCCCAACTTAGGAGGAGTTGGGTGAGTTCTTATATGGATGGAAAGCTCGTCATAATCTTTCCAATGACACCAAGTTTGTGAAACTTCCGAGGTCGTATGAGAATAGATATGACTTTCGGAAGTTGGGTTGTTTAGCAAGGAAAGTTCCAAATCCGAATTTGTTAAGGGTGCTTTGGTCTTTTACTAAGTTAATTATTAAATTAATTTTTAGAGTAATATGTTGGGGTCTAAACTAATCCCGTTCAGTTAACACACTTAGAAAATAAGCTAGGGCTTTGAGATAAAGTAGAGAAGAGGAGAAGGAAGAAGAAGACGCAAGAACGCCAAGAATTGGTTCTTGGATTTCGTCGGGGGTGATCCCTAAAAAGGTATGTGAGATCATTCGGTGTTGGGTTCTTTTATCCACCCTCCGATTTGATTCATTTACTGAAATTTATATAGTTAATTCGAAGAAAATCTTGAAGTTCTTGATGAAATGTTTGAAGTTCTTGTTGGTTTAATTAATGTTGATATCACTTAGTTTTAATCCATATTTCTGGACTATTTTTTGGTCTAAACTATTGGGTAATAAGTTATTTAGTGATCCAAAGTGTTTGGGGTGGGATCCATTGGAGTGTGGAAAGGTTTAAAAGTGAAAAACGAAGAAGTAGTCGGAAAACCTGTTGGAAGATATTGGGGGGTCTGCGCATCCAAAATATTTAGGAAAGAGTCTGTCCGTCAGGCTCTGGCATGTCGCGCATTTTAGAGCGCCTGAGGAAAGCCTCTGTCCATCAGGCTATGGTTCTCCCGCCTCTCAGAGCGCCCCGACCCCCTAGAGACCCCGTTCTTCCCCTATCTTTTTGTACTAGTTCCTAAGTTATACCCCTCAATCCTAGTTTTTTCAAACACTCTAAGGTTCATCTAAACATCCATAAACATTCCTAATTTTTTCAAACACTCTAAGGTACATCTAAACATCATGAAACATCCATAAACATGAGATCATGATCCTTGAATCCATAATTCAGTTCAAGGAAAGTTAAGATCAAAGTCAAAGAAGTTAAGAGCCAAGTCTAGAAGTTAAGAAGCAAATCAAAGTAAACTTATAAGCTTTCTAAAGTCTTTCAAAAATATTTTCACTTTGTTTTAAAGACTTAAAGTTCAAGTTAAGTAGATAACGAGAGTTGAGTTCATTTCTAAAAAGCTATAAGAGAACTAAGTACTCCCTAAGAGTTAAAGCTTCAAGTAAGCAAAGAGTAGCAAGTTGAGTTCACTTCTTAAGGGTTATAAGGGAACTAAGTAGTCCCTAAGGATTTAAACAAAACGTTTTCAAAATTTTGAGCAGGAAGGGAAGCTAGACTTCCACAGAGCCTATTGCTAGCTTTAACAGAAGAAAGAGGAATCTATGATTTCCAAGAGATATTTCTAAAAAGATATGTTTTGAGAACTAATCTCAAACCACAGAATCAACATGTTTTTAAACATAAGACTCAATATATTTTCAGGAGTGGTATTGAGCACTCATATGGGGGAGAGTTCAGATAACTCATAGCCCCCGTAAACCATGTTAGCCACCATGGGTAGAAAATGGTCATACATTTTAGATAATTCTTTTTCACAGTTTACTAGTGAATCCATTAGGAAGTTCAGATCTTATACCTTTGGCTGGGTATAATATGTTGTGGCAGCGTACGGTAGACCGTTGTATCATCACTGTAGCTCTTAAGTGATTGTTGTTGGTTTGATAATCCCCCTCAAGTAAATTGTACTTTTTTATGCACAACAGTATTGATTTTCGCTAAGAATACATCAGTATTGTATTGTATACATCTCATTTGACATTATTATTTACTGTTTATATATATACTGCAGAAGAGTGCTTAAGGCATGTGTTCAGTCAGCATTCTTATATTGCATTTTATGTTAACTGTGTATATTGAATAAGAGTTAGTAGATCATGAGTTGAACAGAGCCAAGTCAAGTATTCATTCTTACTCTCTTTCAAGCCTAAGTTTTGTTTAGTTTTCCGACTCGCATACTCGTACATTCAATGTATTGATACTAGTTTGCCTGCATCATTTTATGATGCAGATGCAGGTAATCAGGATCGTCATGTGGTGTTTCGTTGTTCCAAATTGAGCTCCAAAGTCAGCGGTAATCCTTCTTGCATTAAAAGGACATCCATTTCTTTTGCTTTTAGTAGTTTAGATTTAGGATGTTGTGGGGTATGTCTCAACATCCCTCTAGTCATTTTAGAGGCTTCAAAGACGCTAGTATTTTAGTTTAAAGTTTAGTGTTGCTTGATGAGACTTAAGTGTCATCATGGCCAGATATTATATGAAGTTCGTTCCTTTCAACATGTCTTACTTATTTCTTAAGTTGAGTTTAGTATTTCGGTGAGCTAAGATAGTCAGGCCAAGGGTTCGCTTGAGTTTCAGCAATGGTCTTTGAGTGCCGACCATGTCCAGGGTGTAGGCTCGGGGCATACATGAAATCTTCTCTTTTTTATGACCGCATACATATGATATAATTGTTGTCTAATGAATGTATCAAGAATCTTATAGAAGTTGTACCGTGATATATAATGTTAAACTCTTTCAATATTAAAAATTAATATATGAATTTAAAGTATTATTCATAGTTTTTTTAATTTGATTTAAGATTATATTAAGGCCAAGTACAATTATCTTATCTATTTTTATATATGGATTACAAGGACTCTATCTTGTGACATAAATAACAAGGAGTCACAACCCTTTGAAAAAAATCACAACCATTCGGAAAAGTCACAACTCATCAAAATTCTCAAAATCCGTCAAAAAAATTCACAACCCTTTGGAAAAGTCACATCTTTTTGACAAATTACAACCCTTTAATACTAAAGGGTATCTAGGTTTACCCTAATACAATTAATTAAATTAATAAATAAAATATATTGAGTACTTTTCATTGGGGGTATTATAGTAATTCAACATTCAATTTAGGAGTTGATGCTTTTAAGGTAGTAAAGAAGATAGATAGCTGATAGTTTGAATTTAAATTTGTTTATTTTCTTAAACTTTGTGTTAGTTGACAAAGAGAGTGCATAAATAAAATTAATTTTATTAATAATGAAGTGTATATATATGCTTCATTTAATGTACTTTTTGTGATTTTTTTTGGTTCTCTTTCATTTCATGAATCAATAACTTTTAAAGATGAACTTCACCAAAAAGAGGTGGTCAAAACTCCTCAAAATTAAGCTTCCATAGGAAAAAACAAATCAATAGGCGAACGTTTGGTTGTAACTTGTCTTGCCACATGTTGTACGTATTTAAATAACGGACATTGACACCACTGATTCATTTAATGATGAAGAGAAAAATCTTCAAGGGGAGAAGTCCAAACGATATAAAAGAATTTGTAAAGAAATTATCTTCAAAAATGGAAAGGCCAAGGTCACTTCAAAGACGATATCCTCCAAAGAGAAAAAAATTACAAAACTGCACCAAGAAAATCTAAAGAACTACTGGGAAGTTAGACAACGAAAATGGGAAAGATGGGGTGCAAATATTCGAGATGTAAGAACAAATAAACTATGTTGCTTGGGAAGTTCTGATACTGCGGATGAGGCTGCTTTAGTTTATAACAAGATTTCTATTGAAATAAAAGGTGTTAGCGCTTTGACAAATCTTATTGAGCTACAACCAAAGGAAAGAAACCATATCCACTACTAAGAAGACAATAGGCATGCAGCTCCAGATATACTTAGTTACTTTATTGGTTCAACTTTCGATAGATTTATCCATTTCATCTTTGAAACCATGAGTTCAAAAGTTGTTCTTCAGTAGTTGAAAGACATGACTATAAGTAAAAAGTTTCTTTTGAGGGGAGATGCAGGGGGCTAGCCCCATATCTTCTTCCCTTGTTAGCAGAAGTATTTAGTAATCGCATATAATTTTTATTATTTGTTGCTTCTTTTTTCTTTGTATCTTAATTTTAGACTGCCATTTTTTTTCTTATGGAAATTTATTTTTCCTAATAACTAATCTTTCTTCACAAAATGAAAAGAAAGGTCCGTGTATATTTTATTACACTCTCCAAACTGTATTTGAGGAATAACACTGTATATATTGTTGTTGTTGTTAAACTAATTAATTGGTGGAACATGGATAGCTATGATTTATGTATTGATGACGCGAAGTTGTTTTTATCGTTTTCCTTGTAAAGATATTCTAAAGAACATTATCTAAAAAATGCTAGTTTTGCTAGATAAACCTTGGGTTTTTAAAAAGTGAAGACAATATATTTCTAATGTAACAGAAATGTTCTTTAGATTTCAACATATTTTATAAAATTAGTGATTGATTGATTGTTATAAAATTTCATTGAAATTTTCTGAAAGCTAATTATTCATGAAGCAAAATAATTCTGCCTCCTCCACGATCCGATCCTCCATCTTCCTCTCACCCTTTCGACTCACTCCTCCCTCCTTCCTCCTCCCCCTTCCTCTCTTACCCCTCCCACTTTCCCACACCTCCCTCGCCCCGCGCTCCCTGTCGTCCGCCTGCTGGCTTTCTCCGCCCTCCCATTAAACCCCCCACTCGCTATCGCCACACCCCTCGTGCTCTCACCAACCTTGCACCTCTTCTCTTTTCCTCCCACTCCTGTATCCACATTCACCCTATTACCACCCCGCACCCGGTTTGCCGCTCCCCGAAACATATAATGAGGAGCTTGAAATAGAAAGTTTGATCAAACTTATTTTATTACGTTCGTCTTTAATCAAACATAGAGTTACTAATTTCTTCTTAATAGATTAGTTGGCATGTTTAGCGTTAATTGTATAGTTCTCACTCAATGTAAAATTCATTATTCAAAGGATTAAGGTTGATTTACCATTTTTTCTTTTAAAATCTTAATAATTTGCTTTAGTTCTACAAACAATAGAGACGTCCATGTGACAAAGATAATCAAAACGTACACATTTTGGGCTTTATTTCGGCCGTCGGCAATAGAAACCAAATTCATTAGGTTGAAAGGACCAACAGATTCTTTCTTGAAATCACCTTAACATTTTTTTTCTTAATAATGATTTATATGGTTAAATATGAACTTCGGGATGGATTTTTAAAGTTGTGATAAAAAAATTGGGACAAAGTGAGTGTCCAAAGAGAAGAAAAATATAAAGTTGTTCCAAGAAAGTACGAAAAAGTACAAAGGAGTTAGACAACGGAGAGATGGGAATAATGGGCAGCAGAAATCCTAGACACAAAAAACAAAGCTCGACTTTGTTTGGAACTTTTGACACTGCTGAAGAAGTTGCTTTGGCTTATGGTAAGGCAGCCATTGAATTAAGAGGCACTACAATTTTCTTAAGAGTGAGCAATTTTGTTTCTGTTTTCTTTGAATTTTCTTTTAAAATTTTCTAAAGAGATATAGGGTACGATCACCTCATATTGATAAAAGATTTTCTAATCATATATGAAGTGTACGGATGTTTAATCTGATGCACCTTTTTTTTCCTTTTCATGAAGCAGTGGCCTCCAAGAAAGAGCTTCAGGTAAAAGATGGAGTCATAAAACCCTCAGCAATTGACGTAGTAGAAAAATCCAACAATCAAGTGGGAAAATTTCCAAGTCTTTCCGCGTCTTGTAGGTATTCACGTACCAGACCATGACACAACAGACTCGCCTAGAGACGAGGAGGATAAGGATGAAGAAGAGAAATCTGAGGGACATGAAAGGATTCATGTAACGGAAATCGTCATCGATAATGGAAGGACCAATGTCAATTAAAAGAAGAAGTCCAAAGAGTAAAAAAGATTCAAATTTGATGCAAGAAGATGTGAATAAGTACATGATGGTTAGACGGTGAAAATGAGGCCAGTGGACACCAGAGATTCGAGATACAAGAAAGAGAACTCAGCTTTGGTTGGGAACTTTTGACACTGCTTTAAAAACGACTTTGGCTTATGACAAAGCAGCCATTGAAATAAGAGGTGCCAATGCTTTACAAATATCCTGAAGCCATCATTAAAGAAAAACAACCCAATTAAGATTAACTTTCTTTTGTTGATTGAGCTTATGCTTTCAGTTTCTCTTTTTCTTACCATTCATTTGGATACTTGACTATTGTTACTGCGTCGAGGGAGACAGTAACTTCGTTACTGTAATTGTACATCTCTATAATAAAAGTCATGCATGAAATGCGTCAATGTTATAGTTACGTGATCATATGTGAAATTTACCCCATATTGATACTACAATTGCCTTATATATGAAGATAATATGCTAAGATAACTCTGATGAAATTTGGTAACAAAATTAAAATTGTAAGTGTTATCTAGTAATGTAAAAAGGCTCAAATATGCGCACGAAAATCACACACTTTCATAGAAGACCTGAGTTAGGTCAATCCATGCAAAATCTTGTAGTCAGTCTAGGTTATTTCTGGATTTATATTCCTACTCTATTCAAAATAGGGCAAAAATGAGATAAAAAAAACAATAGATAGGCGCCACGCGCGACCTCAAAAAAATAATTAATGATAGAGTGGTTCTTAAAGAATTTTGAAGAATAAACGAAGTTTAAAAATGATCGTCCACTCGAAATTTGGAAACACTAAGAAACACCTTTGAAGTGATTCGAAACATAGCCAGTTCTAGGTAAAGGTTCCAGTTATACGAGGAAAGATATTAGGCACCCTTCGGAAATCCACAATGTTGGCCCCGACTGAATTCATTTTTTTCAAATTGAGGAGGAGATTAAAAAAATATACAGTCTAGTGCATGCAGCACTACATAAATATAAAATAAAAGAAGATAGGGCCGACACGACCTAAAATTTAAGCTAATGCGATACTATACATAATAAATAATAAATAATATGATTCAAACTCATGCGATAAGCTCAATGGAAAAACATCTCGGCGGTCAGGTTCAAGGACACTGAGGTAAAGTGGTTGTTTATGAGTGTAATATGAATAAAAAGATAAGCTCAAATAATAACTTACAAATAAAAAATTCCTTTTATAACATGGGTCCTTGACATCGACAGTTAGTTTTTTCCATCCACCATTATAACAAATAACTACACTATAGAAACTTACACTAACATTTCTGTTTTCAAATGGGAAGCTCAAAAAACGACAGAAAGTTTGTTGCTCATTGACCAATTTAACTTGTTGATTAGTGTAAAGACACATGATGTTACAAAACTCATCTAGTGATGATGAGGAAAATCATTAAGGAGAGAAGTCCAAATGGATAGAAAAAAGGATTTGCAAGAAATTTCATAAAATATGGAAAGACAAAGGTCACTTCAAATATGTATCCTCAAGAGAAAAAGATCAAAACGGCACAAAAAATTAAAGAGTCCACATGGAGTTAGACAATGAAAATGGGAAGATGGTGTTACAGAGATTCGTGAACATGCTCAAGATACGAAAAAAAACGACATTGAGTTGGGAAGTTTTTCAGTGCGGCGGATGAAGTGTCTTTGGCTTATGAGAAGGAAGCGCATTGAAAATAAAAGGTCCGAAAATGCTTTGGGCAAACATTCTAAATCTGTCGTACCACGCAGAGACAAAGCGACCCCATCCCAACCAATAAGGAAGATCAAAATTCATGAAACTCATTACTATATACGTTAGTTTACTATAATGGTGTTCACAATTTCCGTAGGTTGTATGCTCTCCAATCTCTTTTTTGTGAATATTCCACCAGGTATATGTTCTTCTTCTTGTTGAACTAATCAATTGGAGGCAGATGAATAAGGGTATGATGTGTGTATAGAGATGTGAGAGTTGTGTTTTTGTTGATCCCAGTTTGTAAACATTTTCTAAAAAAAAACATTAGAAGCACGAAACAATGCTTAGTTTGTCTAGATAAACAAATGCTCAGCGGTTATAAAGGAATTAATGTAGACATAGCTAATGCAACAAAATAGGTAATATATGATTTGAAGCAGAAAATGTAAAAGTAAGTAATGGCAAGATTTTTGTAAAAAATTAGTTCATTGTTGGAAAATTTTTTCCGAAAAGCTAAAATTGTTTACATGAGAGTCCATACTACTTCGTTTTGCTTCCTTTTAACAGTAATCCTGAGAGAGCTGGATGACATAGAAATTTCATTGGAGTTACTCATTGCTCTTTTCTTAAATCAAGATAAATTGGTATCATTTTCTTCATTATTAGATTAGTTGCATAGGTCAATTTTGTAAAACTTGCTCACTAAATATAAATGCATTCTTTAATTATCGGCGATATGATGATACAATTATTTCTTATCCGAGTATTAATAATCATTCGTAGTTTAACATGTGAAGAGTAAAAGAGAAAGTCGTATAGATAAGTCCACTAAAAACTAAGTCACATGACACATTTTTTGCTGGAGTTTTGGTGGTGTGTGGCAGTGAAACATTCTTAGGAGATTGAATAGCACACGGACACACACAACGTTATTTTCTTGAAATGTACCTAAACATTTCATTCTTAATAATCTGATTGTCATATGATTAATAGTGCACACTTCAACGATATGTGATCATCGTAAAGCTATTTTTTTTGACTTTTATGAAAAAATAGGGAGTACCTTTTATAAGAATATGGTTTATTCTTATACAAAGAGATCTGAAGAACGCGAATATTTTCTTTCATTCAATGTAAAGAAGACCCAGAGATCTCACTTTCTTGTGTCATGTGTTTTACTGCAAAATCGAAAATATAACACTAATTTTCGTAGATTGTCACCTCGCTCGTCAGGGTAATTGTTGTCCACTTTTGCGGCTTATCGAAAGTGCAATTTTACAGTAAAATTTCTACAAGGTTGATTAGAGACACATTATTTGATATAAAATAATTGTTTTAGATATTCTAAAAAGACATGAAAAGGGCTCTAAATTACAATTTTGTGCATATTAATTGATGAAAATTAATTAAATGTTAGTCCAAGTGTTGTTATAGTTTCGAATCTAGAAAATAAAAACCATGTGACAAGACAATTACGGATGGAGGGAGTACTACTGTAAATCTGTTTGTGTCTGAGCGTTTTATTTTTGATACTACTGATGAAATTCAATGATAGCGAAATGTTGTTAAATTTTTTGCCGATGATCCTCAAGGTTATTTTTGGAAAAACTTTATAAAATATCATTTAACCCCTCTCGATATTTTTTCTCAAGTCATTTGTATGATTGGTTAGTGAAGTTGGTTGAGAACCTATTCGATAAACTATACTCAATTCATTGATGGGTCATGGTAGGTAATTAATTGGTTACGATAGTAATGATGTAGTCCCTACAGGTATGAAACTTGCTTAAGGACGCATAACCTTTGGAGCCAATATATATAAAGGTCATTATTTTCTAAAAACATATTGTCTGCTTTGCCCTCAAGGTTTCTCTTATCCGATGTCGCCACATTACTAGATCACCACGTTGCAGGAAACGTGCTTATTTCATTGTAAGGTAAATGTTAGATCTCTAGAATTGACTGGTGATGCCATGCAATACTTAGCAATTTATACGATTGAAGGGATAAAATCTTAATGATACTAGTCAAAAACGTTGAACTTACTCTAATAAAAATTGATTAGTGCACTTTGGATTGTATAATTTATTTGTTGTATTTTAATAGGTACTGTCATAGAAACTAGGAAACAATTAAGTGGGTTTTGATTAGAAGAATGAAAAAACTTAATCACATGTCATTTTTTTAAAGAATTGAGAACAATGATGTAATGACCAATCATATGCAATGATTAAGGTCATAGTTGATCAATGTAATAAAAATTGACTTTATAGAAATGTATGGTGCCTCAATATAAAGGTTTTGAAAACAGTAATCGTTCTCGCTAATTTTATTCTATGACTTCTATATTTCTCTGAGTTACCATATAAATTCGGTTATTTTTTTCGAAATATATAATCGTATAAGTAATAAAATATTAGGTGTATGGTATATTGAATACTGAATTAATGTATGATCAGTTAATAAGTTTGTTAGTAGGGTCATATATTCTAGACTCGTTGTTAGCAAATACGTTAATCATGTGCAATACTTATAGTTGTGTTTTTATTATTGAATTACTGAGGTTAATTAATGGAAGGAGTGGTTATTTAGTGTTTAATAGTTTGTAGTTAGGGTCCTATATTGAAGTTGAACTTTGTCCTGTGTTCTTAGTATACTGAAAATAGAAAAAACTTCAGCATACAATTCTCATACCCTTTAAAACCTCTGTTGTCATCCTAATGTTTTTCTTGCTATTACGTCAACACTTTGGTTTGGTGTTTGTATCATAGTCATGTCCATTTAATGGAAAGGCATTTAGTTTGTGGAAAAAATTACTCATCCCATCTATCAAGGGAGAAAGTATGATTTCTAGAGTATTCGGATGAATAGATGAATACTCAAATATCAAAATCTTTGGACTTGGTTTTTAGAACGAGGATTTGTAACATGACAAAGAAAATAGGACCGCAGTGAGACAGAAAGAAGAAGATGCTAAAGCAACTGTTTTTATCCAGCAGAACATTTTGATAGCCACCTTAATAGATCGAATAATAAACACATCAAAGCAATCTTGTCCATTCTGCAGAAGGACTTCAAGGTGATTCAAAGGTCATTAGTGGTGAGATGGCAATCACTTTCGTGTGACTTTGAACCTGATGATGAAAAATGGAGAATCAATTTGCGGATAATTTCTATGCCCAGGAGCAGTAGTGCAATTTTCAGCAAAAATTTGATCAGGCATGGCGAGATAAAATAACGAGATCAATACAATTGTGTAAAAAGATATTGCAAAGCTTGACTTCATAATTTTATCATGTACTTGCCGTCGTTATAGAAGCGTCTAAAGGATATATCAGTTTTTTCCTTTGATGATTTGTGGAATCTACTTCAAGCCCATAAGGTGAGCTTCAATCATCTATTGAAAATAATAAGATAAAGCAATCCAAGGTGAATGAAGCCACAATCAAAATGATGCATAACCAATGGTCCAGATAGTTAGAGTTCAAGAAAGAAGAGGAATTCTGTAGTGGTTGAGGTCGTGGCTATGGAAGAGGTGAGGAAGGAAATGATGGGCATTAGGCAGTCCAATGAGAAAAGTAACGACAAAAATTACATTCAAGGGTCTCGCTGTTGAGCATAAAACAAATCGCACAGGTTGTGGACATGGCAAGAAACATGTTCGAGTGAGGGACTTCCTAATCCAATTTTGTGCTTAACCATAACAATATAGTCCATTTCATTGATTTTTCTCCATAGGGAGGTGGTTATATATCAAATCTTTTGAATGTAGGAAGGGGAGAAATACCAGTGGAGGTTTTTAAGATTTTTTTGATGATTTTTATGCTTTTGGTTATTTCAATTCATTTTAAGTTGATGAAAATCTGAAAAATTGTGTTTTATTGGTTACTGCACGCAATCTTAAGCATGTGATTGCTATAACCCTCTTAGTTGGAAAGATAGGAATTAGAAGGGATGTATTATTTGATGATAATAGCAAGTTGAATTGGAGAGGAAGCAATGATAAGAACAAGAACAGATTACTATGCATACTGGAATCACCTTTGATGCACAATTCAGCAGCAAATCCTAAATTACAGAGCCAGTTTAGTATAATGTTAACATGCCTAGAATCGACACCCGTTACAAGAAAGTACAGGGGTATACGCCTGTTAAATTCGTATGTGCGAGCCCAAAGCCTTTAGGCGTGAAGGCTTAGTACTATTATATAGACGCTATGGCAACCCTATTATGGTCTGTTTATGTGCCTCTCCATAATAAAACTTCTCCTCTTTCCCAGTGGACGTAGCCAATTTATGGTGAACCACGTAACATTGTTGTCTTTATTTTTTGCGTGTATATTTCTGATATTATCTAAAATTCCGCACAATAAGTTTATCAGGAGCCTCTCGGTTAATCAGTGTTCTTGAAGAATTCGAGAGTTTGCTTTGAACGTGAAAATTGACAAAATTTACAGGGGGGAACCGTTTAAGTTTATGGCAGATCAAGATGCGGGCTTTGTTGAAACACAAGGCTTCTGGGAGCCGTTGTCGAAATGATAAGAACGCCGTCGTTCACTCCTGAGATGGCGTTCTGGGGAAAAAGCGCACTCGATGATCATGTTGTGTCTCGCGGATGACCTCATACTGAGGTCTCGGATGAGAGATTGCCGTGCTGTCTGGGTTGAAGATGGAGAGTTTGTACATGACAAAATCTCAACCAACAAGCTGCTTCTGAAATACGTCTATTCGGTTTACGAATGGCTGAGGTGTACAAACCCAGACAGCGAAGCATTTAGAGCAATTGAAGACGTTGTTATTAGAAATGCGTATATCGATGTGAAGATCGAGGATGAAGATGCTGACCCTGACTTGCTGTTATTATCTCTCCCAATGTTCGTGAGAATTTGTTTGGAATCGTCATTGTTGGGAAAGCTACTGTGTCGCTGAAGAAGTCAGATCGGCACTAATAGAAGGTGAATTACGGCATAAAGGCTAATCGGCACAAGTACAGACATACAGCCTTCCGGTCTGTTGTCACCAGTAGCGGAAAGGGAAGGAAAAATGGCGGAAGAAAAATAAGCTATGCGGAAGGTGCAACACGCACGCAATGATGTTTTGTAATTATGCAAGTAGAAGGACATTGGAAATTGATTGTCGAAGAAAGAAGAACACGAGCAATCGGAAAAAACAATCAGTTTTGATTTCTCTGGGCGTGAGAGTGAAAGGACACCTGTCTTTTGCTCGTTAAACTGCTATGCTGAAAAAGACACCAATTCTAGAAGCAAGTACATTCCCTAGTTGGGATGAGCACACTCTCATTCCGAGGGTGGGTTCTTGTTCTGGGCATCCTATACCATCTGTACTAGGAGAGAGTGGTTGTCACGCACTTATTGAAGAAGATGGGAACGGACGGCAGCCATCTTGATGGGCACACAGTCTCTGTCTTGCAAAGGTGGTTGGGAAGGCTCGATCAAGATAAGAAACATGAGCGGTAGCTTCTGCACATTGAACGAGGTAAGGCACGGTTCAATTATGACAAAAAATCTGATATCTCTCAGTTCTTGGACAGGCAAGGGATTTAGCTGGTCAGGAAAAGATGGGTTCTGGGGGTCTGGAAGGTTCAAATATCCATTTGAAGGTTGTTCAGCGTGGGAGTGTTTGGGTATTTTCTACAGTTCCACGATGAAAGGTTTTGTTTTTTGTTTTCTGCCCTGTTTCATCGTAAGAAGGTCATAGGAGGATATGACTAAGTTATGGCACATGAGACTTGTGTGCATATGTGTGAAAGAGGGGATGCTGTAACATTCGTCAAAGGAAGATCTGTCTGAGGCGTGTCAATACGGTAAGCGCCTAGAGTTTCTGAACATTGTGTCTTTGTAAAAACATCGCAAACAAGTTTCCAAAGGCCATTCACAGCACATAAAGCACACTTGTATCGTACATGCATGTTCGGATTGCTGGGTGTCCATTTGCCGTGTTGAGTAGTTACTTGGGAAGGTTGCAGGTTTTTTTGCCATTATGATGATCTGTACCTCAAGGAATGACTTTGGTGTACAGATGAAGCATAAAAGTGAGATTTCCAGAATATCAAGGAGTGGAAAATTTTGATGGAAACAATCAGAAACAGGAGTAAGATTCAAAGAGGCTTGCCAACTGATGAATGGGTTGGAATTCTTTGCTGGTCTGAAGTTGATCAATTCTGTAAGGATGAAGGGATGGCTCGACATCGTAAGTAAAAATTACACTCACAGACAGACGGTGGAGTCTGAGGGGATGCATCACAACACTTCTGAGAGAGCAAAGGAGCATGCTCAACTCTAAATGCTGGGCTAGATAGAAGGTCGGGGCACACGAAGCTGGTACAGTACAACTTGCTTACTTGTATTAAACGCGGACACATAAAGGCTACAGTGCAACACACCTATGGAGAGGTGGTCAGGAAAAGTTGCTGATTATTCAAATCTGAAAGCTTTTGGCTGTACGGGTATTACATCCACGTCAGTGAAGGTAAGTTGAACCAAGAGCTAAAAGGGAGTATTTGTGGGCTACGGAGATGAGTGAAAGGTTTCAGAATCTGGTCTCCAGCGAAAGGGTTATTATGAGAAGGACGTTGTCTTTGGATGAAAAGTTCTCCTGGCCTAGAACATTGTGAAGTCTACAACTACGTCAGAAATGGGAGTTCGTGATAAAACAGGTGGGTTTCAAGTCCATTCAGAACGAGAGCGATTTGAAAGAACCTGAAGAAGAGGATCAAGAGCCAGAGAAAGAAATATATTTCAGAAATCTCTGCAATAAGATATCATCAGAGTATAGCTCAAAGAGTCGGCCTAGGAGGTTGGAGTTCGGCAAAACTATGAGGTAGCGTTTGAGGATATGGTGGGTTATGGCACTGCAGGTTGTGAAGAGGTAGCTCACTGAGCCGTCTACTTACAAAGATGCATTTTAAGTATTGATTTGAAAAATGGTTTGCCTGATAGGGAGATGAGATGGAGTCCTAACAAGAATCAAACATGGGATCTGGTCATTACAGCCTGCGGGGAGAAAGATATCACTTGCAAAGGGTTTTCAAGAAGAAGGGAAGCGGATACACAACAGAAGGAGTCAAGTATAAGCCAGGGTTGTTGCCAGAGGTTTCCAACCAAAGAGAGGGGTGGATACAATGAGATATCTCACAGTGTTCAGAAATTAACTCCATCGAGTGTTACTACGATAGTTCACATCAGAATCTTGGGAAGTTGAACAACTTGAGTGAAGGAACAGCGGTTCTACAGGAGTGTTGGAGAGAAAGAGATATACATGACTCAGAAGACGATGGTGACCAAGTTCCAGGGAAGGAAAATAACCGTATGCAATTGAAGAAGTCTTATAGGGACTTAATCAGTCTCCAGGACAGTGGTACAAAAGGTTTGAAGTATATGGTGAAGTTGGGCGTATACTCGCAGCTTAATCATGATTGTTTCGTTCTACTTACAATAGGTCAGGATGAATTGTTCATCTATCGTGGTGCTTTGTGTAGATGATATGACTAGGATAGTTGCAAAGAAGAAGTAATGACATCCGGATAAGCTGAATGGGTTTACTTAGTGCTGAGTTTGAGATGAATGGATCTGGGAGCTGCTCGGAGATTTCTAGAATGGAGATCTTAGAGAACAGAGAAGAGAAGGAACTTTTTTGTCACAGAGAAAGCTACATAGAAGGTATTGGCAAGGTTGGCTGTCTTCACTCTATGCATGATTAGAACACACCGGCTGCTGCCAATATCCATCTCAAACTGCAATCGTTCGCAATCACAGTCGAAGAAGAGTGTATGAGTATAGGTCACGTAGTCCCTATTGCCCGTGCAGTAGGAAGACTGTTGAGTATGCTATGGGTCTCACCCCCGTACAAGGCCAGATTTAGCACATGCAGTCAGTGTAGTGAGCAGACTCATGGACAACCAGGGAGAGAACATTGGCAGGGCTGTGAGAGAATTTTCCGGTACCTTAGAGGTATATTGACTTGGTCTCATTTATGGAGGTGAACTTAGTGCTTGGTTACTGGCTATTATTATTCTGGACTATGCGGAGATGTTGACACGAAGATCAATGGCTGGCATGTGTTTTACCCTTGGAGGATACTGTCGTCAGTTGGAGGCAACTTTGCAACCTACAGTGACTTTGTTACTAAGGAGCGGAGTACAGGCCTTGACAGAGGCTCAAAAGAGAGGGATTTGGCCCTGAAGTGCTGGTAGGATCTTGGTGTGCATCATGATCAGACTACGGTGTATTTGTGACCAGTTTGAGACGCAATTTGTCTAGCCAAGGTCAATCCTGATCATGAGAGAACGCCAAGCATATTGCCGTGAGGTATCAAATTCTGAGAAGGAGAAGAGAACAAGGTGAACGAAAGTAGGACCTGCTGATAACCCTGTGATGGGTGTTCAAAAGCCGGTTCCACGGGCCAAGTTTCAACACTGTTTGGACTTGCTCACAACATCAGGAAGCGTAAATGGGCCCTGCGGTTGGCAATGCTGAGGAAGAGAGGGAGCAGCTGGCACTATATAGTGCTCTGTAGAAATAGTGTTGGGACGAATTCAAACAAAGTGAGATTGTTAAATGCCTGAATCGGACCCGTTACCAACAGACAAAGGATGGGGGATCTCGCCGTCAATTCTATATGTTGGGCCAAGCCTGTTTAGGGTGTAGCGTAGCACTATAAGACGCTATGGCAACCCTATTAGTATTATATTGTGCCTTCACGTATAATAGAAACCTGCTCCCTCTCTTCCCATTGAACGTAGCCAATTCTTGGTGAACCACGTAAATTTATGGTGTGATTCTTGTTTTTCGTGTTTATTATTTTCTGTATTTTAGCTCGGAATTCGCACAACATATAATTCTCCAATTTATTTTCTTCAACTTCAGGAGACAGAATCTCTTCATCTACTACTCTTGAAGAGACTTATGAGCCAATTCCTTAAGTATCAATCAGCTAAAAAGTGACCCACAAGGTACACCAATGACATGTGATGCCCACTTGTCATTCCTTTGCAACGTCAGTACCATCACAATTGGAGAAGCGGCTAGAAGAAGAAAAGCTAGAGAGTGATGTTAGATAAGATGAATCTATAAAAAAGAATGGGAACCAGGTAGACAGCCCAAAATTAAAGCTCTTCTTTTGGGCCATAGGATATTACACAAAATATGGTAGTGATTTGAAGAACAATTTATCCGTTGCTCGATTTGAAACTGTAGACTTGTTCTAGCGGCTGGTGCTAGTCACAATATCTAGTATATAAATTTGATGTTCCAGTCGTGGTGCATTGTTCAATGGATACCTACAATAAGAGTCTATGTAGCAAAACAGAAGTGTGTTGTAAAGACTATGAGCAAATAAAGGTCTATGTTTTTTTTGTTTTTTTTTTTTTTTTTTCAATGAAAGAGGAGGTGTCTGTTGTGAAGTTAGCCACGCACCGTGCATGTAGCAAAATTGGGTATTTTCAGCAAAAAATAAAAGGGATATTTTGTAATGAGAAGTGATTATGAACACATATTGGATATTTAAATAACAAAGGTAATGCTTTCATTTTTCTAGCTCTTCTATTTAACGCTGGTGGAGAATTAAGTCTCAAATGAGGAATGAGTGCTTGAGATGTAAGATTATGGGGTTAATACATTATTGTCTTGGCGTTGAAGTCCATCAAAGTGATGAAGATTGATATTTATTCAGCAAAAAGACGGCGCCTTCTGACCTCCCCCTTGCTAATCTCGGACTTCTTGCTCACCACACCTACGGTGAGTACCGGAGTCCGACACGGGGCCCGTGTTGTTGCGCGGGCGGACCAGGCGGTTCACGGACTTGCTTCATAGAAATATGCCAAAACTTCTGAATTAAGTTTAGTGTGCTTAATCCAAACCTTTTGCCACACCTATGAAAGTTGGTTAAAACCGGACAGCCTTAAGGATGTAGCCCGAGCTGGATGATGCTAATGTTTCAGAAGACTTGTTGGACGTTTAACTTACCTAAAACCATACTCACCCTAATATTGCACTTAGGTGGGGTACAAAAAAATGTTTACCAGTGTTTATGACAACCTGTAAAGGGTTCATTTTGGAGCAGGAAAAGGTAGTTTCTACATTGTGTCTGTGGTTGGAACTATGGACACATCGGATTTGGTATTCGTAAGTGCTATCTTCAATGTGGGTTCATGATAGTGACTATGTGGTTCATTTGGTTAGGATAGACGAGACGTTCACAAACCATTACTTTACTCTTGGCGACAGGAGTAATTATTAGATCTAAAGAGTAAGCTACAACAAAACCTTACCACATCTGAGTGAGAAA
The DNA here is from genome assembly GCA_027704765.1 of Solanum habrochaites. NCBI lineage: Eukaryota > Viridiplantae > Streptophyta > Magnoliopsida > Solanales > Solanaceae > Solanum > Solanum habrochaites. Next base: position 15,483,060 of record JAKWJA010002489.1, on the reverse strand, counting down.
CATTGCAGCCACATCCACCGCTTGGCCAAGCTATCTGTTTATAGCAGGTTAGCAGAACTCAGCAGCAAAAACACGAAAAGGGTGCATCAGAGACATATTGAAACAACAAAGCATCATTATCCATGTCAAAGATTTCAAATTTTTCATTGTTATAAAGAAGAACGTTGAATATTCGCTTCCATTTACACATCGAGATTCTGTGTTTAAAGGGAAGATCACTGTTATGGAAGTATTACAACACTTATAAGCAATTAGCCACAAAGTACGAAGTCATTGGCAGCAGACAAGCTTTAGTTCGTTAGAGGGCGTTGCTTTGAGTCGTAACTCTAAACAACGGGGAATATGAAGAATAATTCAGGAGAGTATTGACCATTGTTCAATTATTTTTGTTAGTAGAGTCTAATTTGAGGGCTAGTTGCTTAGAAAAATGTGGGAGCATGGATACAATACTTTCTAGGTGTGTGTTTGGTTACTATTAGTTGTTTAACTAATGGACAGTAGTGTTATTTCAGTCATCTTAGTTGTTGATCTTTAAGTGCATGTATAAAGTTGTACTGCCGATGATTTTATCCTAAAAAATAGAAAGACTCAGTAACATTCTCTTAACTTTCAATAGCCTCGTTTCTGCTTTAAAGTTTCCAGCCTATTACTATGGGGACATGGTATTATCATCAATAACAATAGGATTATAATATTAGAGGAATTTCAGAATAATGCATAGACTGAAATAAGAAAAATATAATAATTGAAATGTTCAATTAACATCAAGATTACTGGAACTTGGTATCATAAATTTTTTTAGTGAATTTTTGGGTTCAGCCTAAGGACATCTAAGTGTGGGTCTTGTTAGTTTGTAACCTTATTGTGAATTTGCAGGTTGTGAAATATCAACAAAAAAGTGAAAGGATTTAAGTCCCAAAGTGATTATTCAGTTACTGAGGAAAGTGATACTAAACCCTTTTGAAGTACATAGAATGGGTGTCTGTCCTTGTGGTATGGGTTGGGGGGTAATGGAATATGCAGGAGTGGTTGACTTGTCCGTGTTGAATTATTCTAAGCATTAAAAAAGGGTAGTAAAAGCATTATGATTAATTGTGGTGTGTAATCAGAGTTTGATGAATGTTTTGAAAAGTCTTAGGACTCATTGTTATATGGAGTATGTATTGTATTAGTTATTTAAATCACATTCAATTTTCACATAAGGAATTATTATTACTTGACATGGCATTGCACTATCTTTTATATCAGTGATGAACGCGGTGATCTGGGGAGTTGAATTTTGCTGAAAGTTTGATGAGGAATAATGAGTTTAATCCGCTTAGGATATATAATTGTTAAGTAATGGTGTTGATTTGGGTGTTTGTAAATGTGTAACAGCGTTTAGGAGTTGGGTGATGTACCAAAGATTTGATGGGAAATAGGGGCAAAAGCTCGGAACTTTGAACAAGTGAGAACAGAAGGAGTTGAGAACTTGAAAAGTCCTCTTTTTGCTTCAAGTAAAAAGAAATTATCCCCTTATCGGTAGATGGAGAAAAAATAGTGGGGGGAGAGTTCTAATAAAGAAACACTACTATCAATGTTAAAAGGGTTGGAAAGAGGACCTCGCACCGTCGTCGTTGCTCGCTCGACTTGGATCTGGCTTTGGGAAAATGTTAGAGATTATTTGTGGGACAAATGTTTTTAATATATTTAATTATTTAATAATTAATTAAATCAGATGACCAAAACTTTTCAATTAATTAATTGATAACAAAAAAGTGTTCGTTATTTAGTTGAAATTAATCGAATCTTTAACCTTTTCTAGATGATTAACCCGTCTCAACTCGGATTAGCGCGCACCCGTTGATTAAAAAAGTTCTCGTTGTATTTAAATTCCCGCCCCTTTTTGAAACGCATTGTTCCGAAAGGTTGCAACTTTCAGGAGCAGTCAGTACCATTTGAAAAAGTTTGCAAACTTTCATTAATGGTCGTGTAGATTATGAAAGGGTTGCAAGTTTTTGGAACATGTTCTCTTGCCTATTCAATAATACCGACATTCACTCGTAGAATTTTTCTTTATGATTTTATGATTTTCTGTCTTCTTTGCTTAAAAACTTTGCTTCGTTTACTTTACTGTTGTTGGGGAGTGGTTCTCTAACACCAGAGTTGTGTTGTATCTAGACGCTGCTAATTGAGATTCTTTTACCCTGGGCGGACAATTCCAACCAACATCAGATGCCTAGAGGGAAGATTTCTTAAGGGGACACTGGAGTTAGTGAATCTTGATCTTTGTTCTATTAAAAATTTTTCAGATGCTGGATGTTTTACAGATTTAGTTTTGTTTTGAATCAATTTTTGTTACTCTTCTAATGGTTCAGTAAATTTGGTTAATTGTATTAACAAATTGATTAGAATCAGTATTCTGATTTTTTCTACACAGATTGATAACATTTAAAGAAATTATTTTATTATTAATTTGTGTTTGCTTTGGGGGGGGGATGGAGACTAAAATCTTGTTATTGTATACTCCTACAGTCCGCATTATAAGTATTGCTACTAGACGTATCGACTTTATTGATCAGAAGACAATCAACGGTGTTACAATGGTTGTTTCTGCACCACCCGAACTGTTGTACCACAAGCAGAGAAACCAGGTAAATTAACTGGTGTGAAGGTTCAAAGGATGACATTAACAGGTGGATTTTATGGCTTACACGTCTTGTCGCAGAAATTTACCATGAAGAAACCCAGTGTGTATGTTGTTATATGCTGATAGGAAACATGATTGTGAAGCTGACAATAGACAGACTTCCTATGTAAAAGTCTACCATTGTGAGTTCTTTAGAGGATGAATATATAATGTCTCTAGTGCTAAACAACTCAAAGTAGTTTGTGCATGGCACTTAATAAGAATTATTAGGACAAAAGATTGCATGCTTGAAAAAGTTTGTGGTCGAAGCAAAGTTTTCAGGGATATAGAAGGGTAGATACGGTTCGTTTCGTAAAAATGTTGGGATCACAAGTGCAAGAACTTAACTTCTTTTTCATGATCTGATGCTGAAGATATGGTAGTAAATGAAGCTTTTCAAGTGGATGAAATGATTTAGAAGTTGCCCCTCTCATGGAACGACTTCAGAAATATCTAAAGCACAAGCGTAAAAGAAATGAACTTGGGAAGGATCTAGATGTCTCAATATTGAGGGAAGATACAAAAACGCCGAAAGAAGTCTTGTAAGATATTCAACAAAAGACTTTTATGGAGTTATAATGTTGAAGGAAGCTCATACCACAAGATAAAAAGTTTAAAGAAGTCAAACGGGAAGAGTCTGAACGTCAAGACATAAAGTCAGAGGGCAATGTTTACAAACTAGGGCAAGGATGGGATAGGTTTCTGATTGTCGGCTCCAGGAAAGGACAAAGACGAAGGCAAAGGCAACAAGAAGCTAAACATCGTGGAAGAGATGGAAGATGCAAGAATGATTGTGTTCAAGGATATAGAAGTGTAAACTTAGTTGAAATCCCAAAGAGTGGTTTCTCGGACTCAGGTTCATGAGTACGGTGGTTTTGCGTGCTTTAAAAGTTGTTATTTCTTAAGATCTTGTGTTTGTGCTAAGCGCTTTTGGTAGTATAGTAACAGTTTTATTTTGTTTGCAGGATAGAAGTCCAAACCCAAAATGCAGAGAAATTTACAAGAAAAAAAATGAGATTCAAAAAGATGTCAAATCAAAATTTTTCTGCACAAAAAAGCAGCTGAGATTAGTGCAGAGGTGACCCATGAAGGTCATATACGGTTCATGTTACAGTAGATGGGGATGTCGACTGATAGTTTAGCATCTGGAGACTCGTCCGGGAAACTAACCAAGTGTGGGCTATAGAAGATCCGACAGTCGTCGATGATGACGGACAAGTTCCTGTTGACTCATCGATAGTTCAAGGATAGTCTCGAACCCGAATGAAGAAAGGCTAAGTCTGGAATGATGAAAAGACATCGACGAACCGTAGAGCATTGATGTTACCATGTGTTGGTTCTCACGATTTGATTTAGAGAGGGAATGCCAGCTGAAGGATGAAAAAAGAGTTAGTCGGACTGGTGGAGGGCAGGCGACGGTCAGTCGTTTCACGACAAAGGACCATCTATGGGGGTCGTCGATTACAACCATGTTATTTGAGACAACTTCCTTATTTTTAATTCCTTTTTAGATTAGCACCTATTTTTTAAGTAATAGCGGGTAAAAACCTCTTTTTGGGGGTTGGATTCTATTAAATATTGTTCATATTTGTGTTGGGATTGGGTTTTTAAACTTAGCATTAATTAGTTTTCGGATTTGGTTTTCAAATGATTTCTTGTTATTTCAAGTTAATTTCTGATTTCTTCGAATGTCAAAGTAATTTCATGTGTTATTGTTAACAAATATTAATTGTGGTTCGATATGCATGGGTAACTAAATCAAAACTAGGATTGTACGACCTGGGTACTGAACAAGTAGACAGAGCTTAATAACAATTCTCAAATTAGGCTATTGGATGTAGTGATAATTCTTTCACTTAGAAGCTTTTTACGAGTGCAGGGTTAGAAAATTGTCTTGTTGCTAGTGGCGATGAGGCGGTAGTTATTAAAGAAAAGGAATTATCAACATAAATTATGTGGGGGTACTAATATAATGGATAGTCTCGATTGGTGCGAAGTAATAATTAACACAGTATATCGAATATGAGTGTTTAATATGAAGAAAGTTAAGGTTAGTAGCTTTTATGCAGTAGCCGGGACCAGGTATGGGGGTGGAATAGCCGCAATGCCGGACCAAAAATTTAGGATATCTAACTATCAACTTTTTGACATTGCAATATGCAATAGGGAAGAACTTGCATAGCTAGGAAAAGACGTTTAGATGAACCTATTGGGAACAACTTTACAACCTAGTTTCTCTCACAATTGAAAAAAAAAACAAATGTTTATGTCCATGTTACTTTTTGTTACATAGAGTTATTGAAGAATTTATTTCATCAAACCCCCCTTTTAATACCTATTTTCAGAAAGAACTTGACTTAATAAAAATAATTGTACATTGGAAGATTAAGTCTAAACCATTTTCCCATGCAATCAACCCCAACCTATTAGTTGAGTTTTGTTACGGGTGATAGGACAATTTATATTCGTTAGGGAGTGTAATTTGAGACGTAGCAACTGTGGCGCTGCCGCCAGGGAAAGTGACTTTTGATTAAACATTAATAATGTTACTGAAGTTAGTCAACAATTTAGTGATTTTAGTATTTCTTTTGTTTTTTTTTTTTTTTCTCAGGTTCTAGATATAGTGTAAGCCAAGTACACGGAGCCGGGGGAGAACTTTTGTTCGAAGACTGAGAAAATCAGCCAAAACCCAATACTCTTGGTGAAGGGATTAATAAGGCATCCTCCAACTACCCTTGATGCGCACAATCGGGTAGTTGCGGAAAATCAAGCTCTAATGTATGAGGATGAAGCCTACGATCTCGATCCCTCAAGAATTATAGGGGAAATGTCACATTAATAATTTGTAGACCTCTTACCCCATGGGGCACACGTTCGTGGGAGCTAACGTAGTTTGATGCAAATGCTCACCACGAGGAAGGGTTTGCGATAACGTCTATATTAGAGAGATTAAGTGATGGGCGAGGTTGGGTGAAATGATGGAAATTGCTGTACTTCCCTGATGAGCATGGGATTGGCTGCCTTCTCATGATTTGATTCCAGGTTCGCCGATTTTCCCAACTTCATCTGGCTAGTGATATAGTCCCATTGGACTTGTCATTCCATTAGAGGAAGAAAGTTCATGCATGAGGTGAGAAAGTCTTTTTGGGATGAGCTTTACTTATATCGGAGTTGTGTTTGATGGGAATATCGTTGTTGCATGCCGGAGGTTGAGAGGTTAAGTGTTTTGGGCATGCCACTCCATCGCATGTGGGTGAGCACATAGTGGTATCCAAACTGTCACAAGATTTGACAGTATGGTTACTATTGGCCACCCATTCACCAAGATGCGCACGATCTTCACCAAGTCACGTGGAAGATGCCAAAGAGATAGAGGAATTTCTAAGCGGCCAAGAACAGCTCTCTAAAATATGATTTCTAGTGATTGAGTTATTTGATGTATGGGGCATTGATTTTAGGGCCGTTGTGAGTTCTCATGGGATGAAATATATACTGTGGTTTGTTTTAAGGGAAAGTAAGAGGACCCAAATGAAAACACATAGCTAAACTGAGGACTATATGCAAAAGTTGTGTGGGGAGGCCAGACTTAGATATGAACGTCTTCGGGTTGCGGGTGTTTCCTCTATCATTTACGGGAGTTGCATCAATTTGGTTTACTGAGATACTCTATAATTCCATATACACTTGGGATCACTTCATAGATGTATTCCTAGACAAGTACTATCCAGTGTCCAAGAAGTTTAATAATAAGGATAAGGTGAACAACTTTGTGGCACTACCGGAAGATGTATTCCTAGACAAGTACTATCCAGTGTCATTGAAATAGTACTTCTATCGGGGTCAAGATGAAGACAATAAAGGAGTACTAGATACTATTGCGGGGGGTTATATAACGAGTGCACTTATTTCGAGATCGCAGAGAAGTTGGAGAAAATTTCTTGCAACAATAAGAGTTTAGTACTAGAAAGTCACACACTGGGAGAAATACCTTTGTAGTACAAGCTACAGACTATCCGACAGCAGATGAAATTCGTGAAGAGATGGATCAAATGATTACTGAGCTCGGGTTGGTATTCAAACATGACACTGGAGGTGCAGAAAAGGTAAATGAGGTAAACTACTTGACTAAACAACCACCGCGAATGGATGACTACTATTATGAAGAGGATACTTATGCAGTGAATGATCAGACGATGTTTTTCTGACAAAACGCCCAACGATTCAATCAGGAGAATTGGCGTCAAGGTCAAGGAAATAAAGGTCAAAACTATGGTAATTACTACAGAGAGGGTTAGTATGTTTGAGATGGAATCTACAACCACGACAACAACTTTAATCGGGGTAACTATGGTAATAAAAATGATCGAAGTGGGCCCTATGTTCCCTCTCAAAATCGGAAAGTTGCTCCTAGGGATGGTAGAGGTAGTATAGCGTGAGTTGAAGATATGTTGCAGAAGATGAGGAGAAGGTTTGATTCTAGTGATGAGAACGCCCAGGAATTGAGAAGTGATTTAGCTAACATTGGGCAAAAGGTGGATGCATATGCAGTCTCGATTAAACATTTTGAGTTACAAATAACCCAATTGTCTACTATTGTGAACCCACACCAACCAGGCATGCTTCCTAGCAATACCATTCAAAATCCTAAAAAAATAATGGACATTGCATGACAGTCACTACTCGAGGAGGTAAGAAAACTATTGATCTGCCTAGGCCGTATGTGGTTGAAAATGAGATGAGAAAAGATGAAGAGGTTGTGGAAACTAGTGGAGAATTGGTGGACAAAATGGTGAAAGAAGAAGAGGTACCTTAGAAAGTGGTCCCCATTCCTATACCTCCACCACCATTCCCTCAGATATTTCTGAAGAAGAATGAGGATGGTAAACACCGACGTTTTATCACTATGTTAAAACAGCTTTTCATCAATGTCTCTTTGATAGAAGTTGTGGAACAAAGACCGAGTTATGCTAAGTTCATTAAGGATATGGTTACAAAGAAGAGATCGGTAAGTTTTGATGATGATAACTTAATGCAGCATTGTAGTGCTATTTCCACAAGGTTTCTTGTGCAGAAGAAAGAAGATCCAGGAGCTTTCACTATTCCATGTACCATAAGATTATTACACTTTGCTAAGCACTATATAATATAGGTGCAAGCACAAACCTCATGCCTCTTTCCATTTATAAGTAATCGGGTTTGGGCGAACCAACGCCCACTGCAATGCGGTTAGTGATGGCCGATCGAATGGTGAAGAGGCACATTGGGATAGTTCATGGTATGCTCGTGAAAGTGAAGTTGTTTATATTTTCGATCGATTTTATGATTCTTGACTGTGAGGTGGACTTTGAGGTCCCTATTATTCTTGGAGGCAGTTCCTTTCCACTGGTCGTTCCTTGGTTGATATGGAGAAAAGGCAAATGAATTTTAGATTGAACAATGAAGAAGAAACATTCAACATTTGTAGGTCCATGAAGCAGAGTGGTGAGCTCCAAACGGTATCTGCTATATCCTACATGGTTGAGAGTACGTCTAAGGTACAAATTGAAGAACCATGGGATAAAATATGTACTTGTGCGTGTAATACGTGTAAAATGGTTGAAGCTAAGCACTTTCTAGCAAGGATTGATGGAAATAGATAGACAAAGGAACTTGAAAGTTGAGGAACGTGAAGAATTGAGAACTTGAAAGTTCCCCTATGCTTTATGAAAAACATTTGTCCCCTCCATCGTAGTGGAATGAAAAATAGGAGATTAAAAATAAGAAACACTCGTATTAATTGTTAAAAGGGTTGGCATAGGGATTCCCCTCGCGCAGTCGGTCGGTGCTCTCGCCACTTCGACTGACCGCACTTTGGAAAATGATCATTGATAGATTTTTTTTCTATAAGTTTTTTTTAATTATTTTTTATAAATTAATGGCCAAACATTTTTCACTTAATTAGTTATAAAAAAACGTTTTCAGTTATTTGTTGTAATTAACCAAAATATTTCAACTTTTTTGGGAGTTAATTAACCCGACCCCGACTCGAATCCTCCCGTGCGCGAACCATTTTAGGTTTAAAACTTTCAATTTAATTAAATTTTCCGTCATTATATTTGGAAATGACTATTCTGAAAGATGCCATTTAAAAAATCATTACCATTTGAAAGTTTGCAAACTTTCATTAATGGTTGGTGTAGCGATTTCTGAAAGGTTTGCAACCTTCAGAACTGTTCCTCTTGCTATAAATAACACTCCTCTTTAAATTTTTCCTTACATTTTCTGATTTTCTTCTTCTTTTGCCAACAAAAATTTTTCTCGTCGTGTACTTAATTGTTGTTAGTAGTTTTCACTCATACTAGAGTTTTCAGTATCTATACGCTTGTGATTGAGATCATTTTTCCCTGGGAGGACATATTCCTAAATCAAACCTCGGTATCTAGAGGGGAATAATTTTCTTACGGGGACACTGGAGTTTTCAGTGGACTTGATTTTTCCCCTGTTAAAAATTTTTCAGATTCTGGTAGGTTTTTACGATTTTATTTTTTTGAAATCCATTTTTGTTCATCTTTCTTACTGTTTTTATAAATTTTTGGTACTTTGGTCTTCTGCAAGATTTTATAAGAAGCAGTATTCTAATTTTTTCAAACCCATATTCACATTAGGTTGGGATGATTTTATTTTATGCAGGTTTTTTTTGTTATTGATGAATTAACGCTTTGTTGTTGGGATATTTAGTATGTTAAAGTGTTTTTTGTTGTTTGCGTTGGTTGCTAATATTAATTGTGACAAATATTAGGTTGGCCTCGTTGTTTACAGTTGTATTGTTGAGGTTTGGGGGGGGGGGGGGGGGGGGAAAAAAAAACTTGGGCTTCTTCTGAAGATTTGTGAGGCAGTTGCTTGTTATTTCAGGCAGACTTTTCTTCCTCCTTAATTATAATCTTGTTCTGGTCTAGAAACAATGTCCATCTAGAACTTGTATTTTCTTTCAATTTTTGTTAGAAACAAACACATTAGAGGCTTGTACACGTCATCATTTTCGTTTTAAGTTGATTTCGAAATATTCGCATTAGATCGTGAAAGTTTGGATTTTATGCGGACTTGTCCTTGTTGAGATAAGACGAGTGTCATCACGTACTACTTAACGTGACAATTTTCTACTTGAGAATTCCTAAGATAAATAACATATAGGAAATGAATCGAGGATTTTAAGTACTTTTGAGGGAGATAATTTTCTAGTCTTCCACAATATCCTTTTAGTTTTTAGCAATTTTAATTAATACGAGACTTTTTAGTTATAAAATATCTTATTTTTATTCATTAGATTTTTGAAAAATGTCATTTTCTGTATTTATTAGAAAATGTACGAGAATCTTATTTCATTCAAATTATGGAGTCGTCATTTTGTGAAAGATGTTATATAAAACCTCAAATTTATTTTGTACCCTATACCAAATTGTTTTTAATTAATACCTTGGAAATTTATTTTTTACAAAACCTAATAGATGCATGTGAGAAGATATCCCTTTATGAAAAAACAACAATTGGTAAAAGCAAGATAACTCTTTCCTTCAAAGAAATTTTGTAATAACTTTCGTTCAGATTATGCCCATCCTTGAAGAACCTAAACATGTTTATTTTTTCGGAAACATTTTCTGTAATAGGTCTCTATTCAATTTATCTGGGATTTTTAAAAAAAAAAAATTTTAAAGACCCTTTCGGAGTCCATTTTTTTCAATAGGATGGCATATTCTGTATAAATCTATAAGACTTCAAAATTTAAATGATTTTCCAACATTAGGTAAAACAATTCCTATGTCTAAAATGTGAACAATTAAAAACATTTGGAAGTGGTATAAAAAGCACCACAAAATATGTTTAAACTCAAAAAACTCAAAGACCACGTAAATTGAACTAGAAAATATTTCTTTTATTTCTTTTATCCTTACTAAGTTTTACGGCCGTGTGTCGGCCATCATATTGTAAGAATATTGTAAAACAGAATTTATTACTAAATCACATCTTTTTAGTAAATAATTAAAATTGTAGAACATAGAACACTACTTTTAATGGTATATAAAGATTATCATACATTAATGTAATTTTGAGTTTACAATGACCAAATTAGTAAACATTTTCAAAATAGATTTAAGTTCCAAGGTGTGAAAAGTTTCTTATTAGAAGTAGCATTATTTAGCTCACTGCAATTTTCCATCCAAACAATCCAAAAACCAGGACAATTTTTTAAATATTACACAACATATCTTTTCCTCTTGATGTTATGTAACACATAAATGATGGACACCATTTAAGTTTAATTTTTGTCTCTTAAATATCGTTCTTAATTTAGTATCTGTGTGCACTAATAAGGAATTACCATAAATATGTTAATATTTTCTGCTTTTATACATAATCTATATTTTATCCAATTAATATTTGAGTACGACTAACTATCATAGACACGTAATTCTAATTAAAAAAAAAAAAGGTTTTTATTATATGATGATGTGGTTAAATTGAGTTTTGAGTGTCTGTCAACTATTTTGCTTCATAAATTCTTTGTTTATTATAATATACTAGTAGAATATTTTATTTTTAATATTGAGTACCATTACCTGTGGTGAAAAATATTTAAATTTTTTAAGGTTTCTATCTTATTTGTTGTAAATTGAATCTTCTCCTTTTTACTTTTTGTTAACTGCGCCTACATATAATATGTTGTGATCTAATGGAAGTATCAAGAATCTTATAGAAGTTGTACCGTCATATAATTGTTAAGTTAAGCTGTTACATCTTGAAACTTGAAAAATCTAATAATAAGCTAAGACACCAAAAAGAATGATTATGGAAATAAGCAGGGAAAGCTAGAAATTTCTTAAGAAGTGTAAATGGTGGTTTTTGATCATTTTTCAACGGTCATACTCCTAGCTCAGTAGAAGTTAGGTTTGAGTTCTTTAATAGGTTTTTTGGAAATAACCTTCCGGAGCATCTTTCCCCACGGAGCCGATTAGCGCCATTTTCGAGGTTTTAGAGGGAGATATGCATTTCAGAAGTTTGGGCTACTTGGACTGAGGAAAGTCCAATCCAGAAGGATAAAGTAGTCCTTTTTACCCTACATTTCTTAAATTGTTTTAAGTGTCTAATGGGGGTATAAACCACTTTTTAGTTCAGATTTGAAATCACTTTTTCCGCTTAGGGTTTGGGGAGAAAAGAGCAAGATTTCACAAACGCTAAAGAGATTCAAGTGATCTATTGGGGGTGAATCCCTAATCGAGAATGCCACTCTTTCAGTGTTGAGTTCGTTCACCCACACACCAACTGGGTTTATTAAGCGAGTTTTACACCCCTGAGCAATTGCCTAACCATAGCCCCTCAGCGAAGGCGCTTGTCTGACAGGTCCTCTTGGCGCACCCGCGCTAGCCAGAGTGCCCTCATCGGACCAAGTTTGTCCGTCATGCATATAGCACTTGTCCGCTCCTCTCAAAGAGCCAGGTTCACCTGGATACCGCCCTTTTTTCCCTATCTATCTTTGCGTACTAGTTCCTAATGATGTACCATGACAATTCCTATCCGACTTTCAACAGTTCCAAGTACTCTAAACATCATGAATCAAAAAAATCCCATAAACATGATATCATGATCCCCTTGTCCTAATTTATTCAATAAATTTAATATCAAAGTCAAAAAGTTAAGAGTCACGTTAAAATTAAGATGCAAGTCAAAGTAGTCCCTAAAGCATTCAAGAGTCTTAAAACAAACATTTTAAAATTTTATTAAGGTTTCAAGAAATGATTAGCAAAAAAAAATAAAAAGTTGAGTTAAGTTCTCAAAGCTATAAGGGAACTAAGTATTACCTAAAGTTAAGTTTTTTCAAGTGAAGCAAAGAGTAAGAGCGGATTTTATTTTTCCTCATGAGTTATAAGGGAACTACGTACCATGAAAGTTTTATAAATGTTTTCACCGTAAGTTAAGAGAAACTAATATTTCCAAAAGAGTTTTGATAAATAAAAAGCGTAGGCATTGATTTTCCCAAGAGACTTTTTAAAGCTAAATATGGTCAGCTCTGACATTATATTAATCTCAAAGGCACCCCAAGAGGTTGAATCACAGACATATTACTTTTTAAACAATGCTTGAAGATTAAGTCAATACTTTTTTGAGTAGTATTGAACCACCGATTGGGGATGAGAGTTCATATTAACTCAAGTTCTCCAGTAGCAATCATGGGTATAAGGTCATCTTTTTAGATGGATTCGTGAGGTTAGCCATTGGTCCATACGTTGGTCCGTGATCTGGGGCTGCAACTTGTTTTAGGGGCCCTTACCATGGAGGCCATCAAAGAGATGGATGGACCTAGGCAGACATGGATCCCTACCGTAGGTCACTAAATTTTTGCACAACCTTTTGTTTGAAGGGGTCTTGGGGTTAGCTTAGGGTCCTCCCTCACGGACCTGTAGGAGTTCCATGGGAGTCGTACCTTTACTTTTACCCCTCAACCCCCTCAACCATGATCAGGACAACATTAAACCACCTCAAACCTCATGAAAAAAATGGAACATAACTCACTAGTTAATCTCTAGTTGGCATTTATTTATGCATTTTACGGGACGTTACAACAACAAACCCCCCCTACCGTATCCGCGAACCCCCCTCAATAAAAAGAATTAGTTTAAATTTAAAAAATTGATTTCATTCAATTTATTTTTTAGTTTTTTTAGCCCATCTCACCCTACCCCTCTAATCCCTCCCCTACTCCACCCACCCTCCCCCAAAACAATTAAGTTTTTTTAAAAATATTTTCATTTTCCACTTTTCAATCCAACCAATTATTTTTTACTCAATAAAAATAAATAATATTTTTCTCAAAAGAATTCATCATTAATGAAACACTAAAAAAAATCTTTCTGACTTTTTTTCTACATGATAAAATAAGTAAAAAATTTACTTGTGTTCACGAAATTATTTCCATGGAAAACATGTTCGTTCGTACCACACAACCACCAAAAAGGTCCAATTAACTTTAAAAAATTGATTTGAGTACCTTAGTGGTCAAACTTTCTATTTTTCTTTCTTTACGAGTGGTATTAACGTGGTAGTTAAGAAATTTGAATTATTTAATGAAAATTTTGGTTTTTTGAATTTAAAAAATTACAAGTCAATCTGGTTTATGTACTTTAAGTTTTATTATTATTATTATTATTATTATGATTATTATTATTATATTATTATTATTCTTTACAATACAAATTCCACTTTAAAAATCAATATTTTTCTTGAGTTCCTCAGAAATAAGGTATATTTACGATCCAGTCATACTCCCCCCTTTATACTTTTCAAAAGTTTGATATATCTTAGTAAAATTTCTGATTACATTGTCACTAAGTATGACATGATGGTTAGAATGGTGTTCATCACTCAAGGGACAAAAAAAAAAAATTTCCTGATATTTTTTTAAGCTTAGAACTTGGTTTAAGCAATTTTAATCTCCTTGGTGAATCTATTTGTGTTGCTAATTCCAATTCATTGGAATACGTAAATTTAAACAATCAAGATCATAAAACAAAAAATAAACAAACAGAAACAAAGAAAAACACAGTAAAAAAAAGATATGTTATCTTAAGAAAATTTTATCATATGTAGCAGTACATTTTTTTAATTTGGACACTTACAATATTTATTAATAAGTTAATTGTGTTTCTACATAGAACAATTTAAGAATAATACATTTAATCATACCTTAATAATATTTAGTAATGCATTGTGTGAATTTTTTACCAAATAAGTATCAGATAATATTTTAAAATACTTTACCGTATTGTAATTTTGCATGCTAATTCACTTTTAATACGTAATAAGCTTTATCATAATATTGCATTGTAATTTATTATAATATAATAAATAACAGATCACTTCGACTAAAATTTTTGTTCAAAGTAATCAATCACCCAAATATTTTTAGAAACTTCCTCCGGTCAACTTTTCCACGCCCGAAAAACGCTATAGAACAATATGTGCATTTACTCAAAATGGGTAGCCAATTGACTTACTTCAACATTTTACTTTTTAAAAAATATTGTCCAAACACAACACTTAATATACGTTAAATTTTCTTTTTTCCCCTATTCTTTTCTAAAATTTTTCTTATGTGGATATGATTTTTACTATTGACATAGTACATAAATATGTTTTTTAAGTGGTATTGTTATAAAAAAGTGACATTAAGTTTCAAAATAATGTTGTGGTGACATAGTCTTTTGAGTATGGGGTGTTAAGGTGACAATTATGTGATTAATAATTCAGGATTGTGGAGTTGCCCTAAAACTTATCAGATTACAGTTTTGTGGCGGCTCCACTCCAACTTGAAATGAAGTTGTAAAGGAGAATTTCACATATCTATTTCACCAACTTTTGTGGAAATTAAATGAGGTGTAAAATGGAAATTGACTATGCCAACCTAATTTAAAACAAATTTGGTGGGAAATCTCAAGCCAAAAGAGGAATAAAAATTTTTCCCCCTCCTCTGCCGTTGTAGTCATCCGTTCTCTTCTTCTTCTGCTCCGTCTTTGCTTTGTTTTTCCTTTCTCCTGCTCTTTTTCATCTTTTCTTATTTTCGGGTACATTGGCGGGTCTCCGCTGGTAGTGCTTTTCTCTCTTCTTCTTGAATCCGTGTTTTGACCTAAATAGTATCTGTAACTAATGGACCAATTTCATTTGGTTGAATTGGGATCAATGGGAGGACATAACTTACTTCTTCTCTTACTTAACTACTACTACTATATAACTACTGGTACTCTCCCTACTAAACTACATAAGCGTTATACAGCATTGTTTCTTCTGGTAATACAATTTATAGTTTTTTATTTAAATCAATTCATTATCAAATCTGATCTGGGTACACTGCAGTTGTTTTCAATAATTTGCATTTGCATTTCTAACATATTGTTTATAGTTGCAAACCATTAACTATTATAGCATATTATATTTCATATTTAGCAAGTGATTTACAATTTTCACCACAAAACAGTCATAGGTAGAACTAATGACTTAACATCTCGCAACAAAATAGTTATGGTGCAGACCATGTGATTTATTTTCACAACATACCAATCATATGTATCAACATATGAACTTATCTCGCAACCAGAATAATCATATATTTGCTAATATGATATAAATAAAATGTATCAACATTGGTGTTTTTTCACAAGAGAAAAAGTCATTGTAGCAACACATACTTACATCTCACACAGAATAGTCATATGGTTTTCTACGTATGATTACCTAAAAAAGTAGCAACATGTGATTTAGTTTTCACAACAGAACAGTCATATTTAACAACATATGACTCAAATATCGCCAACAATACGCATATGTTGCTACATTGCTGATCCTTCATAATTAGTAATTGTTTTTTAGATATTTTTCTTCAGGGTACTATGTCATGAGTTGTTAGGATTTGATTGTCATGGTGAATGGGTATCGAGAAGAAAAATTGATTCATATGGCGTTTGTAGGATACAAAAAACGAGGAGCTGGTTTTAGTAGGATTGATGTCGAAAAGAAACATTTTGCATGATGAGTTCGTTCATTTAGTCTGCAAAAGGCTGGATCATTGTAAATCCGCAAGAATCTTTTCATGAGTTACATTTCCCATTTTTTCTATCGATAAGGTTTACCCTTTAAATACTGATCAATCTCTTTAGAGTGTTTCTTGAGGAACAGAAAACCAGCCAATGAAGAGTCTAACGTGGAAGAAATGTTCTATCGAGAAGGTCATTACGAAGACCATCGGCCTAACAAGATTATTTATTTATGAATCACTACGGACATGAATAATCCTGATGATAACGATTGGATTAGGTGAAGGGAAGCTCAAGCTTAAGGGTTGGACCTGGAGAGCAGTTTTCCTCCCACACCTAAAGTTGGCAGCAACAATCCATGTGCTTCTCAATCTCAACAACGTGTGAATAACTTTAGAGATTGAGAAAACATGATTTTATAGCAATGACATTCAAGAACAAGCAAGACTGGCAATTAATTGAAATTGCCTTGCTTTGAAAAAAGATTTAGACAAAAAAGGTGTCCATTCCTCGTATGTGTTTTCCTTTAAATTTCATATCTGTAATCGCATTTGGGGCTGAGTCTGTGAAATTTACAAGTAGTGACAGGTTTGCCATAGAATCTATGAAATGTAACATGCATACGTGTGTTCAGAAGCATCTTACAAGACATAATCCCCACTCCAGACAAAAGCCATAGGTAAGTAACTTTGAAAATGATTTCCCCAATGGTAAAGGCCCTATCCCAAAGAGACATCTCAAATTAACTCCGCAGAATTGGTTGTAAGGTAAGGTATTGGAGGAGTTATAAGGGCAATGGAAGCATGCTAAGTCTAATTTATGGCAACACATGAGCACGAAGCTAACGCAGTGCTAATGCGTACCGATATATGCCTGAAGTGCAAAATTCAAGGAAACCAGACGACATTGGCTCTCGATGAAAATGGGAGGTTCATTACTTCTTTGTATAAATGTTGTTGGTACATTGGTTTTCAGAAATAAGAAAGTAATAGCCGTTGATGGAACTTCTAATGAGCAGTACGGAGAGTTCTGCTATTCGCAGTTTGCACAAGTGCCCGAGATCATATATTTCCATTTCCTTTCTGTGTAGTGGACAAGGATGTGATGCCTCATAGAAATATTTTTTTCAATTTTAGAAACTTTGTAGATGGTTGTGAGATCTACCACCCTGCATCTTCATTATGGTTGTTTGCGTGTGAGACACCTTGGGGAAAATATTGAAAAACTTTCACAATTCACAAGGTTAGTGTTCCATTTTTATAAAGAAGCAATGACATACGATATATTAGTCAATGCAACTTCCATCAAATAAGAGTTTGTACCAAAGGCCGCTGAAGATCTTTGACGTATTGGTTTTCATCCAATGGAGTAGGAATTTTGCCTAGGAAAAGAGGTACGCAATCTCAATTGAGTTTTAATTTTACTTTGTGGTTTTTTGTTTGATTTTTCTGTTGTGTGTAGATTATAACTTATGATGTAAACATCACAGAAGCGGTGAATGCTATGTTTTGATTTGAAAGAGAATTTCCCAATGTCGCTCTATATGATGAAATAACAGGAGACTTTCATTGGTATTTCAACCAAGCGTCTGGAACTGTACACTCGAAATAGATTTGTTCCTTCAATTGAAAAGACATATCAGAGTAGGTCACGCGGAAAAATTGGTGGCCCATCAAATTGCTAACTACAAGTTCGGTTAATCAATGGTCTTGAGATGTTGCTACTAGGGCGATCTACAAGAAGAACACTTACTTGTAGAATTTTTATTTGGATAAAATACCTTTCCACATTCGATAGCAGCGATCGCTCCCAACAGCTGAGATTTTAGAATCAATTTACCGATAACTCCTTTCCTATTATTCAGTGGAAAATACATAATGGCATATTGTCAGAAATCAGTCGGTGCCCAACTGAGATCTTGGATTGTCCCTTTGGATATCATAAAGAGAGAATTACCTCCTCCATATGCTGATCCAAGTAAACGCGGAAGAGGACATATCAAGAGACGGCGTGGAGTGGTGACTTTCAAAAAACTGAAAAAATAAGTGTTCTGTATGTAGGAACTTTTTGCCCACACGAAACTACATGCCAAATCGCAATGCCTCACAAGAACGTGTTAAGCGGTGTTTTCGTTGAATTTTATGAAAGTTCTTTCTTATTTGAGGCATATCTCTATTATATAAATCTTATTTAAAAAAATTTCCCAATGCTGATTTGTTGCTCTCTTTTTTTTTCTGTGTCAACGATGTCAAATGTGCTACAGGATAATACTAGATGTGGCAACATAAATGAAACAAATTGCGACACGGCAAAATCATTTGTAGCACATATGCCATATATTGTGATTCGCCGTTAGCAACATTTGTTGCATATGTCTTGCCACAATATAATATGTCTAAAAGCCCCTCTATGTAATCCTTATTTAAATGTATATTTGCCATAGATGATTATGTAGCATCATATGACTCAAATCTTGCTACATATAACTCATCTGTACTCAACATATGACTCAAATCTTGCCGAATAAACATCTTAGCAACCTTTGACTCCAGATTTGCTATGTATAATCTCTGTAGCCACAATACTTTTAAATCAATGATACATGGGAGAGTGATTTTAGATATATTTAGTGTTGCTAACTATGCAATAAATGTTGCTATAACGAATAAGTTGTGCAACATATGCCACATGTTGTGACTGAGCGACGATTTTGCTACATTAATCATCATCTGTAAAACATATTACTCAAATGTGCTACCATATAATCATCTTAGCAACATATACTTTTTAAATAATGATTACGTGGGAGTGCCGTTTAGGTTATTAGATGTGGCAACATATGCACTGGGTACTTATGTTGTGCTGGCACAAAGACGAATCACAGCTGTAGTAACTATGCCGTCATGTTGTGGGGACGGGGGAGGCGAAGTGGTTTGCTACATATAATCATCTGGGCAAAATAAACTTTTTAAATAATGATTATGTCGGAGTGGCCTTTTTCGATATTATTAGATGTGGCACATATGCACAGTGTTGCTACAGACAATAGCAGTAGGAAACATATCCAGATGTTTGTGATGGACGAATGTTGCTACTTAATCTCTGGTAGTAACTATGACTTAATGTTTTTACATATATAATTTGTAGCAACATATAATTTTAAATAATGATTGCATGGGAGAGCGCTTTGAGATATATTAGATGTTAAAACTATGAAACAAATGTTTGCTACACGCGACCTAGCTTTAAAGCAAATATCTTACTCAATGTTTGCTAATATAATCATTTTTACAATATACTTTAAGTTATATTACACGTGGGAGTGTACTATTAGATAATACCTTTTGTTTACAATAGACTCTTTCAGTTCAATCTGTTGAAACTCCATGCTGCACATTCAAAATTGTTGGCCTTTATAGACACAGAATGGAAGATATATAAGTCCAAAAGTTGGTCTTCTCTTTTTTCTCTTCTTCTTCACTCTCAAAAATTGCGTCACTAGCGTTAATACTCTTCAAAATCCCTCCCGCTGAACGAGTAATCTTTCGTGAAAGGTGGCTTCCTACGCTTCTAAAAGAAGATTTTTAGTTAGTGTTAAATTGGTTTCTAGCTTCCTCAATGAAGGTGGGGGGTGATGAACGTTATGTATAGCAGAAAGATTACATGGAGCTTGCCACTAACCTACATGGACGCGAATCAACTGCCGTTCTTTCACGAATTTTGCAGAGAATCGGAGAACTTAGAAGCCTATACTGAAAAGGCGTGGTAATTTATTGTTTTTAGTTCTTTTTCACTTGCATCAATTTATTTTAATCTTATGTGTTGTTTCTTTTATAATTTGATTTTTTTCAAACGTATGAAAAACTGCACTGAGAATGGTTAAAAAGCAGCAGAAGGTGGCCATCGTGGTGCTAGTATGATCCTTCCTGTAATTTTCAATCTTTGAAGGCGGTATTTTAATGTGAGAAGGTTAGATGTACATTGCCAACCTGAAAAATATGCTAGTTAATCTTGAGAAGATGCAAACCCATTTGCATAGCATTTTAATCGACTATGGGGTGGTCAAGAACCTAATATTTTTGGGGTAAGACAATTTGTTTCACTTTTCATCAACCCCATAAAATGCGACGATGGTTGCTAGAGGAAGTGACGATGAAGACGATATTCGTTGCGAAATTGTGTATTTGTGATTAGTGAGAACTAGACATATCTATCTAAATTTCTTCCTAATCGTACTGTTTGGGAATAATTTAATTTAATATGTGTTTGAAGACGATGTTGATTTTATTTATTTTTGTATTTATTTTGAAATTATATAATGTTTGCAACATCTTATACACATATGGTGAAAATGTTGGCCTTCACTTGTTTTAAACTTTATTTTCCGAACTTGAATATAGATAAATTATGGTCATATACCACACTCTCATTTGTTATAAACCTTATTATTATGGATTCTTTATGTTCTATAACCACTAAATGTTGGGTTGAATTTCCATTTTTACTTTCCGAAATCGACGATCGTCTATTAGTGTCTCCTTGACTTTCATGTTTTACACATATGCATTTCTGTTTGTTAATTCGCACATATAACAAATTGTTTGCAACATATATTATAACAAATGACTCTTTTGAGGCCTATTCAAAATTGGTCACGTAATTCGATATGGGTAACACCAATATATATCCTACAACATGTGTAAGTAAACAAATTATGGTCGTAACAACACTCCCATTGAATTATAACAATTATATTTATAAAGCAAAATCCTTTCACTAGTTCATCGATACAGTGTCCTAGTAAATCCATCTGATAGTTATAATGACACCCACTAAAACGTTTTTACTAATGTTTTTAACCTTATTATTATGATTGTTTTGTTCCTAAATTTACTAAAATTGGATTTTTTTTAATTTCAATTTTCCTCCTAAATCGATTCAAAATGTCTGTTAGTGGTCCTCCTTGATTTTTCATCTATAGCAACATATGTAGTTTCTGGTTGTTACATTCGCAACATATAATGAAAACTGTTTGAAAAAAAAAAAAAAACACACATTAATTATAAGAAATGACTTCTTTTGGGGCTTAATCCATTAAATTGTCACACTGAATTCATATGTGACACCAACTGTATAGTCAACATTCTAGAACAAATCAATAGTTGTTTTAACAACACTCTCCGTTGGATTATCGCAATTCTATTTATAAGGACAATCAGCTTCACTATTCATCATACCATGTCCTAGTAATTTCCGTCTAATAGTTATATACACCCTTAATAAAATCGTTTGTGTTCCACAGTTATATCTTATTATTATTGATACTTTAATTTCTAAACACTAAATTTGGTTAAGTTTTTCATTTTCCCTTTCCTAAAGGCGATCAATCGCTATTAAGTCTACTTGATTTTTCATCTATAGCAACATATGCAGTTTCTGTTGTTAATTCGCAACATATAACGAAACTGTTTTAACATATAATTATACAATGACTTTTTTTTGGGCTAAATTCAATTAATTGTCACATAATTCGATATGTAACACCCAATATATATCATCCTACAACATTCTTAGGTAACCAAATTATGGTCGGTTAACAACACTCTTCCATTGCCATTAATAACAATATATTTTTAAAGTACAATCATATCACTAGTTCGTCATACATTGTCCTAGAAAATCCCATATGATAGTTATATAATACCCTTGTAAATTATTGTTCCAAATGTTATAACCTTATTATTATTGATTATTTATGTGCTAATTAACAAAACGGTTAAATTTTCATTTGTCCTTGCTTAAAGAGATCAAATCGTCTATTCGTGTCTCCTTAATTTTTCATCGCGACCCTCTTTAAAATAAATAATAATAAAGTCAATTTAATATATGAAAAAATAATACTAACTATATAAATAATAATCATACTAAAATATAAAATAATAATAAACATACAACTTCAAACACTTATGTTACAAAATCTATTAAGCTAATCTATGATTTCTATGTTTAAATCTCACTAATAACGACATTGGTTTGCAACATATACGTAAAGAAATGCATCTTTTTGGGGCTTAATTCACTTAAATTGTCACGTGATTTCCATATGTAACACCAATATTTTGTCCTACCACATGTCCTAAGATAACAAATTTTTGTTGTTAACAACAATCAACATTGGGATTACAACAAATACATCGATTAATACTTTTTAAAGACAATCATCTCACTAGTTCATCATACATTGTCCTTGTAAATCCATATGATAGTTATATAACACTTTTTAAAAATCGTTATTTCGAAATGTTTATACCGTATTATTTCTTGATTATTTATGTTTTAAATCCACTAAATTTTGGTTCACATTTCCATTTTCTTTCCTAATCGATGATCGTCTATTAGTGTCTCCTTTACTTTTTCATCTACAGCAACATATGCAGTTTCTATTGTTAAAAAATTTGCAACAATATAACGACAACTTTTGAACATCTAATTATAACAAATACTTTTTTAAAAGTGACGCCACTATAGGCAAAGCCATTCTCTTTAACGAAAAAAGTAAAAATAGGAGGCCCGAACCATTCTAGAAATGTTTTTTCATTTCATTTCAAAACTAGTGTTTTTCAAATTTTTCATCTTTGCCGCTTTATTTTTTGGTGCCTTTTTTCAAACACACCTCTCCTCTCCTCTCTGGATTTCCCCTATCTCCTATAGGACATGTCCTTCACAATTAAATGTAATGATCTTATTTTATTTTCTGTCAGTCATATTATTCTATATTTGATTGCCTTCGTCAATCAAATTTGAATTCCCATAGTAAAATGATGTCAAATTCTATACTAAGTCGAATTTTTTGATGATGAAAATGTACGTGGTTGTGAAGTTAAATGTAATGTCACACATGGAGGATCTCGACATTCATTGAAAACACTTCATGGTACAATCCAGGTCGTAGATTTTGGTCTTGTCCATGATATCGCGTATGTATTTTTATATGTTTTTTCTAAAATATTTAGAGATTCATATCAATTTATTTTTTTTTAAATTAAATTTAATTTCTTTTGTGGTATTTTAGAAGAATTCTGCAACTTCTCGAGGGAGGATCGTAAAGATTTTGATATATGATCCAGTTGTGTTATTCTCTGATCAGCGAACAAAATTGAAGGAACGTGACACGTTGATGAAAGTCATATCAATAGACGTACCGAAATGGGGATGAAGGAAAAGAAAAAGCCCAAATGTTTGTAGCATCTGGAAGCTAATGTTGGTGTTCTTTGTGTTTTTTCGTGTTTTTTAAGCATTATACCAGAAGAATTTTGTAGACGATAACAAAAGACTTATGTATTGTGACACCAATACAATAATCATAGTGGGTGGAATTCAGAAGACGTAGTTTTTTTGCACTCCTAATCAAATAACAATTATTATGTAGTCGTGACTGACGATGTTGCGATTAACCCTTCATCTATAGGCCACTTATCACTCAAATGTTGGCTTACATATAATCATTCGGAGCAACAATATGATTCACATGTTGCTACATATACTCATCAGTGGCAACATTACGCAACAAATGTTTGGTACAAGATCGAATCTTTGTAGCACCATATCCACAGGTCGTGATTGACGAATGTTGCATAGTACACTCGCTGTAGCAACATATGACTCAACTGTCGCTACCATAAAACATCTATATCAATACTGAACTCTAATGTTTCTACATATAATACAGTTGTAGCAACATATGGACTTAAATGTTGCTACATAAATCATCTGTAGAATATATGACTCAAATGTTGCTACTTTAACAGTATCTGTAGAGCATATGATTCAAATGCGGCTACATATAATTATCTGTAGGCAACATATTACTCAAGTGTGCTACAATATATCAAGTTGTAGCAACTATACTCAAATATTGCTACATAAATCATCTGTAGAAACATATGACCCAAATGTTGTCTACATATACCATCATGTAGCAACATTTGATCAAATGTTGCTATATACAATCATCTATAGAAACATATGACTCAAAAATGTTGCTACAGTAATCATCTGTAGAATATAATGATCAATATGCTACATATAATCACCTATACAACATATGACTCAAATGTTCCTACAGATAATCATATGTAGCAACATATGCCACACATTATGAATGTACAAGTGCGAGGTAAACGCATACAGACTGTAGCAACATATGACTCCAATGTTGTTACATATTCATTTGTAGCACATATGGCGTCAAATGTTGCTACTATAGAAACATATGTAACAAATGTTTCCACAGCGAATCCATCTGTAAGCGACATATGCCAAATGTATGTACACAAATGATCAATAAATAAATTGTCTTAATATATTTCTTTAATATAAAAAAATAAACAATATAAATTGATAAATCCAACATTGTCATTAATTACAAGCAATAATGTCAAGGCTTTACACTCTGAGATATTATCCCATCAGGCCCCAAATATATTTTCATCGTTCAATTAGATTGTCATATACAGTTAACTGGGGGATGCAATTAATTCGGACTAATCAACTGCCTCATTAATGCAATGGAATATGACTCGCTACGCCGATCCCCTTGCCTTTTGTACCCTAGTTCTATCTATTTTTTCTAATCTAAACTTAAATGTCCCATGGTGATTGAGCAAATTCTCTGGTAAATCATTCATTATTCCACTCTGCTTCATCAATCTAGGTAGCAACTCGAAACAATGTTGTTGAGTGTGAAAAACTTTGTGATGTTCTGTAACCACCAGGTTGCAGTCAATAACATTGAATCATCCCTTGTGCAAGAGCACTCGAGTCACAAAATGGTTTACCCGACGTGTTCATGACTGTCAAAATCCTTTTTGCATCAATCCAGCCATGCCTCCAGGAGTTGGCCTAATAGACCTGACATAGTTAATCATATTATCATCCCATACAAAGTAATTCGAGTTAACTGACTCAATGGCTTTTACCACTACATTGTTGCCGCCTTCATCGTCCTCTTTAATTATATCTATGTAGCAGTTTATATAGAAGTTGAGATCAAGGGTTCTATACTCTGGGATCATAATTAGGCGCCGGGTTTTTTCCAGTGCCTCTGAAGCATGAGTTAAGGATTTCGTCAAGATACTGAAATAAAATAATATTTAAATTAGTTTAGTAAGAGTACTTACTGCAAGACATAAGAAATAGTTCTAATATAAAATGTTAGGATTACCCACAGTCTTCCAACCAAAACTATTATGCTTGTCATGATCCGAAATCCTTGAGTTGGTTAAGAACATCATGACGTATTCCATTCGATATCCTTTGCACTGTCACTTCTTAATTATAATTACTGCTGTTACTGCTTCTTTTCTTCAGCTAAGGGTGACGCCAATAAATATTAAAATTTTTATCTCCGTCACCACTTCCCTCCATTCTGGCCCTTGAAATTTCTCCAAACATCTTCCTCTTTAAATTTTGCATTGCCTTACAAATGATTCTTTTCTCTGCTTGGCCTTGGAGTATATGCATGCCGCACATTCATTTTGATAACAATGCCCTTCACACTACTCTTTTTTTTTATTCATTGACGAGCTCACTCATTTTTGTAGATACATGATAGAAGCTTCAATCATGTTTCCTACACTTCTAATAGAGAATCCACAACATGCGTCTACAAAGTAGCCCCTTCGTGTGTCCTGCACTAGCAGTAGCAGCAGAACCAACATCACCACCACCATCATCAAACAAACGCCAGGACCCTCATTCATCAGCAGTACCATCAAAAACAACTAAACTCATTAATGACTTCATTAGGAGCTCTCTCTCTTTTGATGGTTTGTTGCTCCAGCCACACAGCCAACACCATTTTAAATCTATCCTCAACAGTATCAAAAATGGTTTTCAATCACAACCAACCAGGATTATTAGATCTGACATTTGCATTCCTCTTCTGTTGGGTTAATCAGAGATGGACAACCTAAAATTGTAAAAATGAGTCATCATTAAGAATTATCGGTTGGCTACGATGAATTTCTGTTGCACATGGTCACAAATTTTTCTTATAGATGAATCATCTGTAACAACATGTGACACAACTGTAAGCAACATATGCGTAATATGCTAATAATACTTACTCTGGCAATCAAAACAGTATGGTTAAAAAGATTTTGGTGAATATGCCCTTATTTGGGAGTTTTTATTCTTGCCCACTCAAAACGGATCTCATCATACCTTGGGGATGAATCTCTCTTTTTGTGAATTACTACTTGATGGGTTAACAACATAAATGTATTACTTCATGGCCAGGCCTGTAACAAAGGAAACCGGTCAATAACAATGTTTTAATTATACTTAAGTATATTATAAAAGATAAACAACATTCATTCCCATGAAAGCCATGGAAACCAAACAAATTCTTGTTGTTGTATCCTAAAGGCTCAACATGGTAAGTCAACCGTTACGATGAAAGATCACATGACAACACGGGTAGTTCTTGAAGCTTTCAATATCCTGACAAAAATTTTTTACATACTTTAAAAGTATTTTGTTGCAAGCGGATCCTTCGCAAAATTATATTTTTTCTTTAAACCAAGTAAGCACAATGCTACTTGTGCTTCTTGGTGTCGTCCTCCGTTCCAACAAACTTAAAATTTCAAATTTTTAAAACTGGGCCACAAGGGACATCAAGTACACTCTCGTTTGGCAGTGACTTGTCCTAACTTCTTTACTTATAAAACTACTTTCTTTTGTTGTGGTCTTTTTTAACAATGTATCAGGGATAGGCTCAACAGAAGGGAGTCCATTTTAGCCCTGTAACTATGGAAAACTCTCTTATGCCAAGAAAAACTGGCATGCCCACAACAATTAATTAAAATCGCATCCTCTTATTGGATTTTAAAAATAAATCTTTTTTCAGAAGTTCATACCACACAATGGTCATTGAAAATATGGAAGTGGATCATGGGTAAATCAAGAAAATGACCAAAACAGCTATTTCTGGAAAAATCTTCCAATTGATTTCTCTTAAGGATATCCCTTAATTTGACGAAAGATCTCCTCCTGGACTGACCAATAGTTTCACCATAGCATCAAGTTGTTGATGCCCAGGGAAAGTATCCTCGATTGAATGATTGTTAATCCCATCATTAACCACCCACTAGCATTGAACTCTTCATGAAGTTCTGTTTCTTCTTCATGAACCTCATTTGTTTTTTCTATTGTTCCACACTCTCCTACTTCTATATTTTCCCCCTTCTTCTTTCCTGAACTTTTGTAGTTCCCTTGTTCCTCAACTCCTACTTGTTTCCATCTTCTTCCCTCCACTCTTTGTCTTTGTTCATATTTCCTTTCACAAAACTCTACTTCTGGTTGAGAAAAAGAACCTGCTTCAGTTGGCAAGTTTTCTAAAAGTGTAGTATTTTAAATAGTTCTATTCCTAGGCAATTTTAGACATACTTTCTTCGGGATCTTTTGGTTTGGTCAGATATATCCATATCAAGTTTTCTTTTTGACTGACTCATTAATTTTTGTATCTGCAAACACAAAAAAGAAAATATTTGAAGCCCCAAAAGAGCTTACACCACAAGTCAAAACAGGGCAATAAGGACATCGCAAGAAAATGTATTTCAAATCCTAATTAAATATTACTTATAAGATATATATCAAAGATAAAAGAGAAATTATGAGGACAACACAAACACCGCCTTTGTTTACAAAGTATCTGTGAAAGAAGGACGATAAAGAAGAGAAGAGGAAGAGAGAAGTGTAAGCTGTACTGGCAAGGGAGAGGAGAAAAACGAAATTATTATAGTATACATAAATAAGATTAAATACAAAATTACCCCATTTATAGAAGAGAGGATAATAATGTGGATAGGGGGAGGAAAAATGAAATTAAAGTCGTTTAATTTTTTTTTAGTTAGGACAATTCAACTGTGAAACATATTTTTGCCACATATATACTATATGTTTGCAACATATATACGATATGTTGCCACATATTTTTTTTTTCTTAATTTTTACTACAGAAATTACATATGGTGTCGGCACATATCTATCTGTTGGTCACTATGATCTTCGCTCTGTTTCCAATATATAATTTTGATCCTTTTCATCATAATTGACATTTGTTTAAACAAAATTGAAAATAATCATAAAAAAACACCATTTAATACATAACCACATATATAATCAACGGTTGTAAACGCAACATTTTCATCGATCTGAGCTTTTTTTTAGTTCTACGCACTCTGGGTCTTCATTGTCATTAACATAACCATTTCGATCCTTTACATCCCATATTCCATAGGATGAACATATATCAAGCGAAGGGTTGTCAGCACTAATTCAACCTGATGGTACGTATTGCGCAACAAAATTCCACACTAATTTGCAGGTATATCATCAATCAGAAAATTTATAACATCACATTTTGTGATGTCCGTAAGACAAAATAAATTTGTGATACTTAAAGCTACTTGCTTTCTTGTTTGGGAAATACCAGTAACATACTGAGTTCGAATTGGGTGAGATTTGTTTCTTTCCTTGGTAACATTTAAGAACTATCAGTTGTTCGCTCATTTTTGCTCAAAAACCCTCAACCAGGTACTTTGGCAACATTGTAACCATCATTTGAAAATGCAACTACTAAATCAAGTTGGTCAAATTAAATGTTTGAGTTCATTGGCTAAGTAGTGATCCTCCTTGTTTTCTCTGGCAATTATGTAAGTCATTATAAAAATCGATTACTTTTTATTGGACAACAGAAGAATTCCTAATAAGGTCGACCTTACTTTCTAATTTTTGCACGATGCGTGTAAATATCCCTCTTTTATCCATTGCGAGAAGGATGCCATTAGTTCATTGGACCCCAAAAAAAGAAAAAAAAAATCGCCGTCCACTGTTAAAAAACCCTCACAATGATATCTGTCGCTTCACATCACAACAAACAAATTCACTTTCTTCCCCTTTTCTTTTTTGCTTGCGCTTTTTCTTTCTGGTGCACCTTCTCCTTCTCCTTTTGCTTCTGCTTCTCTCCATCTCCTTTGTTCTCCTCTCCTTCTGCTTCTCCATCTCCTTTGTATTTCTTCTTCTCTCCTTCTCCTTCTCTTGTTTGCCTTCTTCCCTTCCTCCTTCTCTTCATGTGCCTTCCTTCTTCTCTTCTCCTTTTCCTCCTTATCCTTTTTTACCTTCTTCTCCTCTCCTTCTCTTCAATTTTGCCTACCTTCTCCGCTCCTTCTCCTCCTTTACATTCTATTCTCCTCTCCTCCTTTGCATTCTCTTACTTTTCCCTTCTCCTTCTCCTCCTTTTGCCTTCTTCTCCTTTTCTTTCTTCTCATATCATAGAATTGTTTGAGAAATAGATTTTTTTCACGTCCTAACATTTCACAGGTTGTGATCTTCTTGGATCTTTGCAACATCATATTATGAATATGTCCTTAAAAATATCATGAGTTTTTTTTACATGACACGACTAATAAAATATCAATGTTGCTGGTCACAGTCTTCGCATAGAACAAATAGCATTTCAAAAATGGTTAGTAGGTTTAAATTGGGTTGTCCCATGGATAAAGGTTTCCTTGTTGTATTATTTCATCTACAAAGGTAAATAAAAAATATTGAAGATTTTACAATATCATTGTAAATAATATAATATGTTCACCAACGATGAATAGTCCTGCTGCAATAAATTAACATTATGTTTCCACATATGTCCTCTGTTGTGCAACATATTACATCTTATGTAGCAACAATGCATCATTTTAATTGACACCCTCTCTGTACATATTATTGCAACATTTTGAAATCTTACGTGCAACAGATGACCAACATATCACTAAAATGTTGAAACTACCCTAAATATATTTTGGACGTCTGAACCAACAGCTATATTTTATAAATCATATGAACACAATGGCCAAAAAAACAATAACAACACAAAACTACTTTTCATTTCACTGATGTAAACATTACAAATACAGATACATTGTCCTCAAAATACAGGAAGATTTGAGTTGGCCTGATTTTCTTTCAAAAATGAATAATAATCCACACCATTAAGTCGAGTATTCATTTGTACACTTACAGAACATGTTCGTGTTCATTAAATACAAGGGAAGTAAAAACGTTGAAAATTGTAAGTATTCAAAAAAACTTAACTAATTTCTATCGAACACGCTTACTTCGAAAGATGAGATAGTAATGAAGGAACTGATATAAAATTAACACCTGCAAAGGAAGAGTAACGATGGATTTCTAATTTCAAAGGAAGAAGATAAACAATACCCAAGGGAGGAGAAAAGAAGAGAGCGAAGAGAGGCAGGAAGACTGAAAAGATATTTTTGTTCTTTTACTGATTTGGTTTTGAATTATAATATGTGCTTTCTTGTATTTTATAAAAGGTAGAAAAGTTTGAAAATAGTAATTTGGTCCCCATAATTATACTTACCTTTTTAAGAGGGGATGTAACGCAGTTCTGTCAATCTGCACAAAAAACAAAAACAGAGTTTTTTGACACATTTCCCGTATTTTTCTCATTTTAGTTAATCTCATTTTACATTTACATCTCGTAACTTTGGGTATGCACAGTTACTATATACTTGATAAATCTAATAAATGCCATACACATGTTAACATATATATTTAACGCCACTAAATATTTGACCGGACGTAATTGCCAATGTGCAATGTGTTTGTCAACTTGTTCAACTGTATACAACGTTTAAGTGTCTACGATTAATAGCTCTATAATTTCCACGTTAAAACCTTATATTTGTACTTTATTGTTGTAGCCAATTACTCCATAATTTTACGTGCCTCTTTCTTACATGACATTTTTATATATGCTTCTTCTTGTCTCTTATTTAAATTTCCCTTCCCCGTTCAGCCATTGCTCAATCTACCGAAATTCTAATTTTGGGTCATCCCTCACTACAAGTGAACTACTAGCGTTTGGCCACTCCATCAGATAATTCACTTTCATCCTTCCTAAAATGTTTGAAATGAATCAAGTGCTAGCACTAGTATCAGACCGCTAGGCAGAGTTTCAATGAGCCCACCGATACGATTTTGCCTGTCAAGTACTAATCAGAAACAACCCTGTTTCAAGAGTCTCTAACACGATTATCGAGTGGGAGGTTGAATTTATACTTCAACTGATGGGTATCTGGTGCTTGGGCACCGTTTTGATTATCCAGCTGAGCAAATAAATTTTTCCTCTTTGGTCCCTGTGTCATTGGCGGTGGTTTATCAATGATCCTGCAATCAATCAGGCTTCTATTCTTCAGCGCAGGAATGGGAACTTTGATAAATTCATTTTTTTCTAATGTGAAATTCAGAAGCCAATTAAATTTACTTATCATCGAGCAATTCTTTAATATGAATGGGGTTTTTTAGTACTAGTCTATTCGAAATTTCTGGAAGGAAATTTTTGGGAACGCGAATAACCACACATCATATAATAGGCTAAAAGTAATGGAAATGAATGGAAAAATAACGACACCAAGAAATTACGTCGAAACCCTTCTCAATACGGGAAAAAAACCACCGGCCAAGAGATCAGCTTGATATTACTATAGTAAGGAATTTTACACAGTGTCGTCACGAATTCATACTGAAGTGACTTACCACTCAAAAAGGAACAACACTCTTTTTCTTCCACCTTACTAAATATCAGTCTCACACTCGATTTTCTTCCCAGACTAGTTTTCATTGTTTAGTTTATAGAAATACCTCCCTTTGGGGGCTCTCAAGTGGTTTTTCTCCTCATAGCTTGGTGTGCTCGCAATGAGCAAAATGCTCTATTAAGAAGATAAACCATTCTTATGTCCACTTATTACATAGGTAAACATAACAAAGTCAAAAATGATTGCAAATCTTACCAATTTGCCAACTACCAAATCTTTTATTTTCAACTCTAATTATTATTCCTTTTTAACAATTACTTGTATTAATTGAATAACAAAAGTTGACCAAAAAATGGGATGGACTCAACAAATCTCCCCCTCCAGTCCCATTCACTGGAAGGAGGTATCTTCATCTTCTTTAGAGAGAGCTTATACCTACAAGTTCTTTGCATAACTCGAACTTGTCTTTCGGTATCGTCTTGGTCAGCATATCTGCAGGATTTTCAGTTGTGTGGATCTTTTTGACGTGAAATGATTCACTCTCCACTTTCTCACGGATCCAATGATATCTGATGTCAATTTGTTTTGTTCTTTCATGGTAGATGGAGTTCTTACTCAAGTCTATTGCACTCTGGCTGTCACAATAGACAATATACTCCATCTGATTCAAACGAAGTTCTTGAAGAAATTACTTTAGCCATATCATCTCCTTGCTGGCCTCAGTAGATGCAATATACTCAGCTTCATTTGTAGATAGTGCAACACACTTCTGCAACTTTGACTGCCATGATATTGCTCCCCCTGAAAAAAGTAAACAAATATCCAGTAGTGGATTTTCTGTTTTCAAGGTCACATGCCATATCAGAATTTGTATAGCCTTTAAAGATTGGATTTGATGCTCCAAAATACAAGCATTCATATGAGCTTCCTCTAAGATACCTGAGCCATTTCTCTTTTCCTTCCCAGATTTTTGATAAATCTTCTAACCAACCCACTGTTGAGAAATATCTGGGTCTAGTGCCTACATTGCAAGATTAACTTCGCACACTAGAGGAATATTGGAACCTTTGTTTGACATGTTCTGTTTTTTTCCTTCCTCTGTAGCTGTATGTAACAACATCTTGTTGCTCGAACTTTCATATGAACCAGCAAGAGGTTTATTGAACAGGTTGTAACATTCTTCATCATTGAAATCTCCAGTACAACGTCAATTGCACTTCTTCTGGGACAAATAAATTTTTCCTTTCATCTATGAGAACGAGTAATCTCATTCAAAGATTTTCCTGTCAGACCCATGTACTTCATAGAAAAAGACTTCAAACTTTTTTCTTCAGATCTTCAATTTTTTTGAAGTATTGTCTTATTACCACAATCAACATATCACTCCACATACAACAAAAGGATATAAAATCATTTGTTTGAAATTTTGGTACAATACGTAGGATCGGAAGAAGTCTTCTTATAGCCTTATTCTCCATACCGATTCAAACTTTCTTGTACAACTGTCCTCGAGCTTTTTTTTAGTCCATACAAGACTCTTTTTAGTTTTGCCCACAAATTTCCTTTACCTTCTATCTACTTTGAAGGCCCTCAGGTTTGGTTCCATATTGATCTCTTCACTCTAGGTTAACCTTGAGGAACGTCGTCCTTCCTTCACAGCTCCAGTCTGCTCATCTCTCTAAATTAAGACTAGCAACGAACCTAACCTGTGCGAATCGAGGACATTTTTCACAATAGGAAAAAATATTTCGTCCCAAGCAATACCCTTTCTTTGACCAAATCCTTTAATAACCCTCTGCTTTGTATCTGGCTTCAAGTTGTGTTCTTCAACTATACCCTTGACACCCCTTTTTTTTGTTCTTCAGAGCTCTCATGCCCTTAGGATATTTTCCAACAGCAATATTGTGGTTCTCATGAGAGACTTAATCTCATCTTATCAGGATTCAATCCATTGATCCTTTTGCTCATCTTCATGGTCTCCTCATAACATTCAGGTTCTCCCCCGTTAGTGAGTAACACATACTAAGTTGGTGAATAATGGGAAAAGGAAATTGTTGTCTTGTGGACCTCTGAGGCGGAAATATTTTGATTCTTCCCAACTCAGGTCAATACAGGATCATCAATAACACTATCATTGTATTATCAACATCCCATTTGTTTTGATACATCATTTCTGGGCACTCCTCTGATTATCAAGCCTCCAACTCATGCACACTTGTGTGATAACTCCATCATGATGAACTATACCATCACAACTTGAAGATCAACTCTCCCGCTTTCTAAATATCTTCAATGGTTGAAAAAAATTTTTTCTTCCCCCCATGAAAATATATCACGGCTTCTCAAAGTGTATTTTCAATTGTGATCATATAACTAAACAAAATCCATCTAGGCCCATATCAATGAAGATGCAGTGCCTTGTCTTGGCATCTAACTTTGACCTCTCATCGTTTCGTCACATGTTTTAAAGCGGTTGCACAAAAATACTCTCAAACTCAAAAGGGGCATATAATCATACTTTCCGTACCAAACACTATTTGGTACAATCATTTTGCAGCCACAACGGAGTCGTATGATTAATCACTGTGGCAGCGGTCAATAAAGCCTCAACTCAAATGAGTTTCGCACCTTTGCTTCAAAACGAAACATCTACTCTTCCTTAAGGTCCTGTTCATCCTCTAATCAACCGCTAATCCCAGGGCTTGGGAGGCGTCTGTCTGGGTGTCTATACCTATGCTTGCGTATCGTCAAATGGTCCACTATATTCACCAACATATCAGTACGAATACATTTAAGTTTCCTTCCCGTTTTCCCTTTTAACGAAGCTAACCTTCTTGAAGACACCTAACCACGGTCTTTAGTCTTCAAGACATAGACCCAATGTTTTCTCGAGCAATCAATCAATAAGTGACAAAGTAGAGGCAAAACCACCCAATATCTTTGTCTTCATGACCACTAAATCAGAATGCACCACTCAAGCAACTCTGTCAATTCTAGAAGTTAGGGAAGGACTTAAAAGAAACTCTATTTGTTTACCACCAGCAAAATTTGCTACACTTTTCTACTTTAGCAACTTTTGAAATTTGCAAAAAAAAATGCTTCTTGGCTATAGTATAAAGTCCTTTCTTCTCGCTGATAATGGCTACGTCTCTTTCTTGTGCCTAACGTTGAGGATTATCTCTCTCACATCGCATTCACCCTATCAACACTAGTATTGCCGCAAGTCCAGTATCGACCACGATGTTTTTACCGGACGAGCCACCAACTAAGGAACCCTAATGAGGCTTCCACTTCTTCCATTACTGTTGGTACAACATATCCTTCTCTCTAAAAACACCAACTCAAATTAAGGTCACACTGAACATCAGGAGAATGTTTCACATTGTTCCAAAACTGTTCAAACAAAGTGTACCATCCCAACCACCCAAAACAATCTCATTACCCATACTCAGTTTCTAAATCACCAAGAGTATAGGAAGAGAAACCTCCTTCCTTTATTCACATGAGATGGTCGACATCAGTGTCCACAATCAGCTGACTCATCACAAGCAATATTTGTCATATCTGGCCGCAAAGTGGTCCAGATCTGCGGTGTAATGGGGGATGGCAATTTTGTCATTGCTATCTTCCTTAGTTTCCCTCTTTGTTTTTTTGTTCTCCCCTTCACTTCCTATAGAACTTCTTGTGTGCCCTTTCATTCCACAATGAATAGCCTCAATATCCTTATGTCTGCCTCTGGTTTGCTCCTATTTTTTTCTCTATACTGAGACCCACTATATTGTTTCTCCTCTGGTGCTAGTTTTATCAGCATATGACAAAGAAAGAACCTGAGTTGTTCTTTCCTCATCTCTTCATTCAAGACACTCCTATGGGCGAAATTCAATGTGGATCTATCAAGCCTCGAGTATAAGTTGAAAATGAAGTTCGGAAATGTTTTCTCAGTAGACTGTAGGGAAGCAAGTTCGAAGCAAGCCTTGAATTCTTCATCAATTTGATTACCTACCAGATAATGATTCAATGATCCCCTGAAAATTAATTCAGTGTCTGCATCGAAACATCATGATATTTTAAAAATCAACAGCTGCTTTATTAAGAAGCATTTTGTTTCTTGCCAGTCTTCCTAGCATACAAAATTTCAAGATGCTCCCATATGGTTCTAGCATTTGTCTCCCCAGAAATAGGTTCAACACATTACGTCGACCCTTGCGCTAATAATCCACAAACTTGTGTAAGCAACAGATTCCACTCTTCATCTGTTTTATGATTCAGGCTTTACAGTGGTAAAATGTTGGTTTTATTATTAAAGTTCTTGCATAAAAATCTCTTCCATTTTCCCCTTTCAAATGAAATACTTAACACATTCAAAGTAACCAATTCTACCTTGTGTTGGCTTCCATTGTTTCCTCCTTCGCGTGCGTTAGCGCGATCTCCGCCCCGCCCCCATTCGCGCCCCCCCCCCCCCAAAAAAAAAAAAAAATTTGTTAATCGCAAATCAAAGTAAATTTTTTTCGATGTGGAGTTTAGACTGTACTTGTACTGCAACCTCAGAGAATATCAGACAAAACCTGAACACACAATACAGAGAAACCAACAATATATATGGTATAGTATGGAAATAATGGGAAAATAATCGACACGCAATAAATTAACTTGGAAACCCTTTTCAATAAGGAAAAAAACCATGGGCAAGTAGCAACTGATATCACGTCAGCTGCAGTAAGGAATTTTGCACATGTACGTCACGTATACCATACTCAAAGTGAACTACTACTACAACTACAACACCTCAAAAGGTACAACCACGTCTTTTTGGTTTCCACCTTACTAAATAGTCGCTCACATCTATTTTTTTCGAAAGACTTTTTTTTATTTAGTCTACGGAATACCATCACTTTGCTCTCAATGGCCTTTCTCTCTAGCTTGGTTGTTTCTACAATGACAAGAATTGCTCTATTTATAGAAGGATAAACCTGCTTATGTCACTAATGATAAGGTAAAAATAATAAGTCAAAAATGGTTGCAAATTTTTTTTACCATTGTCAACTACCAATCTTTTTATTTTGACCTAATTACTAATCATTTTTAATCACAATTACTTGTATCAATTGAATATCAAAATTGACCAAAAAGGGGATGTACTCACAAGGACCAATGGCAATGGTCTGTTCCTATGACTTCCTGGTAACATTCTGTTTATCTAGATCGCGCGAAGTACAGGAGGGGGTGTGCCTGTGGTTTTGAACAATTCTTAGGCTCAATAGAAACTGATCAGAGGCCGGAATTTGATGGTCCACTCGTATATCTTGGATAATCCGAATACAAATTAGCAGGTCCCTACAAAATTGTCTCTAAGCAACCACTGTAACTCGAATTCGCGAGAAGTTGAGCCCTTTCACGTTCCCACGAAATGGTGGATACTAACTGGCATGGCTCAGATTATGAGTCTCACTGGGATGTTTCAGAGGATTGGTGCAGACAGAATTGTTTGAGTGATTGTTTTTGTGTTGTTTCCATTTACAGTGACGACTGTGAGAAGAAAAGATATCCTCTTTAAAATGGGAGAGTATGTCTAATGATCGGAGGGAAGGCTTTGATAAAAATAAGGAAAGACAACTCCACAGTGTGGGAATCGCCAAATGTTGAAATACGAAAAAACAAAAATCAATCTACTTTGATCTTATTTCTTCAGGCACTTGTGTACATTTTTAAATTTAAAGGAAAAAAACGAAAGAGGACGGAACCGAATTCCGTTGTTCCAGGAGTGAACTTATCAAGTTTTAGTTACAGAGAGCTAGAACAAGCTACAAATGGATTCAAGGAAGAGTTAGGAACGGGAGCTTACTCAACAGTTTACAAACCGGTTCTTGATGATGAAAATGGGAAAGTCGTTTCTGTAAAAAAACTCTGAAACATGGTAACAGAAGGAGAAGGAGAAAAAGTATTTGAAGATGAAGTGAATTCAATCAGCAGGACTAATAACAAGAACTTTGTCCAACTCCTTGGATTCTGCAACAAAGGCCAACACCGCCTTTTGGTATATGAACACATGAAAACCGGCTTGATAGCACACTTGTTATTCAAAGACTCTAGGCTTCGTTGGTCCAAAAGGGTACAAGTTGCCAACAAAACTGCTAAATGACTTTGCGTTTTGCATGAAGAGTGCTACTTTAAATATCCATTTGTGACATCAGATCCTCACACGTCATTTGGGATGAAATTGACCAGCAAAAATAGCAGATTTTTGGTACGGGCCAAGCTACTGAAAAACACAAGTCAAACACAACTTAGGATACGTGGAACCAAAGGTTACTTAGCTTCAGACTTGTTCAGAAGCATGCCTGTACGTGAAGGTTATGTGTACAGCCTTCGGGGGTCTTGCTTCTTAGAGTTGAGTTCGCAGAAAAAACTATGAGCATGATGTGGCAAACAAGAACAAATGATACTACTAGAATGGGCTTGCGGATCGCTATAAAAAGAGATGACGTTGTATTTACTTGTAGGCGCTGATGAAGAGGCACTAAAGATATCAAGAGTTTAATGCATGATAATTATGTTTACTTTTAAAAAATATAAATTCCACCACCACCTCGTTGGCATAATTTGGCCCGCTCATACTTTATTTTTTTAAATTTTTCGTTTTTGTGTTTGATAATGTCCTTATTGTTAGAAGAAACTCTGTTGTGTAATCGAATAAACATAAATAAAAAATTTATTATAACGATGGTAAGTAAAACATATTTTCAATATGTATATTTCTAATACAAAGCAATAAATTTTTTTATAAGCGGAGAGTTAGGTGGAGTGGTTAGAATTTTTTAAAAAAGTAAAAAAAATTATATACATTTCTAGAGAAATTTAAACTAAAAAAAAGTGGAGGGGGGTGCAGTGATAGAGTAAAATATTTTACATTTTATTTTTTTAAAAAAAATTATTCTTCTAAAAAGAAAATAATATAGATTAGCCAAATTTTTAACGAATGACATATGTGAGTCTTTTTTAAAAGTTCAATGACACATTTATGACTATTTAATGAATCAGATCGAAGTGAAAAAATTGAAGTATAAAAGATAACTATTGTGTTTTAATTCTTACCACTTCTATATAGCGATGATTGCTAAAGTTTAATTATATACATGACCATCATAATGGCAAAAAGACTAAAGACAAGACAAAAATCAAGAATAACTGATTTTTTGCAAGCTTTCGAGTTTTTTTAAAGGTAAATGCTCAAATCATGAGTTTCTTTAACTTTCTAGACCACACAGTTATTTTTTGAGTTTTTTATGTGTGACATGTGAAATTTCTTGTGGCGAAGTATAAAATTCTCTTGTACACATAAGAGTCTAAAAAGACATTTTTGAAAATTCAAATTGTAATAAACAAGGTGATCTCCTTTCCTTGTTTCTCTGTCTCTATAACACAACTTTAAAACTTTATATAAGTTATGTTTAAATTCTACTACTTTAGGTTTAATATTTTTTTAATTTTTTTTAAAGATTTTATCTATTAGATTGAGAAATACAGTAATTTAATCTCTATTTTATTTGAAATTATTTTGACACATGACATTGCACATGCAGAAAATTTTAAATTTATTTTTTCTACCCACTTCACCTCGTCCTCCTTGTACTCCCCTCCTCCACCCGCCCCCCCACAATCCTTACCCTTTTAATTTATTTTAAAATTTCTTTAATAATATATTTTTAAAAATTCATACTTCACCACCCCCCTATCCCAAAAAAAAATCACCTACTCATTATAAAAAAGCTTGATATTATTTTACTTTTAAAAAAATATAAATTCCACCCCCTCGTTGGTAATTCGCCACTCATAATTTATTTTTAAATTTTTCTCGTTTTGTGTTTGATATGTACATATATTTTTAGAAACTTTTTTGTGTATCGAATATAACATAAATAAAAAATTTATTATAACGGTGGTAAGTAAAACATATTTTCAATATGTATATTTCTAATACAAAGCAATAAATTTTTTTATAAGTGGAGGGTTAGGTGGAGTGGTTAGAATTTTTTTAAAAAGTAAAAAAATTATATACATTTTCTAGAGAATTTAAACTAAAAAAAGTGGGGGGGGTGCAGTGACAGAGTCAAATATTTTACAATTTTATTTTTTAAAAAATTATTCTTCTCTAAAAAAAAAATGAATGTAAATTAGTCAAATTTTTTAACGAATGACATATGTTGAATTCTTTTTTAAAAGTCACTGAACTTTAGGGCTATTTAATGAATTATTTAATGTTGTTTCTTTTTTTTCAGTCAACATGTATGATCATGAAATACAGAATGAAAGTGAAAAATTGAAGTAATAAAAGAATTAACTAGTTGGTGTTTTTAATTTCTTCTTACAACTTCTATATAGCGATGATTGCTAAAGTTTAAATTATATAAATGACCATCATATGCAAAAAGACTTAAAGACAAGACAAAAGATCAGAATTACTGATTTTTTTGAGAGCTTTCGAGTTTTTTTAAAGGTATGCTCAAATATGAGTTTCTTTAACTTTTCTAGACCACAAGTTATATTTTTGAAGTTATTTATGTGTGACATGTGAATTTCTGTGGCGAAGGTATAATTTCCTCTTGTACACATAAGAGATCTGAAAATGACATTTTTTAAAATTCAAATTGTAAGTAAACAAGGTGATCTCATTTCCTTGTTTCTCTGTCTCTAGAAACACATTTTAAAACTTATATATGTTTAAATTCTACTACTTTAGTTTGTAATATTTTTTTACATTTGTTTTTTGAAGATTTTAGCTATTGAACTATAAGAAATTCTTGATGATTTATGAATCCTTATGCGCGTGAAATTTTTCTATGGAAAACTCTACAGAAACCGTAACAAAAAAGAAAAATCTAGGATTTAAAGTGAGTTTGAGAGAAATGGTTTTCTAGTTCTTTAGAAGGATATATAATTCAAGTCGGTGAGTGTAAAAATTTGAAAACTTAGAACTCTCACCCTATTACAATTTAAAAGAAGAAAATGACCATTTTAAATCTCTTCTGTATAAAGATCAAGATCTCTTATATGTAAGGACAAAATTTTTTTGTAAAGACATAAAACTAAAAGAAGTTTGTAAAGGGCTAAAGAAATCATTTTTAATGCTATTGTTTAAGATTATATGATTTAAAGAAGTTTGTAAAGGGATCCCAGTGTTTTACAGAACCCAATTTCAGATTATCTTAGGTCAAACAAAGGATCAGATAGGGCACTCTGAACTCTTACGCTGGCTGGTCTTGTGGCTCGCCTATCTGCATTTTTTAGTCATTTTCCATACTTTGACCTACACAATCAACATACCATTATTTCTATTTAAAAAGAAAGCAAATAAAATCTTGGGTTGCCTCCTAAAAATCCCTTAGATAACGCCGTAGCATGACACAAGTCCACATTAAAATCTCATTCTTGGGGTTGGCCGCCGTATCACTCGGAAAATCCCCCTTGTTGTCTCAGATTCAAAATTTGAAGATATATGACACATTTGGGTCTCAAAATACTTGATTGATACTGAATGGTAAGTAATAGTCTTGCTAAGGGTCGACACATCTTCTTTAATGATGTGATGATTCATGTGGCAACCACGTCAGCCACTTGTAGGCTTATTGTTGGATATGTAGCAAGAATTGATGGGAAATAGAGAGAAGGAGAGGAATTTGAAAAGTTTAGAACTTGAAAGGTCGGGAACTTGAAAAGTTCCCTCTAATGCTTTAATGAAAAAGTCAATATTCCTCAATTCGGATGGTATGAAAATAGGAGAGTTTAAATAATTAAACCCTCCTATTCATTGTTCAGAAGGGTTGGAAAGCGGGACCCCTCCCCATCTCGCCGTCGTCGCTCGCGCTCGCTTCGGCTTCGCTTTGGCTTTGGCTTTGGCAAATTATCTAGAGATAAGTTTTGGACAATTTATTTTATTTATTATTTAATTAATTAAATGGCCAAAATTTATTTTTCACATTAATTAGTTGATAACATAAGTTAACCGAAATGTTTTCAACTTTTTGTTCAGCCCGACCGACTAGAATCCGGCGCGGGCGCGACCCATTTAAATTCCGTTATATTTTAAATTTTCCGGCCAAGACTGTTCCTAAAGGTTGCAAATTTTCAAGAACAGTTCAATACCATTTGAATGTTTTGCAACCTTTCATTAATGGTCGTGTCAATTCATTCTTCATAATATTTCCTAAACGAATTTTTTTGATCTTCCATTTCTTAAAAACCTATTTCCTCCGTGTACTTTCCTGCTGTGGATTATGTGCTGACATAAGTTTTTGGTATCAATACTCTACTGATAAGATCATTTTACCCTGGGAGGGTATTTACAAATAAACCTCGGATACTAAAGGGGAATAATTTCCTTAAGGGGACACTGTGAATTCAGTTCACTTTGATTTTCTTCCCTATAATTAAAGGAAAAAAGAATATTCATTATGGTAATTTTGCAGAGCAGTTATTTTTTACAAGTAAATTTCTGTTCATCATCTTACTTACTGGTTCCTAAAAATCTCAGTTAACTTTCGTGTTTCCTGAATGATTTATTAGCAACCCTAATTTCTCATTTTAATACAACCGATTAGAATCAATCTTAAGGAAATTAATAAATCTGTGGTTACTGGTGAGACAAAAATCTTTTTGATTATAATCCTTTAAGTCTGCAATTATGTTTTATTGCTTACTTATATTGTATAAATTTTTTGTTTATCAGAACTGGAAACACTGTGTTACAGGGGCGGCTGTTGCTTGCACCACCCGAACTCTTGTTCACAAGTAGAGAACCGGGTAAATTCACAGGTGTGAATTCAAAGGATGGCAGCAACGAGTCTTTTTCTGTCTTACCCTCTGGTTTTCAAGAAATTTACAATGAAGATACTGCCAGTTCCCTGCTGATGTTTATGGCCAGACAGGGAAAACATTTGTATGATTGTTTAAGCATGGAATCAGTTCAGACTTCTATGTAAAGGTTACATTATTTTGAGTGCTTTAAAGGATGACTTTATATATTCTCTAGTGCAATAACAACTTCAAAAGAGTTGTGCAATGCACTTGAGAAGAAATATAAGGATAGAAGATGCATGCTTGAAAAAGTTTGTAGTCGCCATTTGTTAGACTATAAATCGTAGTAGTAAAAAACGTTTGATCCAATGTCGGAACTTCAACCCATTCTTCAATGAATCTTATGCTGAATATGGTAGTAAATGAAGCTTTTCAGGTGGGCTTGAATGATTGATCAGTTGCCTCCTTTCGTGGAACAAAGGTTAAGAAATTACTAAAACACAGCGTAACAAATGAAGCTTGACGATCTTGTGAAGTCGGCTCAAAATTGGAGGTAGATACCAGAAATGCCGAAAAGATCATTGAAGTTTAATCTTGTTGAGGAAGCTCTACCAAAGCAAAAAGAGAAAGACTTCCAACGGGCAAAGTCAGAATAGGCCAAGAAAAATTCAACAATCGTGGAAAAGATGGAACGATGCAGATGACGTGTATGCAATGATATCGGAGTGTAACTTATAGTGTCGAAATTCCAGGATTGGTTTTTCTCGACTCAGGTGCCACTAGACTTCTTGCGCCTTGCGAAAGAAGCCTTTGCAACTACACTCTTGCTGATTACAATGAAGATTTATTCATGGGCACCACAACGAACACCAGATTGAAGGAACTGGAAAGTAAATGTTGAAAATGAGATCCGGAAGGTGTGACTTTGAACAATGTTCTGCAATGTCCTACTAGAGGAGAATTTAGTTTCTGCTGCACTCTCGTTAATAAACGGGTTTAAGTGTGTCCCTATTTAGTTCTAAAATGTAATAGTAAATGAAATGTTCATAGGAAAGGGCTACCTCAATGAGGGTCCTTTCAAACTAAATTGGAATGGTTGTTGCATTAAGTTTTTTAAATATTAATAAAATTCTGCTTCTATTACTTATGGAGTTAAATGATTTATATGGCGATGCCCATTTGGACATGTAAATTCAAAGCCCTTGCGAAAATTTGTTAATCTAGAATTATTGCCTGCTGATTTTTAAAGGCAAATAAGCGAATTGTGAATTTTTGTGGAAGTAAGTTTGTTAAACATCATTACATGTCTGTTGAAAAACTCTAACTTTCACTTAATGCACACAGATATTGCGATATAAGGTCCGACACCAGATCTCGTGTGGAAAGAAGTATTTTATTAACTTTTATTGATGACGGCAACTAGATTTTGTTATGTATACTTGCTTAAATAGTAAGGATGAAGCAATGATGG
Source organism: Solanum habrochaites (assembly GCA_027704765.1). Taxonomy (NCBI): domain Eukaryota; kingdom Viridiplantae; phylum Streptophyta; class Magnoliopsida; order Solanales; family Solanaceae; genus Solanum; species Solanum habrochaites. The sequence continues at coordinate 15,438,954 of JAKWJA010002489.1, read as the reverse complement.
CATTTGCATCAAACAAGGAAGTGGGAAACCAATGATCTAAAGATAAAACTGATACAGATGAATAGGGGTGGAGATATCGAATCTCTTTTTTGCAGAGATATGTTTTGGAAATGGTATTATTTTCCTCAACTATGCACCTTTACACCACAGTCAAATGGTTTTGGCAGAACGGAAACAGAACATTTAGTAAATGATGAATGCCTTAATGATCAATCGGGTCAAAAACGCGAAACTTTGGGGGGAAGCCATCCTTAACAGCTAATAAAATACTCAATAGAGTAACCCCCCCTCGAAAAAACAATCAATTTCCATGTGAGTTGTGTGTAAGGAAGAAACCCAACTTGAAATATTTTTCAAAGTGTGGGGGTGTTTATCCAAGGTAGATGTTTCTTTACCCGAAGAGGATTAAAATTGGGCCCAAAACAAATAGATTGTGGTCTTTATGGGTGGCGGTGGATGTAAAGCCTGTCGATTTTTGGTTCACAAATCTTATAATTCCTGAGATTCATGTTAATACGATAAATTTGAATCAGATACTGTAGTTTTTTTGAAAACATTTATATCCGTAGAAAACTAAAAGTGACTTAACCAAGTGAAGACCCAAATGACCACTGAGAAGAAATCAAATGCAAAATATTCTAACTAGTGAGGAACCTAAGCGAAGTACTACTCGCAAACGAAAATTGTTTTCTTTCAGACCAGATTTTGTAGCACTATTGCTCGAAATGAATCCGCAATACATGAAAGCACTATGTCTTCGTCAAAGTCAACTTATTGGAAAGAAGCAAGTCAATTTTAGATTGAATCAATTTGTTAAGCACATCACCTTGGGAATTGATGATATTCCTCCAGGAAAAAATAGGAACAAGTTTATATTTATAGGAAAAATTAATCTATGAACTATGTACAAATAAAGGCTGACTGGTAGTCAAAGGTACAGACAAAAGAGGTCTGGACTATTTGACACATACTCTCCCGTAACAAGGATAACATCAATAGGGATGTTAATAGCACTAGCAGGAGTGCAAGTGAACTTACATCCCACCAAATTATGTAAAGACAGAACCTTCTTAAATGGAGAGTTTAGGGCAGAAATTTTACATGGAACAACCTGAAGGGTTTATAGTTCCCTGGTAAAGAGAAAAAGAAAGTGTGCAGACTTGTTGAAGTCAACTTTAATGGCCTCAAAGACAAGCACCCAACAATGACATGCAATTTGATCAAATAATGTTGACAAATGGATTCAAGATTAACGACTGTGATAAATGTGTTTACATTAAAAACATTATGAATCCTCAGTCATTGTTGTTTGTCGTTGATTACATGTTAATAATGAATATAAATTGGACGCTATAAATGCTACTAAGCGCATGTTTCCCTAGCAAGTTGATATAAAGACTTAGTAGTTGCTGATTTTTATCTTAGGGGTCGGATTATCAAAACTCCCCCGGGACGAGCATTATCACTCAATTTCATTTTTGAAAAAGTATTGATAAGTTCAATTACATGAATTTTAATTAGTCAAACTCCAATTGATTTATGTTGTCATTTAAAAAGAAATTGAAAGGTCAAAGTGACTCTCAATTGAAATTGAAGAAGTGTTTGGAAGTTTGATGTATATTGTAATTGCACGCGACCAGATATAGCATGTGCTATTTGTAAATTAAGTCGGTACACTAGTAATATTAACAAACTCACTGAATGGCTAGGAAACGTGGTTGGGTTTCTAAACATCTAAAATTGTACACAATATTTATGTCTTGGCATTATAATACATATCCTACTGTATTGAACATATAGATAATGCACATTGGATCACCCCACCGGGTCAAATGATGTAACATCCACGAGTGGTATGTATTTATATTGGTGGAGGAGCTTCTCTTGCAATCTTCAAAACAACATGTATTGCTCGCTCCACAATGGAATTTGAATTCATTGCTTTGGATAAAGGCTAGTGAAGAAGCGGAATGGCTTCGGAATTCTTCCTAACGGATATTCCATTTTGGCCCAAACCTGTTGGCCAATTTCGATACATACGAATAGTCAAGCAGCAATAGGTTATGGGCAGGGATCGTTATGTCACCTGTGAAAGTCCCTTCATATACGACGTAGACATAACCCGGTAAGACAATACACTACTCTCTAGTTGGAATTAAACAAATTGACTATGTAAAAGTCCCAGCGATAATATATCAGATCCATTTCTAACGAAAGGCCTACGGAGAGGCAGTTGAAAGATCATCTAAGGGAATGGTTTTACGACTTAGGATAAGTCAAAAAGAACACTAAAATCTATGTAGCAGACTGATAGATCCAAGAAGCCAGATTCAAGGAGAAAAAACAAATTTGTGGCGGACGGTTCGCATTGTCAATTAACTTAATCCATTAGCAATGATGAAGACAATGTTCGAAAAGGTTAAGACTTTAGGCTTGTTTAAGAGGTAATAAAGCTTAAAGTTTTTAATGATTTGCTACGTTTGGTAGATGTGCCAAATAGTGTATCTACGGAGATGACACGGGTATAAATCACCTTTGTGAGTGTGCAGTGGGAAGCCTGGAAGCCTCTTCAAAGATAATTTTATGTCAAAACCTATTCTCTATAACACTCATTAAACCAGGAGGTGTTCATGGCTGAATCGACGCAAGCCAACCGTAGTATCATACAGTAAAGGGTTAATGTGTGACATATGGTTTGTAGAGAGATATAACAAAAACACCAAATGCGACGGTTCAAAAGATATCACATCTACCATTGACCGAGTATATCCGACCTATGTTCACTAACGGAAAGTCCAAGGGGAAACCTACCTATCCCAGATTCAATTATCCTGCTTGTAAAGTACAACAAATTTGTCTGTGCATTCCTTGTTATAAAAAATTTTCCATCAATGTGGGTGATGGTTGGGTTGTAGCAAAATTGATGGGAATAGAGGAAGGAGAGGAATTGAAAAGTTAGAACTGAAGGTTGGGAACGTTGGAAAGTCCTCTAAAAATTCTTTTAACTGAAAAAGCGATAGTCCCCTCATCGGTAATGGAAATTGAAAATAGGAGAGTTTAACTAATAAAACTCCTATTAAATTGTTAAAAGGGTTTGAAAGAGGGACCCCATCGCTCCGTCGTCAATCAATCGCTCGCGCAGGCGCGTTCGTCTTTGCTTTGGCTTTTGGCAAAATGATCGATCGCGAGATATTTTTTTTGCACAAATTTATTTTAAATATTTATTTAATTAATTAAATGGCAAAATATTATTTTTCAATTAAGTTGATACCATTTCAAACCGAAATGTTTTAAAACTTTTTTAGTTAACCCGCCCGACTCGGATCCACGCGCGTGACTCGTTTTAATTCTGTTATATTTTTAAATTGCCGCCATGTGACTGTTATGAAAGGTTGCAACTTTCAGTACAGTCATACCATTTGAAATAATGCAACCACCTTTCATTAATGGTCCGTGTCAATTCCAGTCTTCAGAATATTTCCTAACGAATTTTTCTGATCTTCCTTCTTCTAAAAAACACGTTTCTTTGTGTAATTTCCTTCTGTGGATTGATTCCCTGACAGTAGAGTTTTTTGTATCTATACTCTACTGATTAAGATCATCTTTACCACCCTGGGGAGGTTTAGATTCCCCAATCAACCGCGGATACTAGGAGGGGAACATTTTCTTAAGGGGACACCTGTGATTCAGTGGACTTGATTTTCCTTCCTAAATTATTAAAAAACATTATTCCAGAATTCTGGTCAGTTTTTGAACATATTCAATTATTTCTTCAATAAATTCTTGGTCATCTCCTTACGGTTCTACAAAATCTCAGTTACTTTCGGGTTAGCTGAATGATTTATTACAACCAGTAATTTTCTGATTTTTAATACATAGATTGGCAACAATCTTAGGAATTATAAATCTGGTGTTTTTGTGGAGACAACATCTTTGTGATTTTTATACTCCTTTAGTCTGAAATTATAGTTTAATTATGGCTTACTTATATATTGTAATCATTTTGTTTTAGCAGAAATGTAAAACCCTGGTGTTACAGTTTGCTGTTGCTGCACCAACCCGAACTCTTGTATCACATGTAGAAAACCGGTACACTAAATGTGTGACTTTCAAAGGATGGCAGCAAGGGATATTTTCTGGCTTACCACTCTTGGTTTTGCAGAATTTACAAGTGAATATACCTCCAAATCCTGCTGAGGATATGCCAGCAGGGAAACATTTATGAATGGTTTGAAGCATCGAAACAATTCTGCTTCCCTAGTGTAAAGGGTTACATTTTGAGTGCTTTATGATGACTTATATAATGTATATAGTGCAATAACACCTTCAAAAAGTTGTGAATGCACTTGAGAAGACATATAAGACAGAAGAATGCATGCTGAAAATTTTTTGGTCGCAAAGTTTTTTTATACTATAAAATGGTAGATATAAAACGGTTGGATCAACGTGCATGCACTTCAACTCATTCTTTCATGATCTGATTGCTGAAGATGATGGTGTAAATGAGCTTTTCAGTGGCTGCAAATGATAAAGAAGTTGCCGGGCCTCTTTCGTGGAACGATTTTCAAGAATTATCTAAACACAAGCGTAAAGAAATGAAGATTGAAGATCTTGTGATTCGGGCTCAAGAGTGAAGAAGATAACTAAAGCGAAAAGAAGGTCGCTAGTGTTCAACAATCATTGAGTTAATATTGTTTGAGAAAGCTCCTACCAAAGAACAAAGATAAAGAAGCCAAACGGCAAAGTCAGAACAGGACAAGAAGAAATTCAGAGCAACTTGTTATAATTTGTGGAAGTCTGGTCATAGATCTTTCTTATTTTCCATGCTCCAAGAAGGATCAAACAAAGGCAAAGGCAAAATTCAACCAATATCTTGGAGAAGATGGGAATATGCAGTTGTCTTGTATGCAATGATTCAGATTGTAACTTGTGGAAATCCCAAAAAGTGGCGTTTCTCGACTCATGCGCCCTAGACAATTTGATCTGGCGAAGAAGCCGTTGTCAACATCATCCCTGCCTAGGTACAATCAAGATTTATTCATGGGAAACACAACAACAACAAGGATTGCAGGACTAGGACAGTATGTTGAAAATAACTCCGGCAAGGTGTTGACTTTGAACATGTTCTGCATGTCCCTACTATTAGGAATATTTTCGTTTCCTCCTCTACCTACTCGTAGGAACGGGTTTAAAGTGTGTCCTAGTTAGGCATAAAGCTGTAATAAGTAATCTGAATTTAATAGGAAAAGGGCACCTCAATGAGGGTCTTTTCAACGAACTGTAAATGGTGTTGACGAAGTATTAATAAAAATTCTGCTTCGGTTTACTTATTGGAGTTAGTGGTTATGGCATGCCCGTTTGGTACTGTACATTACAAGCCTTGGCTAAAATTGGTTAATCTAGAATATTGCCGATTTTAAATGTGATAAGTCGAAATGTGAATTTGTGTGTGGAAAGTAAGTTTGTTAACATCCTTACACCTCTGTGAAAAAATTCTAAAATAGACTTCATTCACACAGATATATGCGATATGAAGTCAACACCATTCGTGTGAAAAGTATTTTATAACTTTTTTGATGCTGCACTCAATTTTGTTAATGTATATATTGCTTAATAGTAAGATGAAGCAATTGATGCATTTTAACATACACAAATGAAGTGAAAAACCCAGTTGAATCTAAAGATAAAAATGATTCGGAGTGATAGGAATGGAGAATATGAATCTCCTTTTGCAAGATATGTTTGGAATATGGTATTTTCATTAAACTACTGCACCTTATACCCCACAGTCAAATGGTTTGGCAGAACGGAAGAACATAACCATTAAAGAAATGATAGTGCCTTAATATCACTTCCTGTTCAGCGCAAAATCTTTTGGGGGGAACCATCCTTACATATAATAAAATACTCATAAGTACCCCATCGAAACACAATCAATTCCATAGAGTTGTTGGAAAGGAAGAAACCCCACTTGAAATATTTTCAAGTGTGGGGGTTTTTCCAAGGTAGAGGTTCCTTTAATATCGAGATGATTAAAATTGGACCCCAAAAATAGATTGCGTCTTTATTGGGTAGTGTGAATAGTAAAGCCTGTCGATTTTTGGTTCACAATCTGATAATCCTGAGATTCATGTTTAATACTATAATTGAATCCGATAATGCAATGTTTTTTTGAAAAGCTTTATCCGCATCAAACGGAAAGTGAGTCAACAAGTGAAAGAACCTAAGACCACGAGAAGAATCAATTGGAAATATTCTAACTATGTGAGGAACTAGGCGAAGCACTTCGACACGAAAAATAGGTTTCTTTCGGACCAGATTTTGTAGGCACTCATTGCTTGAAAATGAGCCTAACCATTTTAAAGTAGCGTATGGCTTCGTCAGGCAACTTAATTGGAATGAAGCAGTCAATAGTTAGATTGACTCAATTTAAGCAATCACCTTGGAAATTTGCCTAATATTCCTCCAGGATATGAACCTTTAGGATCAAATTGGATCTTTAAAGGACAATGAACCTGATGGGACTATTGAAAATAGCCGGCTCACTGGTACGTCAAAGGGTACAGACAAAAGAAAGGTCTGGACTACTTACACATACTCTCACTACTTCCAGTAACAAGGGATAACATCAAGTAGGATGTTAATCGCCCTAGCAGCTGTGCATGATGTTTCAAAAATCAACCAATGGATGTAAAGACACCGTCTTAAATGGATAGTTATAGGAAGTAAATTTTACATGATAACACCTGAAGGGATTAGTTTCCTAGTAAAAAAGAAAGTTGGCCGACTTGTGATGTCACTTTATGGACTCAAGCAAGCACCCACACAATGACAGATGCGAATTTGATCATATAAGGTTGGCAAGGATTCAAGATTACGAATGTGATAAATGTTGCTTACATTAAAACGTTATGAACTTCAGTCATTGTTTTTTTTGTATGTTGATGACATGTTTAATAACGAGTAAGCAATTTGACGATATAAATGGCTACTACGCACATGTGGTCCAGCAAGTCGATATAAAGACTAAGAGTTTTACTGATTGCTCTTAGGGGTCATTATTTCAAAACTCCCAGGGACTAGAATTACTCAATTTCATTATATTGAAAAGTATTGGAATAAGGTTTCAATTATGAAATTTCAATATAGTCAAAACTCAAATGGATTTATTTACATTTTTTTTTTTTTAAAAGAATGAAGGGCAAATTGAGTCCATTGGAATATGGCGAGAGTGTTTGGAAGTTTTTCTCATGTATATTATGAATTGAACGCGCCAATATAGAATGGGTATTAAACAGTAACTTGCGTCGTACCTAGTAATCCGAATCAAATCACTGGATGGCTATGAAACGTGTGTTTGGGTTATCTAAAATGGACACAGCACATTATGCTGTGCATTATAATAAATATCCTGCGGTGATTAGGAGTATAGTGATGCACATTGGATCACTGGGTGAAATGATGTAAAATCCACGAGTGTAACGTATTCATCACTTGGTGGCAAAGGAGCTGACTCTTGGAAATCTTCAAACAAACATGTATTGCTTCGCTCCACAAGGAATCTGAATTCATTGCTTTGGATAAGGTTGGTGAGAAGAGGAACGGCTCCAGAATTTTTTCTAGAGGATATTCAATTCTGGCCCAAACCTTTGGACAATTTAGATACTTGAGGTAGTCAAGCAGCAATAGGTAGGTGCAATGGAGCGTTATGTACAACGGAAAGTCTCGTCAATACGACTAGATATAACACCGTAAGACACTGCTCTCTAGTGGAAGTATCACAAATTGACTATGTAAATCAAGCGTAATGTGTCAGATCCACTAACGAAAGGCCTAGGAGAGAGGCATTTAAAAGATCAATCTAAGGGAATGGGTTTACTACGACGCTTTAGGACAAGTCAGCATGAATGTAACTCTATCTAGAATACTGGAGATTCCCCAGAGCTAGATTCAAGGCAAATACACAGTTGTTGCTGACGGTTTCGCACATTGCCAGTTACACTCATTCATTCCATGATGAAGACGACTGTTTCATAAACAAACAAGGGGTTAAGACTTTAAGGCTTGTTAATAGGTACATAACGTCTTAAAATTTTTAATGATTTGCTTAAGTTTTTGGTAGATTTGACCAAATATTGTCTGTACGATAGCACGGTTAGAAATCCTATGTGAGTGTGAAGTGGAACCTCTTCAAAGAGAATTTATGGGTCCAAAGCCTATTCTCTATACACACACTCAATGAAACCAGGCAGGTGTTCATTGCTGAAACGAACACAACCGTACTTCATATAAACAGTAAAGGGTTAATTGTGACATCTGGTTGTCCTATAGTATACACCAAATTTCGACGTTCCAAGATAATCACATATACCTATTGACCGAGTTATCCCGACATATGTTCACTACGGAAAGTCAAGGGGAAACCTACTTACCGATACAATTAATTCTTGCTTGTAAAGTACACAATGTCCGTGCATTCCTATGGTATAAAATATTCCCCACCAATGTGGGGGATTTGGTTTGGTATGTAGCAATAATTTGATGGGAAATAGAGGAGAGGGAATTTGAAAAGTTTTAGAACTTGAAAGGTTGGGAATGGAAAGTCTTCTAAAAAAAATGCCTTTACTGAAAATAATAGACCCTCATCGGTAATGGAAATGAACTAGGAGAGTTTAAATAAAAAAACTCTATTAATTGTTAAAAGGGTTGGAAAGAGGAATCCCCTCGTGCCGCCGTCGTCACTCTTCCTTCGTCTTCGGCTTTGGCTTTGGCAAATATCGATCGCGAGATCATTTTTTTTGGGCCAATTTATTTTATTTATTGTATTTAATTAATAATTAATGGCAAAAATTATTGTTCAATTATCATTGATAACAGAAGTACTCGAAATGTTTTCAACTTTTTATTAACACCGACCCGACTCGAATCCGCGCGCAGTGACCCGTTTTAAAATTCCGTTATATTTAAAATTCCCCTCCATGGACTGTTTAAAGGTTGCAACCTTCATGCAGGAACAGTCAATAACATTTGAAAGTTTTTCCCACCTTTCATTAATGGGTCCGTGTAATTCAGGGGTCCATCAGAATATTGTCTAACGAATTTTTCATCTTCCTTCTTCTTAAAAAACACTAGTTCTCTTTCTTTTCTTCTTTCCTTCGTGTACTTGCTTCCCTGCTGTGGATTGATTCGCTGACAGGAGAGTTTTTTTGGTATCTATACTCTACTGATTAATATCTTTTACCACACCCTGGGATGTTATCCAAAGCAAACCTCGGATACTAGAATGGTGATATTTCCTTAAGGGACCTTGTGATTCATGGTCTTAATTCTTCCTAAATTATTAAATAAATAAAGTATTTTTCAAATTCCCTGGTAATGTTTAACAGATTCAATTATTTTTACAAATAAATTTCTGTTCATCTTACTTACTGGTTTCTAAAAATATCAAGTTACTTCAATTTTCTGAATGATTTATTACAATACCAATATTTCTGATTTTATACACCGATTGGCAAACTACTTCTCCATCAAGAGAATGGGAACAACCTCAATCGGACCAACTCTTGCGTATAGTTCTTAAAGAAGACGGTCCCCATACGTCCACGAGGTCTAATATTGAAATGGGGATCCTCATGAGCCCACCACGAACCACCCTTTTCGATTGCCAAAGTTTAAAAAACATTAGACTGTGATGTAAAACAATCTTTCCTTCGGCCCGGAGTCAGGGAAGGGAACAATACCACCGCCAAAAGGGGTATTAGCATTAGGCTCGTTGACATCATTGAGGTTTCTAATGTCGTCTTGGTGGCTACTTGGATACCATTTATTCAATTCTTTTTCAAGACACAAACTGGCAAAACAAAAATAAAATTAAGTAAGTTCAACGTTATATAACAAGAACAGCATTTAACTTAACTAAAGATTCTCAAACAACACCACTCTCTAGCAGCACGACAATTTTGATTTTAGGTATCAGGAAACTTCATCAATACTAAATGTCAATGATTATTGATTAGTATAAACCCAAGTAATTTATTTGGGGGTTAAATTCGACAGGGAGTGATATGTATTTTAGATATAACCAAGTGCGAACATGCTCAAGCAAAATCATAGGTTAAAAAATTTACGAATAAAATCATAGGTTCCAGTTTGGGGTGATCAGTTCAATAACAGGGGTTTGTTGTAATTATCAACTATAAAAGTCAAATAGCATGTATAGATAAATAATGAGACAAGTTTTTGGGATGTGATTGGATTATAGGCTAAGGTTGAAAACTGGGTAACTGCAACTAATATTAAATAGTTGTAAATTATGTGACTAAGCTGGACTCTATTAGGGATAAACATTCTATGGAAAGATTTACCCCGAATTAAATTTGTTTCTCTCGAACACCAATTAGAAACAATTAAGAACTACCTACATTTTAGTCCATTCACTCTCTTGAGTTGAATGTGCAGTAGAGGGTTTCAGATTTATTCTCTTGAGCAGAACCCATGAACATTCAATAACCCACATACCATCAATAAGTCATCTTAGTTTTAAAATTCTCTCAAGCAGCAAACACAAAGGTCAGTTGCAATTTTCCAAACTATAAACCCTTTAGATTAAGCCAAAATTATTGAAGAATCACTTTTAACAACATTTACACTATCAATAAACATATTTTAACAGCTAACCTCAATAATCAACCTATAATCACATAATCACACCCCAAAATAGAATTTTTAGCTTGAAATAAAAAAAAGATAGAAGTTGGTACCAAATTTTTAATGCTTGATATCCAGTACTTCTTTGTATCCATATGCTGCTGGATAATTACTTTTGCATGAATAGAAAAGTAATAGTTGTTGATGGCACATTATAAGGAGCAAGTATGGAGGAGTTTCTGCTATCGTTGAATGGCACAAGATGCCGAAATCACCTATTTTTCAGTGGCTTTCTGTGTGGTGGACAAGGAATGTGAATGACTTACATGAATATTTTTTACAAATATGAGACCTTTGTAGATGATCTTGATAGTTTGTGCATTATCTCTGATAGTCATCCAAGTAGTCGAATATTGTTTTCGAGAATCTACCCCCTACATCTCATTATGGGTGGTTGCATGAGACACCTTGAAGAAAATCTTCGAAATAACTTTCATAAGTCAAAGGTAAGTGGTCCCATTTTTATAGCACATGGCATACCGATATACGTGAGTTAAATTGATCATGTCAATCAAATAAGAATTTTGGTACCAAAGGCTGCTGAAGGCTCTTGAACGTATTGGATTCATTCACACATTGAGTAGAGCATTTTTGCCCAGGATGAGGTAAGTACCATCTCAATTGAGTTTAATTTTAACTTGATGTGGTTTTTTTGAATTTTTATCTTCTGTGGTGTAATATAACTTATGACGTCAAACAGATCATCACGAAATCGTGAATGCTATGTTTAATTTGAAAGAGAATTTCCCATTGTCGCTCTCCCTATTTGATGAAATAAATAGTAAATTTGCATTTGTTATTTCATCAGAGGCTATGAAAACTGGTGCACTCCGCAAATAGATTTGTTTTCCTTTAATTTTAAAAAGATATATCAGAGTAATGTCAAAACGCGGGAAAACAATTGTTGCCCATAAAATCGCTAACTAACAAGTTTCAGTGTCCACTGGTCTGAGATGTTGCTAACTGAAGAACTTGTATTCTTGTAGAATTTTTGATTTGGACAATACCTGTCCACTGCCATGGCAAGCGATTCGTCCAATATGCTGATGGATTTTGGAAATTATATTAACCACTATACTCCTCTCCCATTTATTCAGTGGAAAAATACATAATGACATTTGTCAGGAATTCAGCCAGTGCCAACTGCAGATTCTTGGATGTCCCTTGGATATCATACTAGGAGAATTACCCTCCTCCATTTGTTTTTAAAAAGTAACCCCAGAAAAAAGACATATAGAGACGGAGTGGAAGTTGTGAATCATTTTCCAACAAGAAAAAATAAGTGTTTTTCAGTATGGTTGGGAACTTTTGCCACAAGAACTCAGCCCCAAATCGAAATGCCCCACAAGCAGTGTTAGCCGTTGTGTTCTTTTGATTTTAAATGAATGTTCTTTCTCTTTCTTATTTGGATGATCTTATTATAGTGAGAAGATGTCGACACCATTTGCAGTGGCATTTTAAAATCGAATGTGGGTGAAGAATCCAATATTTTGTTGTTAAGAACGATTTGTTGCACTGTGCATCACCCCAACAAAAATGCACGCAGATTGGTTGGCCTGAGGAATGAACGATGAAGAACGATATCGTTACGAATTGTGGTATTTGTAATTTAGAACTAATTATCTATTCCATTTCTTTCGCACAGTACTGTGGGGAAATAATTTAATTTTAACTAAGTTCAAGACGTTGTTGATTTTTTTAAAATTATTTTTGTATTCAGTTAGAAATTTACATTTTGGCAACATATTATACACATATGGGAAAAGTTTTCTTCACTTGTTTTAAAACCTATTTTTTGAATTAAGAATAACCAATTAAATGATCGGATACAACACTCTCCATTGTTATACTTATTATTATTGAAGTATTTATGTTTCTAAATCACTAATGTTGTTTAAAAATTTCATTTTTCCCTTTCCTTAAATCGATTCGCATCGTCTATTATGTCTCCTTGATTTTTCATGTATACAACCTATACACTTTCTGTTTTAATCGCAACTATACAAAATTGTTGCCAAGGCAATAATTATAACAAATGACTCTTTTAGGGTTTAATTCAAAAATTGTCACTAACTCGATTGTAACACTAATATATAGTCCTACAACATTGTAAGTAACAAATTATATGGTCGTTACACAACACTCTCCCATTGGATTTAAGCAATTATATTTTATAAATAAATCATTTCAACTAGTTTCATCATGCATTGCCTATAATGCCATATGGAGGTAGTTTATATAACACCCTTTAAGGGTATGCCTGGGGGTTTTTTTTTTTTACAAATGTTTTTACCTTATGGTGATGGGTAGTTGTCGGTGGGTATTTATGTTCTATTATCCACTAAATTTTCGGGTGTTCAAATTTCAATTTCTCCTTTCTCAATCGCTCAAGCTCGTAGGCTAGTACTCTTTTCCTTGAGTTTTTCATCTATAGCAGACATATGCAGGTGTGTCTGTTGTACAATTGTTCTATCATAGTAACGTGGGAAAAAAACTATTTCAGTACATATAAGGTTATAGACTGACTGATTCTTTGGGAGGCTGGGGGTTGTGGTGGAGTCAATTAAATCTCATGTAATTTTTTCGATATGTAAAACAATATAAAGTCATACAACATGTCTAAGTAACAAATTATGGTTTTTTAACACACTCCTCCATTGGATTATAGCATTATATTTAAAAAGACACCATATCAATAGTTCATCAGACACTGTCTTAGTAATACAATGATAGTTATATAACACCCTTCTAAAATCTTGTTTTTCCAATGTTATACCTTAGTATTATTGAATTATTTGTGTTCTTAAATCTTAAAATGTGGTTCAAACTTTCATTTTTCCTTTCATAAATCGATCAAATCTCTATTATGGCTCCTTGACTTTTCATATTTAGTCAACATATGCAAGTTTCTCTTGTCAAATTAGCAACATTATAAACGAATTTTTGCAATATATAATTTAACAAATGACTCTTTTGGGCTTAATGTAATTAATTGTCACGTGATTTGATATGTAACACACCCAATATTTGGTCCTACAAATTGGTCTGAGTAACAAATTATGTTGTTAACAACACTCACACATTTAATTATAGCATATATTTATACAAGACCAAATCATCTCCTAGTTTTCATCATACATTGTCCTAGTAAATACATATATATTTATATAACACTCTTCTAAATTGTGTTTGCAAATGTTATACATTGTTCTTATTGTTATTATGTTTTAGATCACTAAATTTGGTTCAATTTGTTTCTTTCCTAATCGATCAAATAGTCTATTATTGTCTACCCCCCCACACCCCCCCCCCCCCCCACCCCCCCCCCACACCCCCCCCCCCCCCCCCCCCCCCCCCCCCCCCCCCCCCCCCCCCCCCCCCCCCACCCCCCCCCCCCCCTTGTTGTTTTAATTTTCATAAAAGAAACATATGCAGTTTTCTATTGTTATTCACATCACATATAAACAAAAATGTGTTGTCACAATAATTAAACAATGAATCTTTTGGGTCTTAATTAATGAAAATATTCTCATGTCATCGGTAATGTACAACAATATAAATCTTACCACATGTCTAAGTAACACAGTATGGTCGTAAAAACACTCGCCATTGATTATAACAATCATATTTACCAGGGCAATGATCCACTCAGGTCATCGTACATTCTCCTAGTATACTATATGATAAATTATATACACAATTCTCAATCTTGTTTCCAAATATTATATCTTATTGTATGGATTACTTTATGTTCTAAATCATCATTAAAATTTGGGTTCAACGTATCCTTTCGTTTTTTTCCTTTCCTAATCGATGAAATTCTCTATTCGTTCTCCTTTATTTTTCATATTAGCACATATGCAGTTTCTATTGTCCAAATTCGCCAACATATAACGAAACTATTGCAACGATAGATTATACAATGACTCCTTTTGAGGCTTAAGTCACTTGAATTGTCACGTGATCGATATTAACTACAAATATAGTCATACCACATGTCTAGTACAAAATATGGTTGTTACTAACACTCACCATTGATTTATAGCAATGTATATTTATAAAGACATCATCTCCACTTCACTAGTTTCATCATACCTTGTCCTATAAATCCATATATATTTTGATCTAAAACTCTCTAAATTGTGGTTTCCAAATGTTATCCATTGTTATATTGATTATATTATGTTTCAAATCACTAAAAATTGGTTCAATTTTTAATTTTTTTCGCTTCCTAAATTGATCAAATATTCTATTAAGTGTCTCCTTAAATTTTTTCATAATAGAAACTATGCAGTTTGGGTTGTTTAAATTCACAACATATAACAAAATGTTGCAACAGATATAATATAACACTGACCTATTTTGGGGCTTTATTTTTAATTAATTGTTCACGTAATTCGATATGTACACCATATATAGTCCTACCCACATGTCTAAGTAACAAACTTTGGTCATTCACAAAACTCTCCCGTTGTATATAGCAAGTAGATTAAAAGACAAATCTCACTAGTTCATCATATATTGTCCTGTAATCAAATAATAGAATCACTAGTTCCATATATTGTCCTAGTAAATCAAATTATAGTTATATACCAACCTCCCTTCTAAAATCTTTCTTCCAATGTTATACCTTTATTATTTCTTGATTATTTGTGTTCTAAATTAACCAAAATTTGTTCAAATTTTTCATTTTTCCTTTCCTAAATCTATCAAATCGTCTATTAGTGGTCCCTTGATTTATCATGTGGTAGCAATATGCAGTTTCTGTTGTTCAAATTTTGCAACGTATACCTAAAATTGTTGCAACATATAATTAAAATAACAAATGACTCTTTTGGGACTTCAAATTTCAATAAATTGTCACTGATTCGGATATGTAACACCCAATTTTAAGTCCTGACAAACAATGTCAAGTAACAAATTACGGTTGTTACTAACCTCAACCATTGGATTAATAGCAATTTTTAATTTATAAAGACGTATCATGTCACTAGTTATCATACAATGTCCTAGTAAATCCATAGATAGTATATTAACAACACCCTTCTATATCATTGTTTGGTTAGCAAATGTTATACCTTATTATTATTGATATTTTACCGTTCTAAATTACTAAATTTGGTCAAATATTCATTTTTCCTTACTAAATCGATCAACTGCTTTATAGTGTCCTTGATTTTTCATCCGTAGAAACATATGAAGTTTCAATTGTTAAATTCTCAACATATAACTAAATTGTTGTAACATATAACTATACCAAATGACTTTTTTTGGTCCTAATTCAATTAAATTTTCACGTAATTCGATATGTTATACTAATGTATAGTCCTATAACATGTCTAAGTAACAAATTATGGCCGCTAACAACACTATCCATTGGATATGAGCATTATATTTATAAAGACAATCATAATTAATTAGTTCACATATAATTGTCCTAGTAACATCCAAATGATAGATATATAACACCCCTTCAAAATCGTTTTCCAAATGTTATACCTTATTTTATTGATTTATTGGTGTTTCTAATTAACTAAAATTTGGTTCAATTTTCATTTTCATTTCCTAAGTAGTCGATCAAATCGTCCATTAGGGTCTCCTTTGATTTTTTCAAATGTAATCAACGATGCGTTTCTGTTGTCAAATTCACAACATATAAGAAATTTTGTTGCAACATATAATTATAACAAATGTCCTCTTTAGGCTTAAATCAAATGACATTGGGTCACCGTGAATCGTCTTTAAATCACCAATATATAGTCCTAGCAACATGTCTAAGTAACAAATTATGGTTGTTGAACCACATTCTCCGTTGGATTATATCACTTATATTGATAAAGACATCATCTCACTAGTTCATTATACATTGTCCTGTATCCTGGGATAGTTATCTAACCCCTTCTAATCTGTTCCAAATGTTATACCTTTATTATTATTGATAAATGAGTTCAAATCACTAGAATTTGGTTCAAATTAAACAAATTTCCTTTCTAAATAAATCGTCGAAATCGGCGATTAAGACCCTTAATTTTTTATCTGTATCAACATATGCAGTTCTTTCTGTTTGTCTTATTCTAACATAAATAACGACATTGTTTGCACATATAATTATAACATGACTTTTATTTTGAATTTAGTCAATTAAATTGTCACGTGATCGATTGTAACCCAATATATAATAGTCCACAACATGGTAAGTAACAATTATGGTTGTTAACAACACTCCTATTGGATAATAGCAATTATAGTTATAAAGTCAATCATCTCAAAGTATTTCATCATCTATTTTCTTAGTACATTCATAAAACAGTTATATAACACTCTTTTTAATCGTTGTTCCAAATGTTCTACGTCATTATTAATTGATTTTTATTTCTAACCCAAAATTTTGTTGAAAAATTTCAATTTTCTTCCTTTCCTAAATCGATGAAATCGTCTATTAGTTCTCCTTGATTTTGCATGTTCGCAACATAATGCCAGTGTGTGTTTGTCAATTCACACAACATATAACGAACCTATTTGCAAACATATAATTCTAACAATGACTCTTTTGAGGATTAAATTCAAATTAAATTGTCACATGATTCTATATGTAAACCACCACCACCCGCCGCAACTATATAGTCCATAATCTACAACTGTCGAAACCACTTAGTAACAAATTATGGTTGTGAACAACACGCTCTGTTGGATTATATCAATTATATTTATAAAGACAATTATCTCACTAATGCATCATACATTGTCCTAGTAAATACAAATGATAGTTATATAACACAATTCTAAATCGTTGTTCCAAATATTATACCTTATTATTATTGATTATTTATGATCTAAATCATTAAAATTTTGTTCAAATTTCTTTTTTTTCCTTTCCTAAATCGATCAAATTGACTATTAGTGTCTCCTTGATTTTTCATATGTAGCAACATATGCAGTATCTATTGTCGAATTCGCAACATATAACGAAACTGTTGCAATGTATAATTATAACATATGACTCTTTGGAGATTATTCATTAAATTGTCCACGTGCTTTCGATATGTACACAAATATTTAGTACTACAACTGTCTAAGTAACAAAAAAATTGGTTTGTTAACCAACACTCACCCACCATTTGATTATAGCATTATTTTATAAAAAACAATTATCTTCACTAGTTAATCATACATTTCCCAGTAAAATTCATAGATAGTTTATATAAATCCTTCTAAATCGTTGGTTCCAAATGGTTATACCTTATTAGTTTTTGATTTTTATTCCTAATCACCAAAATTTGTTGTAAAAAAAAAAAAAAAAAAATTTTATTTTCCTTTACTAAATCAATCAAATCTTCTATTAATGTTCCTTTATTTTTCATCCGTAGGGCAACATCTATGCATTTTCTGTGTTAAATTTCAACATAGAAGAAACTTTTGCAACAAATAATTATAACAATGACTGTTTGAGCTTATTCATTCATTGTCACGTGATTTCGATATGTAACACGCAATATTTTTCCTACAGACATGTCCTAAGAAAGTAAACAATTTGGTTGTTAACATCCTCTCCGTTGTATTCTATCAATATATTTATAAAGACAATCATCTCACTACGTTTCTCATACATTGTACTAGTAAATGGGTGTAGGGACACGTTCCATATATATTTATACAAAACTCTTCTAAATGTGGTTTCAAAAAAATGTTATACATTGTTTATATTGGATCATTTATGTTGTACATCACTAAAATTGGTTCAAATTTTTAATATTTCCTTTCCTAATCGATCAAATGTCGATTAGTGTCCATTAATTTTTCATTAATAGAAACACTCTCAGTTCTGTTGTTAATTAACAACATATACAAAAAGTTGGCAACATATAATTAGAACCAAGACTATTTTGGGGCTTAATTTAATTAAATGTCACGTAATTCTTATGTAACACTAATATATAAGTCCTACAACAGTCTAAGTATCCATTATGGTCATATAAATTTTGGATTTAACACAAATATTTTATAAAGACATCATGTCACTAGTTCATCATATATTTTCTAGTAAATCCAAATAATATGTTATATAAACACCTCTTCTAAATCTTTTTCCAATGTTAAACCTTATTATTATGTATATTTGTGTTCTAACTTACTAAATTTGATTCAAATTTTCATTTTTCCTTTCGAAATCGATCAATCGTCTATTAGTGTCTTCTTGATTTTTCCACTGTGTAGCAACATATGCAATTTTCTGTTTGTCAAATTCGCAACGTATAACAATTGGTTGTCACATATATTATAGACAAATGACCTTTTGGGACCCATAATTCCAATTAAATTGTCCACGTGATCGATAGTAACACCAATCTTTAGTCTACAACATGTCCTAAGTAACAAATTATAAACGTTGTTAACACACCACCATTGGATATAGCAATTTTATTTATAAAGCGATCAACTCACTATTCATCATACATTGTCCTGTAAATCCAAGATAGTTATATAGACACCCCTTCTACCTCGTTGTTTACAAATGTTATAACCTTATTATTATTGATATTTACGTTCTAATCACTAAAATTTGGTTCCAAACTTAAATTTTTTCCTTTACTAAATCAATCAAGCCGTCTATTATAGTGTCCTTAATTTTTCATCCGTAGAAACATATGAAGTTTAAGTTGTTAAATTCTGTCACGACCCAAAAATGGACGTGACGACACTCGTCTTATCCCACCAAGACAAGTCAGCCTAAAACTCAACCATTACAATAAGTGCGGAAATAAATAAACACTCCTGAGATGAAAACTCAAGCCTCTAAAATATTACAATTGATTAAAATGAAAACTCAAGTCTCAAATGAACTCATTTCTAGAATAGAACAAGATCATCATTAGGAGAAGAAGTCTGCTGAGATCACACAACTACCTCACAAATCTTTAGAGCTGGGAACAGAAGAGAATGACAAGTACAACAAAATCCAGCTCATCTACAAAAAATGTAGAAGCAAGGGTTGAGTACCAAAACCCACACGGTACTCAAGCAGTAAACCCTAACACAGGCTAAGGGGATGAAAATTAGTCGGGTACTCCTACCACACCACTCAAACCGAACCTCCACAACTACAACCTGCATAAAATCACCCCAAGCTACACTCACAGTTAACATAGCACGTATCTCATAACAACAGTTAGACAAATTACATATCTCAACACAACGCTTTAACAAATTAACATAATCCTCAATAAACATACTTCACTTCAACAACTACATAATCCTCAATAACAAGCTCAATATTGATCATCACAAGTTCCGCAGAAAGGCAATCAGAATACAGCAAAACACAGATATAAATTCACTAATGATAATATGTGCAATGCAATGAATGCAATGTCAAGGATAATGAATGCATGTCTGACCTAGTGATACAACCCACTCGTTGTCATTCATGTCCGGGACCCAAGGGGGACATATCTGTCCATGCATCGTCGCTGCGCACGACACTACACCCTCGTAATAGTAAACCATCGCGGCGCGCGATACGTCCCTCGAATATATTAATCCATCGCGGCGCGCGATACGTCCTCGAAATGGTACATCCTCTAAGTACCCCTTCTTTCTCATGCCCATACACTTGTCACACACACCAATGCCTCAGAATAAGTCGCAGATGACAAGTTCAACAACCAAATAATGATGAGATACCTTTTCATAACATCGCACAGTTCACAACCCACAAACATAAGTTACCTCACAATGATCCCAAGCTTCACCCTGTCTCAACACAACACCCATAAATAATTAATCCAACATTGCCTTTTGTTATCCTCATTCTTTTATCATAGATTAATCAATGTGGACCAGTCAACCCAATCCCAATCCCGTTACTCCAAACATATACACAAATGTATACACCATTTCATACACTTAATAACAGATTTAAGAATCTACTTGCCCTCAATTTTAATTACGAACAATCACTTTCGGGAATTTTAGCCTTCCTCCTTTGTTGTACTTTCAAATCAATACGAATATATTCAAAATCAATAACACAATAAGAGTTCAATCTTACAACACTCATATTACCTATCTGTTTAATTTGACCCAACAATTTATCCGCATTTTAATAAAGTTTTCTCAACTGATTCTAACTATAGTCAATCTCATATTCTTAAATTCAAGTCAAGAGTTAAGTCAGAATTTCTCCAACACTACCAACCCTCATAGTTTTCCTATAATAATTGTCCAATATTAGCCCAAAATGGCTATTGACGGCAATATCAATATTTCCCATTGGAAATCCTTGACATACTTTCAAAGTGAACCATCAATAATTTCTAAAAACCAATTACATCTCTAATAACAGTTATGACACTATCACTTTGAACAAATACCTAATAATTATAGAAAGATTTAAAGCAATTAACCCCAGACAAACAAATTTTCAAGAATCTATATGTCACACATTAATTCCTATATATATTTAGTACCCCCATTACCATTAACTTTCAAACAAACTCACAACCTTTTTTTCTTTACAAACCTACAGTAACCCACTTATATTTTCCTATCTAACTCTTAATGACTTAAAGTATTAATCAACAATAAAAAAAACTTATCTTTTTACATGTCTTGTTTCATCCACCACATAATAATTCATTTAATAACCTCTAGTCCATATTATAGGTAAATAACATGTGCCCATACATGTACATGAAATCAAAAACTAGTTTCATCACATATTAAGTGTAAATTATACACGTTTTTAACTTAAAATCTACTCCTAATTACATTAAAACTGAATAGAAGAATGGAAACTAATTACCTTGACTCCGCTTTAGATGAAAATATGATTTTGCTCCCTCCTTTTTTTCTTTTTTTTTCTCCATTTCTTCTTCTCACTTCTCCCCTTTCTTTTCGTTTCTTCTCTGCGTATTTCTTTCTATTTTTTTCTCATATAAGCTCACAGGCTTTTAAAGTTTTAAGGGCAAACTTTTCCCCTTTTCTTTTTATTTTTATTTATTTGTATTTATTTATTTAATTATTTCTTTTTTTCCCCATTATTATAGCAACACTATAATCTTTTATAAATCTAAAACTCATGTCACTCATTCCTTATAAGTCATAATAAAATTAATTATAAAATCTACTAAAAAGGTTAATCTAAAAAATATGTTTTAAATTTCTAAACGACTAAGAGGGTCGTTACATTAATCCACTACTAAAAATCAAATGTTCGTCCGCAACATAAAATAGGAGAAGGAAAATTATTAACCCGTTATAAAATAAATGTCTAGATCTTCAGAGTTGTTGTTCGTCTCTCATGAAACTTATTTAACACCTTCTATCAGTTAACTACAAACTGAACTAAGAGAATTTGATCAAATCTACATTCAGAAGTATGTCCATCCTCATAATAACCCATGACCCAATTCTAAATTTAAACCCTTGGAACTCATAACACAACAATCATGACCAATAATTTTCTCACATATCAAAGATAACATTCTATTGTACTAGCTACATCAGCAGTGAACTTGAAAACAATCATCACATACTCATAGTGCACAAACTCACACCTCTTATCACTATTCCCTTTTTCCAACACAATCTTTTACAAACTTCAGTTATAAATATCTGATCTTTAGAAATCAGTTACTCTCCAAGAGAGAATCAACTTATCTACCCACTAAGGAAATGATATGTAAACCCCAACAAACAATACAATTCAAATGTAGAACCTCTAACAATACTTTTAGTAAATCTTCATCAGCTTTTTATATAAGTTCTCATACGCAAGGTTTGCGTGTAGAACTACTTATATATTCCAACGTCCAACAAAACACACCTAGCATAAACTACTGAACTGATCATTCTTCCCAAGGACTCTCATCATATCACAAGGGACATAAGAGGATCATGTCATCCGATACCGACTAAAGAATTCACCAATAGATGTGGAACAACGCGTAATATAAGTAGGGAATCATACTTTAATCGTGCTCAACACGAAGAAGGTGATTCTTAGAATACACAGACTCAATGTCGAATAAAACAGTTATTCCTTCATAGGCCTATATAAATAGAATTCCATTTATCTTTCTCCATCTCTCGATGTTTAACCACCCACAATCACCATTCTGATCCCCCATCACTTTATAACAAATACTCGATTCATCAAACTCCACATACTTCTCTCAATACTCCATTGAAGCTAACACTCTTAATAGAAAAAAAATACATCATAACTACACCAACCATTTACCTCACTTAAAATGTCACTAGAATCAAAGTATTTTTAGCAAACACGTTGTATACTTTAAAAATTCCAAAATATGCCCCCCTTTTTTTTCCTTCTATATAAGCATTAAACAGGACAGATATCCAGTCACAACTAGATTAATTAGTCACTAATTCAAATCCTACGTACTTTTCCCATCTCGGTAAAATGACTAATTTCCCCACAATGTCAACATTACACAAACCCTTTTTTTTACATGTCATTTTTCAACCTCATAACCTCATGCCAAAACTCAACGACTAATTCTTGATCACGCGAATAATTTAGATCTATAAGGTAGCTCATCTCTCTTCCACTATCAATTTCCTATGTAAACACATCATACCAATCTACTGTTTTGTTCCCATCAATAATTAGTTTTAATCCCCTAAAAATTCTCATTAACCTTGTAGAACTGTAGGTTCATACTATTGTGTATCCATGTCACCCCCTACCATACTCTGAATCAATTAGCCCCCACTTACAACACACAAAGCTTACACCACACTTGTTTTTTTTTTTTTCCACGCAACACACACTTACATTCATAAAAATTGTCTGACGAAAACCTGGTACGTCTATACCAAACAAATTTCACCATCCATAGTCTATTAAGATATTATAATAGACAAGTCATCCGTCCTTACACTTCAAACAAAGATGCTATTAAAGGTCTTATCTTTTGTTTCGCTTAAAATTCTTCTTATGGCACAAAATTTTGAGTGTCTTGAACTCTTCATATACATCAACCCTTGTTTCTTGTTGACTCGCTTCCAATCTTATCCTTTGCCCACAACCTATGATATTTTTATCTTATCCCATTTAAGGTATAACAATCAAAAGTACCCAATTTTACTACTCAAATTATTTTTTAAGAGTCCTTCAAATCAAATCAAATCTCATACTCAATGTGATCAATCTTTCTTATCCCTTACCAATTCATAACCGTTGAAAAGAACCAAAACACACTACCTAAACCCACAATCTAAACTCCACACAATGAAAAACCAAATTTTGAATTCAATCTAGGTACCTCAATCATTTTTCTATTTGAATCGACCTTGTCATACCCTTCCTTAAAAATCCAATGTAACCCTTTACCAAATTCCGAAACTATAAAAGAACATATACCACACTCTAGTCGAACTGGTAGGATTCTTTCTCATTTCTTACCCAAGATATAAATTTTTTTTATCAATCTAAAGAACGTGTGACACTATTACCCATAATCAAAATGACAGTTGAAATCACGTATCCTTGACAACCAAAATTCTCAACTCTTAACGATATATATTGTCCTTTATATTATAGAAATATCCTTTTTTCTCGATTTTCTCTTTCCAATGACTAAAATACTCACACTATTCTTTTTCCATTTTGCCTCTAGCTTCTTCAATTCTATTCAAGCGAAATTTTCAACACATCATACAACTTTTCTACAACCACATTGTTCATCAAATAAGTAAAAACCAACAATCGTTAGATGCCGCAATTCGTTATTACCATAAAAACCTGTATTAAAATAAAAACCCTCAATTCTTATTTTATGATTTAGTCCATCGCAATCCATCACAATCACCTATTAGACCATCATGCTAGTTATGTTATCAACCACGAAGTCCAACTATTTCATCAATATGATCCTAAACCCAGTTATACCAACAAATCCAAAGAACTAACCTACTTTATCCGTACTACTCCCTTACTAAAACTCTTAATTGTCTTCACATAAGTATATCTTTAGGACTATCCTTTACTCATATCTTACATTCAAGGTTGATCCAATTTCTTCTTGGACATTACGATAAATCACACTCATTTAATAACTCATAAACTACCTTTCATAATCGAGCATATCAAATCTCCAAAGAGCCCTACTAAAAGCTTTCCTATAATATATTTTAACACATCCCCCATACCAACAAGCTAGTTGGGTTCCAACATGAAGTTTCAACACCAAATCTTATCATAGGAGCATGTTACCATAGTCCTCCTAAGTATTAATATGTGCACTTAACCTCCATGTCCGTTTTTCTGTAACCACTAGTACAATCGTGAAAATTTCATAACATCCACCACTAGAACAATTATATATTTATGAGAAATCATTTCCAATAGGTCACACAACACACTTCTCCATCAATACCTATGAAAATATGACCAGATTATTTTGTATCTAACCCAAACTATATGTAGTCTTTTGGTAAGGCACGGTCATATCAAAAGTAACACACTCCATAATTCTAACCACGTACCTAATCAGTACCATTGTAAAATAGTCGTAATCAATACCTTCTTTGGTATAAACACTCAATCTTTGGAACCCACATAAGGGATTCTGGACCTGAAGGTGCAAACATCAATGTGCTAAGCACCCATTAATGGTATGGACACTATAATCAATTGTATTACACCAAAACCTATTTATTATCTAGTCAATTCTTCAAACATTTGTAAAACTTCTAATTGTCGAACACCTCCATAGTTTGCTTCACTAGATAGTACTATATTTATATTATTATTTTACAATATAACGAACCTTCCTTTACCTCTTTCAATATGATCACGCATTCGTTTCATAAGTATATCATTCACCTATACCAGATCTAACATCAAACAATACCGACCAATGACCAATGATTCACAAAAGGAACTTATCACACTCTCACCTAAATGAGATCGAATGAGAAAAGCGATAACAATCAAAATGGGACCAATCGCAACAATATAGATCCAGAAGTGACATATTTCTAAAAGTCACTAAGCCTCTCGAAATAGGTACAGCCGTCTCCGTACTGATCATCGAGACTCTATTTAGACTTGACTTATACAAGTGAGTCTAGGAACCCTGGGGCTCCTGATACCATTTTGTCACGATCAAAATGTAATTGTGGAACGCACTCGTCTATCCACCAAGACAAGTCATCCTAAAACTCAACCATTACAATAAGTGGCGGAAATAAAATATAGTACTTACTAAAAAACACCCAAAACCTAGTAGTCACATGTAAAAGCCTCTACATATTACAATTGATTCATGAAAAGTGAAGTCTCAAATGAACTTGTGTTCTCTATAATAGACACGATATAATTAAGAGAAGAGACGTCTGCTGAGATGGACACAACTACCTCACAAATCTCCAAGAAGCGCTGGAAAAGAGAGAAGTGACAGTACAACAAGGACCAAACACCAAATCCAGCTTATGACCTAACCAACAATTTGTAAGAAGCAGGGGGGGGGGGGGGGGGGGGTTTGGTACCAAACCACACGGTCTTCAGCGTAAACCTCTAAACAACAGCTAGGGGATGAATACGGAGTACCTCCTACCACCACCCCCAACCGCCCTCCACAACTACACCTGTATTACAAAGTCACCCAAGCCTAAACAACTCACAATTCATAGCACGTATCTCAATAACCCAGTTAGACAAATTACATATCCTCACAACAACGCTTTAAAACAATTACATATCCTCAATAACATACTTCATTCACACAAACTACATATCCGCAATAACAGCTCCATATTGATCATCACAAGTGCCGCCGAAAGTCACTCAGAGATCAGCCAAACCGATATCAAATTCACTAATGATACGTATGTGCAATGCAATGGAATGCAATGTCAGTAATAATATGCATGTGCCTTGACCTCGTATACACCTCGTTGTCTTTCAGTCCGGGCCCCAAGGGGGACATTCTGTCCATGCATCTGTCGCGGCGCCGACCGCTACCCTCGATAATATACCTCGCGTGCGCGATACGTCCCATTCGCTAAATTATAATATCCATCGCGGCTCGCGTACGATCCCCTCCGAAATGGTACTCCTCTTAAGTACTCATTCTTATTAATGCACAAACACTTTGTCACAACTCATAATAATGCTACATAGACAAGTTCACACAAAATCATGAAGGAGATGACCATTTTCCATAACATCGCACAGTTCAACAACCACAAGAAACAGGAAGTTACATCAACAATGGACCAACAAGGCCTTCAGCCTTTCTCAACACACCGACACACATAAACAATTTATCACATGCTTTTTGTTTCACCCATTCCTTTTCATCATTAGAATTAATCATGTGGGACAGTCAAACCCATCACCAATCCCGTTACTACTCCCAACAATACCCAGGACCTACCACATTTATACACTTAACAAGGTTTAGAAAAATGCACTTGCCTCAATTTTCGAACAATCACTTCGGCACTTTACCTTTCCTCCATTGGTTGTAACTTTTCAAATCAAATACCATCTATTCAATCATATAAGGGCTGTATCTGTTTTAACTTTGACCCACAATTTATCCAAATTTAGAATAAAGTTTTTCCTCAATCTTGATTCTAACTAATAAGATCAAATCTCCTATTCTTAATTTCAAGTCAAGATAGTTAAGTCATACTTTCTCCAAACACTACAACAAACCCTCGTATTTTCCATATAATATAATTGTCCAATTATTATCCCAAAATGCTATTGACGGCATATCAATATTCCATTGGAAATCTTGACATACTTCCAAGGGAACACGCAACAATAATTTCTAAAAAACCCAATTACATATCTTTAACTAGTTATGACACTATCACTTTGACAAATTAATCGTATAATAATTATAAGAAGAATTTAAAGAAAATTAAACCCCACCACATTTTCAGAAGCTACATGTCACACCAAACTTCCTATATATTTAGTACCCCCACCCATTACCATAACTTTCATTTCAAAACAAACTTACAAATCCCTTTGTTTCTTTACAAACCTCAGTAACCCCTTCAATTCCTATCTACCACTTTAATGAATTAACGTATAATCAACATAAATTATCTTTTTTATACTGTATTGGTTTCATCAATCCACCAACAATAATAATTCATTTAATACCCTCTAGTCCATAATAAATTCATAACATTTGCATACATGTCCAATGAAATCAAAAACTAGTTTCACATTTAGTATAAATAACATTACACGTTTGGAAAAAAATAAAAATTTAATAAAAAAAATAAATAAAAAAAAATAAAAAAAAATAAAAAAAAAAAAAAAAAAAAAAAACAAAATAAAAAAAAAAAATAAAACTTAAAAAAAATAAAAAAAAAAACTTGAAAAATTACTGTCCTAATTACTTAAAAACTGAATGGAAGAGGATGAAAATAATTACCGCCTACCTTTACTCCTTGAGAATGAAAATATTTATTTTTTCTCTTCTTTTTCTTTTTTCTTCCCCCCTTTCTTTTCTTTTATTCTCTGGCATATTTTCTTTCATTGTTTTTCTCACTAGCCGTCACACATGCTTTTAAAAAGGTTTAGGGCCCTTTGCCCCCTTTTCTTTTCTTTTAATTTTAAATTTTATTTATTTTAATTCTTTCTTTTTTTCCATTATTATTAGGCAACAAATAATCTTTTTTTATTAAATCTAAAATCAGTTCACTCATTCGTATAAGTCCTATACATTAATTGTAAATCATCTAAAAGGTTAATTAAATATCATTTGAAATTTCTAAAAAGACAAGAGGGTCGTGCAAATTCCAAAATATAACGAAACAGTTGGAACATTAACTATAACAATGACATTTGGGGCACTAATTCATTAAATTTTCACGTATTAGATAGTGTAAACCAATAATATAGTCCTATACAAATCTAAGTAACAAATTATGGACCGCTTAACCACACTATCACGATCCTTTGATTATAGCAAGTTAATATTTATAAAGGCAATCATATCACTAGTATCACATCATATATTGTCCTAGTAAATCCAATGACGAGTTATATAACCCCCCCTTCGCAATCGTTGTTCAAATGTTATAACCTTATTATTATGATTATTTGTGTTCTAATTACTAAAATTTGTTCAAATTTTTCATTTTCCTTTCCTAAGTCATCCAAAAAAAATCGTCCATTAGTGTCTCCTTGATTTTTTCCTAGTAGGGCAACATTGCAATTTGTGTTGTCAAATTCGCACCATATAAGAAAATTTTTGCAACCTATACATTATTAACAAATGACTTTTATAGGGGGCTAATTTAATTCAACAATTTCACGTGATTCAATTATGTTAACATTAATATTTAGGTCTACACACATGTCTAAGTATTAAATTAAATGGTGTTAACAACACTCCACCATTGGATTACATTATAATTTATAAATACATCATCTCACTAGTTCATCATAATCCATTTTCCATTAATTTTATATTATAAGTTATAGAACACACTTCTACAACCCTTCTAACAAAACAAACAACCTTCTAAACTTCTAAATCGTTTTTCCAAATGTTATATAACTTATTAATTATTGATTATTTATGTTCTAATCACCAAAATCTTTATTAAAATTTCATTCATTTTTCCTTCACAAAACGATCACACGTATATTAGTGTCTTTCCTGTTATTTTTCATCATCTTAGAGCAACGATGAAGTTTCAGTTGTTAATAAATTAAATTCGTCAACATATAAAATCAAACTATTTATGAACATTTAATTTCACAAATTGACTCTTTTAATAAGGCTTAATATCATGAAGTTGTCACATTATTTCGATCTGTAAACACCAATATTTCGTCCTCACAACATGTTACTCACAATTATGGTTTTACAAAACCTCTCCGTTGGATTATATCAATTAATATTGATTAAAGAAATCAATCTAATATTCTTTAATACCTTGTCCTTGTAAATCCCTGTGATCGTTGTATAACACTCTTTCTAATCGTTGTTCCAAAGGTATACCTTATTATTAGGGATCAATGATATTCTAAAACACTAAAATTTTGGTTCAAATTACAAAAAATTCTTCTTTCCTAAATCGATTAAATCATCGATTAGAGAATTCCTTAATTTTTTATCTGTATCAACAATATGACGTTCTGTTGTCAAATTCTCAACATATACGAAATTGTTGCAACATTAATTATAGTACAATGACTCTTTTGGGCTTAAGTCACTTAAATTGTCACGTGATTCGATAATGTAACAACACCAATATGAGTCCTACCCCATGTCAAAGTAACAAATTATGGTTGTTACAACACTCACATTGGATTATGCAAATCTTAAAAGAAAATCATCTACTTTCTAGTTCACATCATACATTGTCCTAGTAAATTCTATAACAGTTATTCCCCTCTTTTAAAATAAATCTTGTTTCCAATGTATAACCTCATTATTATGTTTATTTATGGTCTAAATCACACCAAAATTTGGTTAAATTTCATTTTCCTTTTCTAAATCGATCAAATCGCTATTAGTGTCTCCTGATTTTTCATGTGTAGCAACATATGCCGTTTTGTGTTGTCAATTCACAACATATAACGAACTATTGCAACATATAATTAGAACAAATTCACAATCTTTTGAGGATAAATTCAATTAAATTGACACATGATTTTACGTAACGCCATTTATAATAGTCCATACAAAACATGTCAAGTAACAAATTAATGGGTGTGAAACAACACTCTCCGTTGGATTATAATCATGAATTTGTTTATAAAGACAATTTATACTCACTAGTTCAGCCTACATTGTCCTTGTAAATCCAAATCATAGTTATATAACACAATTCTAAATCGTTTTATCAAATATTCTACCACCTTATTATTATTGTATTTCATGTTCTCTAAATCATTAAAAATTTTGTTCAAATTTCCTTTTTTTCCTATCCTAAATCGATCAAATTGTGTATTAGTGTCTCCTTGATTTTTCATATGTTGCAACATATGCAGTTTCTATTGTCGAATTCGAAACATATATCGAAATAGTTGCTATGTATAATTATAACAAATGACTCTTTTTGGGATTAACTCAATTAAATTGTCACGTGATTCGATATATAACACAAATATTTAGTCCTACAACATGTGTAAGTAATAAATTATGGTTGTTAACGATACTCACCAGGGGGATATAGCCAATTACATTTATCAAAACAACGCCCTCTCACTAAGTTAATCATACATTTTCCCTTTCCCTAGTAAAATGTAATAGGATAGTTATATAAAACCAGCTTCTAAATCTTGTTCCAAAGTTATACCTTATTATTTTGATTATTTAATGTCCAAATCACCAAAATTTGGTTAAAATTTCAATTTGCCTTCCAACTAACTGATCAAATCGCCGGTTAGTGTCCTCCTGATTTTTTTCTTCCGTAGCAACATATGCCGTTTTTCTGGTTGTTAATTTGCAACATATACTAACTATTGCCACAAATAATTATAACAAATGAACTCGTTTAAGGCTTAATTCAATTAAATTCTCACGTGATTTTGATATTAACCCATATTAGTCCTACAATATGTCCTAAGTAACAAATTAATTGTGTTAAACAAACACACTCTCCGGTGGATTATATATCAATTATATTTATAAAGAACCATCATCTTACTGATTCACTCATACATTGTCCAGTAAACTTCCATATGATAGTTAAATAACACAATTCTAAATTGTTGTTCCAAATATTATACTTTATTATTATTGATTATTTATGTTCTAAATCATTTAAATTTGGTTCAACATTCCTTTTTTCCATTCCAAAATCGATAAAATTGTCCATTAGTGTGTCCTTGATTTTTCATGTGTAGCAACATATGCAGTTACTATTGTCAAATTCGCAACATATAACGAAACTATTGAAACTTAAAATTATAACAAATGACTCTTTCGAGGCTTAATTCAATTAAATTGTCACGTGATACGATATGTAACACAAATATATAGTCCTACAACATGTCAAGTAAAAAATTATGGTTTTGTTACAACCCTGTCTTGATTATATAAATTTAATTTATAAGAGAATCATCTCACTAGTTCATCAACATTGGTCCTAGTAAATCCATATGATAGGTTCTGTAACACACTTCTAAAAAAAATCTTTGTTCCCAATGTTAAACCTTATTATTTTTATACTTTATTTTCTAATCACTAAAATTGATTCAAATTTTCATTTTCCTTTTCCGAAATCCGATCAAAATCGTCTATTAGAGTCTCTTTTGATATTCATCTATAGAAACATATTCAGTTTCAGTTGTTACAAATTCGCACATATATCGAAAATAATTGGAACATATAATTAGACCAATGACTCTTTTGAGGCTTAAATGCAATTAAAATTGTACGTGATTCGATATGGTACACCATATATCTTCCCTACAACATGTCTAAAGTAACATAATTCTACTTGTTGTAACACACTCTTCGTTGGATATATCATTATATTTATAAAGACAATCATATCACTAGTTCATCCAATATTGTCCTAGAATCCAAATGATAGTTATATAACACCCTTCTAAAATCGTTGTTTCAAATGTTATACCTTATTGTTATTGATTATTTTGGTGTTTCTAAATTACTAAAATTTTTGTTCAAGTTTTCCTTTTTTCCTTTTCTAAATACCATCAATAAACTCGTCTATTAGTGTGAACCTCGTATATTTTATATCTGAACACAGATGTAGTTTCTGTGTCAAAATTTGCAACATATATTATAACAAATGACTCTTTTGAAGGCTTAATTCAATTAAATTTTTCCACGTGATCACTAGGTAACACCAATAGTATTCCTAAAACATGTCTAAGTAACAAATTCATGCTTGTTAACCACCTCTCTTTCTTCTTTTCGTTGGATTATATCATTATATTTATAAAGATAATCATATCCTGAGTTTCATCATAATGTCCCCTCGTACATTCAATGATTTTATATAACACCCTTCTAAATCGTTGTTCCAAATGTTATACCTTATTGTTATTGATTATTTGTGTTCTAAATTACTAAAATTTTGTTCAAATTTTCATTTTTCCTTTTCTAAATCAATTAAATCGTCTATTAGTGACTCCTTGATTTTATATCTGTAGCAACATATGTAGTGTCTGTTGTCAAATTTTCAACATATAACGAAGTTGTTGCAACATATAATTATAACAAATGACTCTTTTGAGGCTTAATTCAATTAAATTTTCACGTGATTCGATATGTAACACCAATATATATTCCTACACATGTCCTACGTAACAAATTTGCTTTGTTACAACCACTCTTATCTCTTCGTTGGATTATATCAATTATATTTATAAAGACAATAAGATCACTATCATCATATATTGGTCCCTAGTAAATCCAAATGCATATTTATATCCACCCTTCTAAAAAATCGTTGTTCCCAAATGTTTACCTTATTTTTATTGATTATTTGTGTTCTAAATTTCTAATTTTTTTCAACAAATTTTCATTTTGCCCTTTCCTAAATCGATCAAATCGTCTATTAGAGCCCCTTAATTTTTCATCTGTAGCAACATATGAAGTTTCTCCCTGTTTGTCAATTCACAATATATAACTAAATTGTTTGAAGCATATAATGTAACACCTGTTCAGATCGTTTTGAGCAGGCAGATTTGTATTTCTAGAAAAACTGGCTGGAGTCGACGATCCCACGACCCGACATCATAGCAATCGACGAACCTTAAATGGGGGTTATCGTTCCAAAACACTTGAATTTAGAAATTTGGTAACTGGGAATCGACTCTCTGAACGTCGCGATGGGGTGGCAGGATGGACCTTCTCAGGCATGACGGGCCATCACAAACAGACCTTTTACTGACATCGAGTCTCTGAGCTTTCGGACAGAGTCAGCCAGACGGACCAGTCACAGTCGTGACGGGCCGTCACCCAGGCTACGTGATCCTGACTGGTCGGGATTTCTGTTTAAATATTTAAGGGCATTTTGGACTATTTCCTCTGCTTATAATTATACAGTTAGTGTTTAATGTTAGTAATTTAATTATTGGTGGGTTTAAAAGGGAGACCTGAAACAAGTAGTGTTGAATTTTATCATCTTTATACTTAAATTATATGCTATTAGGGTAAAAGAAAAATGTTTTGAATAAGAAAAAAATAGAAAGAACATAGAGAGGGAAATAATGATCGAGAGATAGGACAAGCGAAGATGGAAGCAAAGCTTTGGAAAGTATATTGGCTTGATCACACTTCCTTCGGTGGAGGTAGGGCTTTGTTTATGCTATTTCATGTAAACTCTTAATGCGAGATATGTATTGGGTAGATTGGTAAACCCTTCTATATATTCTTAATTTTGTGTAGCATGATGTGGTTTAATTAATTGTGATGACCTAGCATGATGAGGTTGTTTGAATCTTCATCCTAAATTACTTTTGGTTAATGTGATGCCTTGGTATAAAAGAAGGCTTGATGAACTACAGTAATGAGTATATTGAGGATCGGGTGTCCACTTCCGACACCAGGATCGTAATATAGATCGGGTGTCAGTTCCGGCAACCAGGAATAAATATGGATCGTGTCACGTTCCAACACCAGGATAGTATGATGATAGCGGAGTGTCCCGCATTCCACACCAGATAGTATATGATCTCGGGTGTCACGTTCCGCGGCACCAGGATCGTATATGGATGGATGTCATGTTCCAACACCAAGATGTATATGGATCGGAGTTCACTTTTCTACACCAGATAGATATGGATCGGGTGTCACGTTCCGACACCAGGATAGTAGTAGTGGGTATCGGAATGTCACGTACCGACACGAGAAGGATGAAAGATAAATGATTTCGTGAAATAAAGGTGTTAATATACTCACTCCCAATAACATGTTTCCCAAAAGAGTAGGTTTGAGCCGAGTCCCATGGATGTGGTTGGTGATGTTATAAATGATTTTTATACGTGTTGCTACCACCTTTATTAAAGAATAATTAGTTGATTTTATGATATTATCTGAAATATATTGCTTTCTATTTTGAGTTGGGCTATGTACCCTACTCAGTACTCGTATTATTTGTACGGACCCCTACTTTGATTGTTTTTCTTTGTTATTTGTGAGTGCAAAAATGTATGTACCTCGCTCTCACTCAACCCCGCAACTCTAGCCAGTTCATTCATCACGTCGGATCTCAGGGTGAGCTAATGCTTCTATCTTGGGACTGATGATCTTCTTCATGTCCTTGATTCCTTGAAGTTCCTCCGGCTGGAACTGCTTTTTACTTATGTTGCTTCTTAGATACTCTTAGATTAGTAATTTGAGTCGATGTTCTTGGGGGTGATGGGAACAACCCCTTTTCCAGATTTTGGGGATGATGTATTAAATTTTTAGAAGTTATTAATTGAGTTCGTCAATGATTTTAAGTCTTTCCGCATTATATATGTTATTTATGGTTGAACTGTTGGGGTTATGCTTTGTTGGTTCCTCACATTGTAGGATCAATGTGGTGCCACCCAGCGACCCGTTTTTGTCGTGACAAACTTGTATCAGATCCTTAGGTTCGTTGGTCCTCATCATACACAACGATTCTAGTATAGTCTTAAGGAAGGTAGGGGGAAACGCCTTTACTTTTCTTTGAGAGTCCTATATGACCCCTTTTCGGAATTCTATTCTTTCTTTCTTTCGTGCTATTACTTGGATTTCCAATTGTTATCTAGGTGATACAAATTGGTATCTGACCATCTTCATTCTATTTCGCAGATGTTAGAACTAGAGCAACAACTAACTGCGTTCCAACACCAGCACCGGCAGACAAGCTACGTCTGAGCCAGCCACTGGGGCGTATCGCGAAGAGGAGCAGTGGCAAGGGCTGTGGTAGATGTCGTGGGAGGACGTCCTCTAGAGGAAATAGACAAGCACCTTTCCCTCTAGTACTAGGCGGTGACTACCTCCACCGACTGAGAAGTAGTAAGAGTAGGTTGAGGAAGGGGAAGGGTACGAAGCAAGTGGATATGAGGAATTAAAAACCCCAACCTACCCCGAGTTATTATCAGGTTCTTCTTTTGCTTATCTTAGCGGGGGGTTACTGAAAGTCATGCCAGAAACACCTACAGTGTTTTTCTGCACTAGCATCTCAGGTTGTCCGTTAGTACGACAGGCCGCTGCTGAGATCTCCCCGCTGGATTCCTCATTAGAAAGAGACGGTTCCTCCTCTTTTGACTACAGGGCCATAATGACAAGTGATCAGGCAGAAACGTTTCATATTCTTGAAATTGAACCTCATTCTTCAGGGTGCTGAATCCAGAGGATTCCTAGGTTTTATGGGTTGATTGTCTGAGTTACACATAAATGGGCATATTGGACGATTTGGCGTGAGTTTGCCTGTAACCTATCATTTTCAGGAAATGCCAAAATGTGGTGGCGGTCACATGTTTTAGTGTCCACCCGTACAAGCAACCAACCATATGACGTGGGAGTCATTCTCTAGCTTATTTATGGAGCAGTAATTCCCCCGGGACCTTTGCGGATAGGGAGGAGATGATGGAGATTTTCTTGACCTAGAAGCAAGAAAAATTTCGGGTGACTGTGTATGATGCTAAGTTCCGTGCATTATCCAGATATGCCAGCAACCAATCTTTGTTTCAATCAGTCCACAATAGTATTCGCCATTTTGTGAATGGGGTAGGGTCAGATTATGCTATTTCATACATTCACCTATGCAAGTAAAGAGGCTACAGCGAATCCTTTCAGAGTGGTAGAATTCGGATAGAGGTGGAGGGAGATGGAAGCCAGATGACTGCACCATGGCTTACATCTAAAAGGTTTCGTAATTGAGTCGAGTTTCAATCTTAATGGTTCTTACTCCAGCGGGCAAGGGTTCAGGAGGTTATCCACCAGCCCGACCTTTCAGTCTTCACTCCATACTGTAGTTGGGGGTCCACCCGCAATACCGGTCAATACTTCTCTGAGTTTGGAGGTTATCCCCAACTTCATCATTCTCACAGAGACCTATGCTTTAATCCAGAGAGTGTTTATGGTTGGTGCGGAGACCGGGGCACATAAGATGTATTGTCCAAAACGAGTTACAGACCTCAATAGTCAGAGTATGAGCTGGTGCATGGAGAGGCGCCATTCTGGGGACGTGGTGGCCGCGGTATGGGTGTCACCAAAATGGCCGGGGTGACGGGCAAACTGGAGCTACTACAACAACACATGGTAGTGGCAATGGGAAGACAGGTGATAGGCCCACTGTAACCTGTTCCCTGGGCGTTCGGAAGCGGAGACATCAATGCTGTTAGCACAGTACTCTTTTGGGTTTTGTGATTGCAAAAAGATAGCATGGGCTTCTGTCTTAATTGTCCTGGCTTCCACATTTCATAGTTTCTCTTCCTCATTTGCTACCGTTCCCCTTAATTACTTGTGAATTGCTTGACATGCCCTGTCGTGTTGCTACTCCGGTGTGTGAGTCTGTGTATAGTTGAAAACAAAGGGTATAGGTCCTTTTCCTTGTAATTTCGTGGGGGATAATTAAACTCAATGTAGATTTTGGTTTCTTAGAGAATGGTTTATTTCAATGTCAATCGGGGTATGCTTGGCTTTCTTTCTCCAAATTTGCAATCTTAATTGTAATGCCTAAAACTGTAACGTTGGCCAAGCCTATCCCTGGGAACATATCCGTTAGTGTGGAGGGTTGACACACTTCCACTCCATGTTCGTATAATCTCCTTTTTTCATGCTAAGAGAATGGTTAGTACAGGGTGCTTAGCTTTCTTGGCACCCCTCCGGATGCATACTACCCACAAGTGCCCTTAAATGGAGTCGGTGTCGGTAGTCCGTGAGTTCTGAACGTGTTTTCCTGCAGACCTCTCCTATTCCTGTATGCCACCGGATAGAGATATTGACTTTTGCATTGATCTGGAGCCGGTCACTCGCCCCATTTCCATCCCTCTTATAGAATTGGCTCCGCAGTGTAAGGGAGTTAAAGCCCCACTTCAAGAGTTTGTTAAGTAAAGGTTTCATTAGACCCAAGTGCATCCCCTTGGGGGTGCTCCGTGTTATTTGTGAATAAAAGATGGGAGTTTTTCGATTGTTCATAGGACTAACCGGCAATTGAACACGTAACTGTTAAGAAAATAAGTACCACTCTTCCCCGCATTTGATGATTTGTTCGAACCAGGTGAGTGGAAGGAAAAAGGGGAGAAGCAAAAGGCACTTGGGTATGAAGTCCATTTCCACTTTTCTTTTGGTGCGCATTCTCAAATACTTGATTTGAGCTCTGGTTATCATCATTTGAAAATACAAATCAACGATGTGCCCGAGACTTGCTTTTCAGACCAGGTAATGGGCATATGATTCTTAGTAATGTCTTTTGGGCTTACAAATGCCCCCTGCATCCTGCTGCTTTCATAGCTTGAGACTGATTTTTAAGCCATCTCTCTGGATCTTCTTTGTGAGCGTATTTTTATTTATGCATATACTTATTACTCCAGATGTAGAAGGAACATAGGAGCATTTGAGAATCGTGTTGGAAGTATTAATGGGAGAAAAGCTTTTAAGCCAAATTCTCCAAGTGTGAGTTTTGGCTAGATTCATTGTCCTTCTTGTGGCACGGGTTTCAAGGATGGAGTAATGGTTGGATCCTTTCTAAGATTGAAACCGTTGAGAAATTGGTTAACCTACTATGTGTCCGAAGTAAGGAGCTTTGTTGGTTTAGCCAGCACTATCTTCGATCTGTCAAGGATTCTCTTCTATTGGGTTTTCCCAATTGACGACTTCTTGAATAGGAAGCAAATGTTTCATTGTATGGTCGGAACGGTGCGAACGAATGTTTTCACAGAAACTCCAGACATTGCGGACTACTACACTAGCCTTACCTTGCCAGTAGAGGGTAAAACTTCATTGTTTATTGTGATGCATCCTAATTCTTGTTTGGGTGCATTCTATGCAAGAGAAGAATTTGATTGCTTATGCTCGAGTCAATTAAAGGTGCAATAACGTACTATCCGACCATGATTTAGAATGTCTGAGTCGTGTTTGCATTAAAGAAATGAGACACTATCTATATATGGGGTTAAGTGTGAAGTCCTATACGGATCTCGTATCCTACTATCTTTAACTCAGACATTATTTGTGAATTTGATACAGCGGGTGTGATGTACCTACTTAAGAGG
Source organism: Solanum habrochaites (assembly GCA_027704765.1). Classification (NCBI taxonomy): domain Eukaryota; kingdom Viridiplantae; phylum Streptophyta; class Magnoliopsida; order Solanales; family Solanaceae; genus Solanum; species Solanum habrochaites. The sequence goes on along the minus strand of JAKWJA010002489.1, from coordinate 15,400,073 downwards.
ATTATGGATTTACCATCTTTTTCACCCAGGTAAAGGCTAATGTTGTGGCAGCGCCTAGTATAAAAGCAGGTAGCATTGGTAGTTAGCCCACTTACAAGTTTTCAGACGTCTAGGACTGCCCATTGCTCGGAGGTTCAGACCTCCTGGCTAATGCACTTTAATGAGGTTAGAAGTAAATGAGACGGGAGGATTATTGGCCAGTGTGGAGACGAGAATCTTTTTCTTGACCAAATCAAGGGAAAACAGTTTGATGTGAGAAACTGCCCGAATTCGGGATATGTTGTGCTATGAGAGCAAAGAAGCGATAAATGGAATGATGAAGTGTTTTGAGAATTAAGGAAGGGTTGTGATAATGTGTACCCCGTGTTGATGTTAGGATCCACACTAGTCTTACAGATGACTCATAGTTTCGGTATTCTATTCCTTACATTCTGGTTCAACCAAGATTACGTGGCCTAAAGCCCACTTTTGGTGGAAGTAGGAATGAAGCGCGACATTGTTGTTTTGTGGCCGATGCCAAATTGGTCACAAGTACAAGTATGAACACACAGGGCCCGAGGAACACTTCAGAGAGAATGGTGCCCATTCCTGAATATGGAAGTGGGGAAGAATTGCAATGGATGAACTATTCATTAGTGGTGGTCTTCCAAAGACATTGGGCAAGTTTGATTCTATTTGGGTAATTGTGGAAAGATAACTAAGTCTGCTCACTTCATTTGGTCAAGGTGACTTACACCGCAGAGAAGTTAGCCAAACTTTATATCTCAGAGATTGTTCAATGCATGGGAGTTCCACTGTCTCATCATATACATAGAGGTACACAGTTACTTCTAAGTTTTTGGAGAACATGGCACGCGGAAATTAGGTACTAGGTGGACTTAGTACTGGCATTTACCCTCAGACCGATGGACAGTTTGAGCGAACGATTTCAAGCTATGAAAGATAGTTTCGGCATGTGTTGATAGAATTCGGTGGTCATTGGGATAACTTCTTACCTTAGAGGAGTTTTTCATACAATAATGACTATTACTCAAGTATTGATATGGCTCTTTTCGAAGTATTGTATGGGCGAGGAGATTGTAGGTCTCCAATTGGTTGGTTTGATGCATTCGTGGTTAGACCTGGGGTATGAACTTTGAGGGATTCATTAGATAAGGTGAAATCTATTCAAGAAAAGACTTTTAACGGACTCAAGTAGTATAAAAGGAGTAGTGCAGATAGAAAGGTTAGGGACTTGGAGTTCATGGAGGGTGAACAAGTTTTGCGAAGGTTTCACCCATGAAAGGTGTGTGATGCGATTTGGTAAAAGAGGTAAGCATACCGAGGTATATGTGAGCATTTGAAGTACTTAAGCGAGTAGGGAGGTGGGATTCATGAATATGTCCTTGCTTCCAGGACTCTCCGGAGTGCACCCGGTATTCATGTGTCTATGTTGAAGTACCATGGGGATGGAAACTACCTCATTCGTGGATTCAGTTCGCTTTGATGCAATTTGACTTATGAGGAGGAGCTTGTTGCCATTCTAGATAGAGAAATTCGCAAGTTGAGATCAAGGGAGATTGCATCCATCAAAGTTCATGGAAGAATCGACCAGTTGAAGAGTCACTTGGGGAGAAGGAGGCGATAGCAAGAAAGATACCGCACTGTTTACAGATTCAGGTAACTCCCTTTTGCCCTTGTTTTCTTCTTGTGATTGTTCGAGGATGACATGGGGTTAATTGGTATCTATTTGTAACGACCTGTTTGTCATTTTGAGCAGCAGATTTATTCTGGAAAAACTGGCTGAGTCGACGGATCCCACGACGGACCGTCATAGCACGAGGACCGTCGAGGGGGGTCTCGTTCCAAAACACTTAGAATTTACGAAATTTGGTATGAGATCGCTCTCTGAGAGTCGCGATGGATGGTGTGGGGGACGGACCGTCTCAGGCATTGACGGGTCCGTCACAGACCTTACTACATCGAGTCTCTGCAGCTTTGGACGGCCATGCAGGACGGACCGTCAAGTCGTGAATGGGGGCGGGTCAACAGGCTGCGTGACCTGCGCGTCGGATTTCTGTTAATATTTCTAAGGGTGGTTTTGGGACTATTCCTGTCTATAATTATAACGTTAGTGGTTTAATGTTAGTAATTAATACTTGGTGGTTAACAAGGGAAACCGTGGAACAAGTAGTGGGTATTTTATCAATTTTAACTTAATATATGCTACTAGGGTTAAAGAAAAAGGGTTTGAATAAGAAAAATAGAAAGAGAACAGAGAGGAGGGAGAATATACGATCGCAGAGAGAGGAGAAGCCGAGAGGGAAGCAAAGCTTTGGAAAAGTAGATTGCGTGATACACATTCTTTCGGTGGAGGTAGGTTATGGTTATTGCTATTTCATACTAACCTCTTAATAGCTCAGAACTATGTATACGGGTAGTTATTCGTAACCCTTCTGATGATGCTTACTTGGGTGTTATGCATCATGTGTTTTTAGATAAGGGGATGAATAGCCATGATGTAGGCATCTTGAATCTTAAATCCTAAATTACTAAGTGTAATGATGATGCCTTGGTATAAAAGAGGTCTTGATGGACAAAAGTAATGAGATTAGAGGATCGGGTTCAGTTCGTACACCAGCGATAGTAATAAGAGGATCGGGGTGCACGTTCCCGGCACCAGGATAGAAATGGATATCGGTGACACGTTCGACACCAGGCATAGTCTGATTGAGGATCGAGTTAGTGTCACGTTCGAACCAGGATACGTAATGGATCGGCGTGTCACGTTCACGGCAAGGATTTATATGGATTATAGGTCACGTTCCTACACCAGAGTAGTATATGGATCGGAGTTGACGTTCCGACATCACAGGATAGTATATGGACGGGTGTCACGTTCGACACCAGGCTAGTAGGAGGGGGCGCGAGGTCAGTAACACCGACGAAGGATTAAAGATAATGAAATCTTGAAATCATGTTAATCTACTCAATCCAAACGAACATGTTTCCCAAAAGATTATGGTGTGGAGGCCTGATCCAAATGGATGTGGTTGCGTGATTTATACATGATTTTTATACGTGTTGCTATCACATGTTAAGAATATTAGTTGATTTTATGATATTATTCTAAAATATTTGGCTTTTCTATTTTGAGTTGGACGATGATACCTACCTCAGTACTCGATTTTGTACTGACCCCTACTTGTGATTGATTTATTTGTTATTGTGGAGTGTAACAAACATTACCAAATCGTCTTCAACTCAACCGCAAACCCTCTCCAAGTCTTCATCACGTCGGATCTCAGGGTGGCATGCTTCTAGCTTGGACTGGATCATCTTCTTCATGTCGTGATGCCTTGAAAGTTCCGGCTGGACAGCTTTTACTATTTAGCTTCTTAGATGACTCTAGATATAATTTGAGGATAGATTGTTCGGCTTGTGGTGATGACTTCCAGATTTTGGATGATAATATTAAATTAGAAGTTATTTAATTGATTCGTTCAATGAGTTTTAAGTCTCCGCATAATTATGTGATTTATGGTTGAACTCTTGGAGTTAGATTATTGGTCTGTTCGCCTCACATAGTAGATAAGTGTGTGGGTCCACTCGCGACCCTTTTGGGTCGTGACATATAACTTATAACAAAGTAGACTCTTTGGGGCATTATTCAATTAAATTATACTCGTGATTCGATATGGACACCAACATTAGTCCTACAACATGTCTCCTTACTAACAAATTATGGTTGTAACAAAGCTAAACATTGGAGTATAGCAATTATTATATTATAGAAAGACAATCATCTCACTATTCATCATTCATTGTTCCTAGTAATTCAATATGATAGTTGATATAATACCCTTCTTAACATAATCAAGTTTTACCTTATACTTATTGATTGATATTATATCGCAATCACTAAAATTTAACATAAAATTTCAATTTATTCCTTCATAAATCGACAAACTAGTCTATTAGGGTCTCTTGATTTTTCATCTATAGCACAGTATGCAGTTTTCTTTGTGAAATTCGCAAAATACAATGAAATGTTGCGACATAATAAGTATAACAAAGACTCTTTTGTGGTATTAAGTCAAAAATTCTCATTGTAATTCGATCATGTAACAACAATAATAAAGTCAACAACATTTCTATAGTAACACATGTATTGGTTTTTAACAACACTCCCATTGGCAGTATAGAATATATTATAATAAAGACAATCATATTCACTAGTTCAGCAGATTTGTAGGGTTGGCGGNTATAATTCTAGACTTTCTATTCTACCCTTAATTAACCTCCATTATAAAAATGTTGTACACATTTAAAGACCAAAAGCCTCATCGTTACTTCTGACATGGTTTTGATTTTTGGATTGTTACTGTGATTTTATTGATTGCTCCAGATTGGAGACTACATAGTGATTACATGACTGGTTTTAGCATCCCACTAAGACGTGTCTTGGTAGGTTCTATTTTGCTTGATTTGGGTCACAACTTCCAATCTCGCCTTTTTGTATCAAGGTATTATATAGTTCTGTTTTTTGTACCAATCTACTTTATTTTCTGTAAATTTTGATATTATTTTATTGGTTGCACTTTGAAATTGGTTTTTAATTGTATCTCCATTAACTAGATGAACCAGAAAATGACACAACTAAGACCCTCTTCCTCAATATTACTTATATATTTTTCTTGTTATGTGTGATTTGATCGAAATGGGGGAAAATGATTGTCAATTTTGCTGAAGTGTTGCTTATATCAGCAGCTTTAAATTAGTGTATGCCTACTCGTCTCCTTTTTTGATTGTGTATATTTTATTCTAAATGTATATTTGATATTGTCTTCTGGACATGTATAAACAGTTGTCATCAATTTCTCTGACTGATTTGTTGAGTTCTTGTTGAAATTCAATGTTAGTTCGACATATGTTTTGGTTGTACATAGTAGCATTACAAATTAAGCCGTGCGTTATTCAAGTGAAGTGTATAACATTCTCTTGCTGTGAATTTTCAACAAGGTAGGTGCCTCAACATATATAAATCCCATGTTTACCTTGTGGATATTACAATGAAGCTCTATTGTGCCAATGAGAAGTTCATTTGGATCAAAACTACCTGTTGAAATTGTTTATCTAGTCGTGTGCATAAATTAGGAATCTAAGGTGTGTTCTTGGTTGGGGGTGTTATCTTGAGGTCAGTTGTTGCATGGTTTCTGATGAAACTATCAGGAAACTTGTTTCTTAGGGGAAATGAAAGAAAAGACCTAGGAGATATATTATATGCCATGGTGGTGCTAAATAATATGGATGCCAATGTATCTTTAATTCTTGCAATAAGTCCATTTTCATCTTGATCCACATAATTTGTATATGATGATTATTAGTGAATGCTTATTTATTAATGTTTTGGTACCAGCATAATGCTAGGAACCAATTGTTTTTTTTTTTAAAAAAAAAATTATGTTTGCCACGGTTAACGGTGGCTAATGTATAATTCCTCATATTGACTATGCCTTGTTTAACCATGCAATGACTGTGGCTATAATTAATCAAACCGTGGTTTAATAAATGTTACCACAGATGCCAAAACCATGGCTAACTTGTTCGCGACGCCCGTTATGGGCACGCTTGGGACCGTGGCTAAACGACCGTGGTAAAGTGCAGTTAGCCACAGTTTGAGTCCCATTTAGTCACGGTTTCATGCGTGGCTAATACACGTGTTTTTTAGTGAGTAAGGCAGAGTAAACATACTTTTGAGATTCTTGAAGAAGACGGGTGAAGCTACATCCTCTCGTGAACTTTTCCACCTTGATCTTTCTTTGAGGTGAACGTCAATCGAAACATCATCCCTGTCTCCTTTCGCTAAAACAAATTTAATTTTCAGGGACAAATAATTTCTTCATTTATAAATCATATTTTGTTACTAAAAATCTTGTGTGACAAAAAATAATTTGTCAGTCAATCGTCATTAAATGTGTATCTAAAAGTATACAAACACAAATTAGTATTTCGTCGCTAAAAGTATTATATTATCTACAAAAAGAAAAATCGCCCTCAAATGCTCAAACATTTGTGAAAATTTTAATTGTTGTAAATAATGTATTTTTTTGTAGTTAATAGTATGATTTGTCACTAAAAAGGTTATTACTATCGACAAAATTATATCGTCGCTTATTATTTGATTTTAATTAGTGATGAACTCAATTGTCTCTAAAGTTATGTGGATTTCATAGTTGAACAAAATCTAATTTAGTCACTAATGACTATATTTTATATACAAAAATACTTTGTTCTTAAAGTATTAGGAATAAAATTTATCATTATATAAAGATTTATTTTTTCTGGTGATTTGTGTATATAATCTCCTATCTAAATTTTTTTCAAACCCTTGCCAGAGCTCGCATATTAGGTTGTCTTGCGGAATCAAACTCACATCCTTAATGTTGGAAGTGAAGAGTGTTGACCATTATATCAACTCTCTCTTGTCTTTCATTTTATTTTATTTTGTACTCTTTCACTTCTTTCAAACTTAACTTTTGTCGAAGCAATATATTATATTATTATTTATACTCATTCACAAATGCATGATATTTATCACATTCCATTCATTCAAATGTTGATTATATTTTAACTAAACTATGATTTTTAAATATCTTTAGATAATTCAGTGACAATTTTGTCATTTTATTTATTTATTTTTGTAAAATTTAAAAAAAATCTACAATTATAAAGTTATTTAAAATTAAACTACTTTAATTATATTAACAAATGAAATAATCGGTTGAATTTTGTGATTGAAGTTGAACATCGATTGCATAAAACTATAGTACTAATCATAATATATTTTGAAATCCTGGTCTTTTATTCATTTCTTTATTTGTGCTTTCTTTTTTAGTTTATTTCAATTCTCACTTTGGGGAAAGCTAATGAAAATTCATGAAATGTATCACACCTTGGTAAAGTCTAAGTTTTGTAAGTAGAATGTTATCTCTGTTATAGTTTACTCTACGTAAGTATGTGGAATACTATTAAAGTGAAATATTTTTAGGACTATTAAAACAACTAGATCACTTAGTCTATGTAGTTTAACAATCACAAATCAATAGACACACACAAAAAAATTAGAAACAATGACTTGAGAAATTAATTTTTTAATCGGGGCTTTATAATGAAGGTAGTCAAATTGTAAAAAATTATAATAGTGTTAATGAACAAATATTAGTGATCCATTCGAGAAACCGTGCCATCCACAATACTGATTACATGGATTGTATTTACAATAATGGCATTTATGATGCGTAATTTATAAAATTGAAGTATGGAAACTTTTTCATTTTTACAAACTCGACCGAATTCGTGTGTTTAATATTTTCACTGACAAATTAACGAATAGGACTCAGTCTATGTCTTAGGGGAGCACATGTATCTTCTTTTGTAAGTTGTCCCTTATTTAATTATGACAATTTAGCACAAAAAAATTGAATTTAGATATGAAAGTATTTACAACAAATAGTGACTTATTAACTACAAAATTTAGTTGTGCTATTTAACCCTATATTGTGTGGCAGTTTATTGTTGTCACGGAAACCATATTCATTTAGAGACAATACAATATTTTTCACCAAATTAGTTTATATTATTAGTGAAGAAATAATTTTAGAATTAGATCTAAATTTTCATAAATAAAAAATTTATAATATTTAACTCCACAGGACTCTATAGTTGTCGCTATTTGGAAAAACAAATATTTTGTTAGATAATTGTTTTTGTGTCCCCCCCCCCCCCCCCCAAAATTATAAAAAAAATATATTTTGGCATTAATTGATACATAGTAGTGACGAAATAACGTGTCACCATTAACTTTAAGTTCGAGGACGAACACTACTACAAAATGACGCTAATACACTTTTGTGGGAAACTCGGGTGACAAAACTTTGCTACGGATTTTTTGGATTCGTCACTAGAAAGTATCTGGTCATATATTTAAGCACGAAAAGTAAGTTGTCACTGAAAAATGAATAATTAGGGGGGGGAAAAAACGGGGGGAATTTGATTGTCTTAGTTATAAGAGATTAATACCAACTATTAGTGACGAAATAATGTGCACCGAGTAACTTGTTAAATCGTAACTAACACTACTTAACAAAAAAGGACGCCCTTACTTTTTGGTGAGATGAGAAACTTTAGTGGACAAAGACTTGCGAAAATTTTTAGTTTTGTTACTAAAAGTATGGTCTCTATATTTACGCACGAAAAGTAAATTTTATCACTTCAAAGCGATAATTGTGACAATTTGGGTGTCGTAAAACTTATTATTTTATAGAAAATATCATATTTGTTGTTATTTTGTGGTTTCTTTCTTTTGTTGCATGCTGTGTCCCTACCAATAATGGCCTAAAATCTTAGCAGAAAGACTTCAATTCAGTGCCTTTCACCGATGTGTTCTTAAAATCAAATCCAATATAACTTTATAAAATGATCAAGAAATTAATAATTTCAATAAATGTTGTATACTCGAGAATATTTTATATAGAAAATTTATTTCTTTATCACCTTTAATTTTTTAGTTGAGACCATAGGAATTTATGTCTGGTTTGTCTTAAGTTCTTGGTTGAGGATACTGGGGTTGAGAACATCGAACAAAATTACAACTTCGATAACCTTCTTTTACATATTAGGGTATTCTTGGCATTTATGCGATCATATCGTGCATTAGATTGCTCCCAGCTGATGAATATTATGACGTCTACACAGCGCTGAACGCCACTTACCTTAACTAAATCACTTCAAGTCAAAAAATCACCGATCTTTCAAATAATTTTCTGGACGATTGCCTTCCAACCAGAATAAAACTTTATGCATTCATGTCCCTGATAGTGCATTTGAAGACCAAGATCCCTGCCTGGAATTACAAAGGATTTAAATTCCATCGGTCACAAGAAAATACGTCCTAGCGAATTCTGAATATATTTTATGCATAAAAGAGATGGACACGTTAAATGAGGATTACAACATGCACCCACATGAACTAAGTAAAAAAGATTTTGCGAAAGTCTATTAGGTTTATAACAAAGTAGCGTTACCAAAAATGTATGGTATTGGATAGAACAGACGGTTTATAAAAAGATTAATGAATGGATTCTTAGATTTAAAAGTTTTAGTTCTTTAATATGCTATATACGTGCTCTATTTAATCCATTATTTGTCTGTTATTATTATAAAAGTCCGATGTTGCTGTGATCCCACAACTTCCTCTCGCTACTTCAAATAAAACAACCAATATCAATGTTGTATTACAACTAATTGTCCTGTAAGTATCTTATATTCGGTGTTTTGATGAGCCTCACAAATGCAGGGACTTGGTCCCTTGCAGGGCTCTCATCCCAATTCAAGTGGGTTACAACTGTCAAGTTTTCAGTGTTAAGTTGGTTGGTAGGGGAGACATGCCAGTGTACGTCACCTACAGCAAGAAGCTCACGAGACTTTTTGTTTCAATGTCTCAAACATGAAGGAACCGATCGATGCTGGGCTGAGTTCTCACTTCCAGATTCTAATAGTGTACAAGTGTAAAGTGTCTGTTAGAGGTGGTGATGCGTCAGCGTTTCTACACCAATTAGAATGGACAAAGTTGTTCGTCTCCAACGGTCAATAACTCTTTATGGTTGACCTTAGTCAACATGACAAAAAACAATTAATTAATTCATTCAAAGGAGGAGATCTAGCACTTCTTCTTATGAAATTTTACTAAGAAAAGTTTGCAAGTACCTAGTACTTCAAGACTGCGTATGTGGAAAGACGACAAAGGACAGCTGTCAGAGGCTGCCCACATCTGATGTGGTCGGCACCACTTTTCTGAAACAACTGCTCCTTAGCCAATAGCGGGTACCCAAAGGTAGGTGTGTGATTTTATCTAGTCTCTCTCAAAAACCTCAACTCAAGATTTTTGAATACTAAATTCACAAGCATAAAAAGGACAAGACATCAAACGAAAGAACTCAAGAACAAGAACATATACATAGAGGAACTAATAGACCGAAGGAAATGCTTTCTGTACTTGTTGTTGGTTTACTAGTTCAGGTTGAAAAGTTTTGTCTTAAAACTTGTTGGTTCATTCCAGGTTGTGTTAGAAACAACGTTCAAAACTGATGTGAACTATTTATACGGCTTTAATTAGAAGTAACGTTGTGTCTTACTGTAAAAATTTATATTAATCCACTTAGGTTAGTATAGTGAACATATTGTATATGCGTAGGCTCGGGATAAAGTTAAGGTGTATTACTTAGTTAAGATTAGGACTAATCTAGGTGTGGTTGTAAACTGGTTTGTACTTTTCCTTGAGAAGATAAGTGAAAACGTTTCAAAAGTCATGTGTGACAGGTCGTGATTTTTACTCCCTTGAGCAAGGAGGTTTCCACGTTAAAACTCTTGTGCAGATTTTTACTTCAATCGGTTTACTTTGTACATGTTTCGTACTGTTCTTGCTTTAGTCGAGGGACATGGGTCCCAAGATCATTGGTTTGCATATCATTCAAACAAGTAAATTATTCAAAGGTATTCCTCCTCTTTCTTTACTTTTAGAGTTCTTTGAAAGAAGGTTAGGTAAAGCTAAATCTTATTTTGTGAGTTTTTTCCAAAACATCATCCGTCTGAGATTTCCACTTTTGATCTTCTTCTTTTGCTCCAACGTCATAACGGACAATGACCCAAATTTAGGCAAATGCTTAATCCTGTACCTTCACCAGGTTCTTCTTAAAATATTCAAGCCAATATAACTTAATGAAATGATCAAAATTTTCCTAGTACAACTAAAGCCTGCATTACTTACTGACTATTCTTATATAGAAAAATTCAACTTTATCTATCACCTTTACCTTTTTGAGTTGTGCTCATATGAAATGTTGGGTTTTTAGGAGTGTGAAGGGAAAAGAAAAGAGAGAAAAGATCAAAAAGTGAGGAGAACTTACTTTGGAGAGAAAATGAAAAGTCATTTGCAAAGTGCAAATGAAAATCATGTTTTATAAATTTGCAGGTAACGGTAAAATTCCGAAAAGTTGTTACTCTTTCGAAAAGTCGTTACTTTGCGAAAAAAGGTATCCGTTACTTTCCAAAAAGCTAGTTATTTTTCCAAACAGACCACAATTTTTGAAAAAAAAGTTGTTATTTTTTCCAAAAAAGGACAAAATTTCTGGATTAAAATGGTGTCTGAACAGCTTTCACGAACAGACGATGTTCCTTGTGAAAATGGCTATAAAGGAAGTCAATTTTGATTTTTAAAGAACTGAGAAATTTATTCTTTCCTGCATTTATTTTTTCTCTCAAAATAAAATCAAAGTGTCGATCGACTTAGTCTGGTGTGACTGTGTTGCTTTCTTCAGTTCGTTGAATTGAATCTAAAAGTTTGAGCCTCGGGTACCGCTAGTTCTTAACAGTTTAAATCATTTTATATTGGGAGAAATTAATCCATACCTTTGGGTACAGTGAGGGGAGATAAATTATTAAGGAAACACAGTAGTTTTCTAGTGGACCTGCGATTAATTCTTGTATTTTAAAATTTTTTTGTTTCTGCTTCATGACATTGTTTCTGTTTTGTTCATTAAACTATAAAATTACAAGTTATTGTAAGAAAAACAATCTTAAGAACTTAATAGTTTCTTTATTTGAGGTTTCTGGCGATTTAAAACCTTATGGTTTCCTACTATGCTTGAATTTTAAAATTCATTCGATTAACGATTAAAAGAAAATAAAAACTTTTATGTAAATCAGAAAACAAGTTGTGTGAAAGATTTGTTCTTACTGTTAGTATTTTAATTAATTAATTTATCTTCCATTTGTGACAGAAAAAAAAGACTAATTCAAGTCAAAACAAATGCTGGAACAGTAAGTGCTGCTGTGCAACAAAACAACGGTGCACATTAAATCGTTCAAATGCTGTCTTCGCACCAGCTGAGAAAACCTGCAAAGTTTTTGGAGTCGACTTTAAGAGATGACAGCAAAAGATGTTCTTCTATCTCACTACGTTGAGTCTGCAGAAGAAGTTATCAATGAGATGTTCCTTTTATGTCAGATGAAAAAACTCATGGCTGATGAACGATTCGTGGGGTAACAGAAAGCATGGACACAACTCAGATTTTTGGTGTAAAATTATATTTTGAGTGGGTATGCAAGTGGATCTGTACAATGTGTACAGCAATCCAAAAACCTCAAAAGAACTTTGGGATCTTAGAAAAGAAGTTACAAAACAGAAGATGCCGAATGAAGAAGTTCAGTGCAACATTTTGGACTATAAGATTGATAGACAGTAAGAATTTCGTCACCAAGTTCAAGAATTGCAGGGTCATTAATCCATGATCTCCTTGCAGAAGGTTATAAAATTTAGTTCTGCCTATGTTTTAGAAATATTAAGTTTTCCATTATACTCACATAACCTTTAATATAGGATTGATTGTTGAATGATGCTTTTCAAGTGGCTGCAATTATTTGAAAAAGTTACCGCATCGTGAAGGGACTAAAAACTACTTGACAAACCAAACGCTAAGGAGATGACTGTTGAAGATCCCTCATTAGAAGGTTGAGAATCGAAGAGGATATAAGGGCTGTGCAGAAAAGAGGTCACGTGGTGGTAATCAGCAATATCTGGAGTAAATTTTGTTTGAAACGAAGATTCCACAAAATTAAAGAAAAGAAAAAGAAAGCTTGGTTCCAAAAAGCAATCTCCTAGAAGGAAATTCAATGGAAAACTGCTTTAATTGTGGTTAAACATGTTGTCATAGGGCTAATGACTGCCGGGGGGTCCTAAGAAGGCCAAGAAAAGAAAGACAAGCAAAACTTGGCGTGAATCCAAAGGAGAAATGGTATGATCTCTGTGCAAATTGCTTTCAGAATGGTAATTGGTTGGAAAATCCAAGAGAAATGGTGGATAGATTCTCGGTGCCTCATGCCATGGTGGTGCCAACCACAAGAATTATTTTCATCATATACTCCAGCACTTACAGATGAAAAACTGTTATGGCACACTTCCGATGTTGCAAAGGTGGAAGGACGCAACGTCCTAATAAAGATGACATCAGGCAAGGTGGTGACTTTGATTGAATAATAGGGTCTATTATGTTCAGAATTGAGAAAGAATTTTAGTTTCATTCCAGTTCTGACCAAGAAAAGGATTTAAAGTGTATTTGTTTCTGATTTTAAAGTAAGTAGTAAGCAAAAAAAAAGAATGTATGTAGGAAAAGGGACTTGTGATGGTCTTTTCAATCAATGTAATTGCCAGTGGATATGAAATAAAGATTTTGCTTCTCTTACTTGCTTGAGGTCCTAAATGTTTATGGCTGGAACGTTTGGGGACACGTTAATAACAAAACCTGAGAAAAACTGATTAACTTAAATATTTTGCCAAATTGAGTGCAATAAAATCAAATGTCAAATTTGTGTTGAATCTTAAGTATGCTAAGCATTCTTCAAAATCTGTTGAAAGGAATTCAAATCCTTGAGACTTGATTCACACTGATATTTGTGACATGAACGTCAACCACCATAACGTTGGTGGGAAAAAGTATTTTCATAAATTTATTGACGATTTGCACTAGTATTGTAATGTTCTTTTGCCTAAATCAGTAGGATGAAGCAATAGATGCATGAGGCAATATTAAAACTGAAGTTGAACTCAGTTAGGTAGATCAAAAGATCAAAATGATCAGAAGTTGAATAGAGGTGGAGAATAGAATCTCCATTTGCGAAAAAATTTTAGAAGAAAATGGAATAATCCATTCAAAACTACTGCTCCATACAACTCCTCAGTCTAATGGCATTGCAGAAAAGGAGAAAGAACATCGAAACTTTAAAGAAATGATGGAATGAAGTACTATAAGTTCAGGTTGGGTTTACCACAGAACTTGTGGGGGGAGCTATCCTTACATCAAATCACGATACTTAAAAGATGCCTCCCACTCAAAGACAAATGTATGCCATATGAGAAATGGAAAGGTAGAAAAAAACCCATTTGAAATATTCAAAGTGTGGGGGTTGTCTAGCCCAAAGGCCAAAGTTCCCTATACCTAGAGGGCTAAAAATAGACCTAAGACGTGGATTGTGTATTCCATGTGGGATTATGCCACCAAACATAAGGCAGGTCGTTTTTGGTCATAAGTCAGAACATAGGATATTCAGATTAATACGGTTTAATATGGAAATAGATAGTGCTTGATGAATTTGAATTTTTTGAAATATCTATCCATATAAAAACTAGACTTGAGTCATCTAGTGGGGGGGGATCTAAACAACCCAGAGAAGAAAACACAAAGGAGAATGAACAAATGAGAAAGAAAGAAAGTCCAAGACGCAGTAAACGTCAAAGGAACATCTACTTCATTTGGATCAGATTTTTGTAAACATTTTCTTCTTGAAAGTGAGCAAACATTCAAGGAGTTGGAGAGCAATGTGTTGTCTAGGACTCAACATCTTGGAAAGGCAGGCTTGTTAATAGTGAAATTGAATCAATCTTAAGCAATCATAATTGGGAGTTGGTTTTGATCTTCCTCCAGGCGGAACAAAAAAAAACCGTTGGGTTCAAAATGGATCTTTAAAAGGAAGATGAAAGGACGGAATGGAATATTGACAAATATAAAGCAAGACTTGTTGTCAAGGTTTAGACAAAAAAAGGTTCTTGATATTTTGACACATATTCGCAAGTGATAGGATTAAATCAATGCGGATGTTAATTGCACTAGCTTGCAGTTTACGGTCTTGAAATTCATCAAAAGGGATGTGAAAACAGCTTCTAACTGGAGAATGAAGAGGAAATTCCCAGACAACCTGAGGGTTTTTGTAGTTCCGGGATTAAAGAAAAGAAAAGAAAGTGTGCAAACTTATTAAGTCCACTTTATGGGCTAAAAACAAGCACCAAAACAATGGATGCCAAAGTAGTTGATCAAACCATGTTGGCAAATGGATTTAAGATCAATGAATGTGATAAAGGTGATTTACATTAAAAGATACTCCAAATCAGGAAGTTATTTTATGCCTATAGTAGATGATATGCTTATTAATGAAGAAGGCTAAAGACATTGCTACTAATAAAGCTACAAAGCGTTTATGCTTGCGAGTAAGTTTGACATGAAAGATTTAGTGAGTCTGATGTGATCTTAGGAAAATTAAAATTCTTAAAACTCCTAAAACGCGTATCTTCTAGCATTGTATCAAACTCATTATAAATTTCAAAAAGATACTTGAAAAATTAATTTTGAATTTTAAAAGGGCGCAAAGGACTTCCAATGAGGAAATCTTCATCTTGCAAAGATATAAATAAAGGAAAAGTCAGATCTCCAATTTTTTGGGACTATGACTTGAGTATGGGGAACTTAATGTATGTCATGAATGTGTACACGACCAACATAGCTTGCGCTATCAGTAAACTGAGGTCGATACCACAAGTAATCCTACTAATAATCATTGGTAGCAATGAAGAGAGTTTGGGAGTACTGAGAGACACTCAAACGATGCTTTACATTACACAAGATATCCAGACGTTCTTGAAGGATATAGTGATTGCAAATTGGAGTTTATGGGTCAACTGAAACAAAATCACACGTGGATACGTTTGTACTATTGGCGGAGTGAGCAATATCTTGAAATCACTCCAAAAAAACAGTATTAGGCTCGCTCTACATGAGTCTGAATTCATGCTTAGATCAAGGCAGGTGAAGAAGCTGGAATGGGAGATCTCCGGAATTTTTAGAAGATATTCTCATTTTGGCCCAAACCAATGCCCCTATATGCATAACATGTGATAGTCAAGCTTGCTGCAATAGAAGGGCTGGAGCATTATGTTCTAACAGGCAAGTCTGCTTTCAATAAGACGAAGGGACATAACTCTGTGAGACAACTTACCTCTAGTGGAAATTATCACAATTGACTATGTGAAGTTCAAAAGCAATGTGTCGGATCCACTTACAAAAGGCCTCCTAAATAGAGAGGGGAGTTGGAAAGAAATCATCGACGGGAATGGGGATATGGGCCGGAGACCAAGTCATCGTGGCGGTAAACTCTTACCTAGAAGACTGGAGATCCCAACGAGTCTGTTCAAGGAGATTTAAAACAAAAGTCATGATGAAGGTTTTCAACAATTGTCAAAGGAAAAATAAAATAAAATCTTATGATTATTTTATGGTCCATTCTACTGATGAGACAATGTTTAGTAACTAGGATAAAAGACATAAGGACTTTTTTTTTAATGGTTTCTAAGTTTGATACAAGGAATATCAAATAGTGTATCTAGGGATAAACACATTTAGAAATCACATATGTAATGTTGAAGTGTAAGCCGCTTCCAAGGAGGATCAGGGGTAAGGCCCGTTCTTTAAGCAGCTTATATCCAAGATGTGTTCATGGATGTGAAACGAACAAAACAATGAGAACTAAGACAGTTCAGGGTTGATGGTGTGACATATGTGTGCTAGTATACACAAAGCTCGACGGTTCAAAGAATTTCAAATCTTACCGATTGAACGAGGATATCCGATATACTGTTTCAATACGGAAAGTTTAAAGAGAAACCCCCTCTTATCAGATCGATTAACCTTTTAACCTACAAGACACACAGTTTTTTTTCATTCCCTCATATGTTTTAACAATAGCCTTCACATTCATGTGGGCGGATTGTTGGGTTTTAGTGAGTGGTGAATGGGAAAAGACAAGAGAAACTATCAAAAGTGAGAGAACTACTTGGAGAGAAAATGAAAAGTCATTTGCAAAGTGCAACATGAAAAGTCATTTATTATTAATTTGCAGGTAACGGTAACATTCCGAAAAGTTGTTTACTCTTTCCGAAAGGCGTTACTTTTCGGAAAAAGTCGTTACGTTCCAAAAAGTAGTTATTTTCCTAACAGACCACAATTTTTTGAAAAGTTGTATTTTTCCAAAAGACACAACGTTGGATAAAGTAAAAGGGTATGAACAGATTTCAATGAACAGGACAGTTCCTTGCTGAAAATGGCTATAAAAGGAAAGTCAAGTTTGATTTTTAAGAACGAGAAATTTTTCTTTCTGGCATTATTTTTTCTCGCAAATAAAAATTCAAAGTTGGCGATAGAATGAGTCTGTGGTGACTGTTGCTGTTCTTCGTTCGTTGGAAGTTAAAGAAGCTTGAGTGTTTGGACCGCTATTTCTTTACAGGTTTAATCCATTTTATTCTTGGGAGAAATTTAATCCATAAACCATTGGGTACAGGAGGGGAGTAAAATTTCTTAAGGACAACAGTATTTCTTGGACTCGGATATTAATTCTGTATTTTAAATTTTTTTTTTTGACTTCATCTTGTTTATGTTTCTGTTTAATTTAACGTTATAAATACAAGTATTGTAAGGAATAACAATGTTGAACCATTGCATGTTGCTTTAATTCCTTACTGTGACTATTGGTTGAAAACATGGAACATAATCATCTTTTCACAACCGTGCTTTTTATATCCTTCAAATATTTGTACATTGGTGTGCTCCTTAGCTGCAATTGAAATATTATGACATCTCAAAGGAACCTACCAATGTTCAGACGTAACTTAAGGTCCGATAGTGTATTTGACAGAGCAAGATCCACTTCCGGAACACAAGAAAAGATGCCATTGTTTCTCAAGGAAATACTTCCTAGTAATTTCAAATATATCCAAAGGAGAGGGCTAAATTAAGTTTATTTTGGACATAGGTCATTCAATGGAATTAAACGAAATATTAGAGCACTGCAGTCAAAGATTGTAGCTTGTAGATTAGCATTTACTGATATTGAAAAGTAGGAGGACATACGAATGGTTTCATAAAAGATATAATGAACAGGGTTTTTTTTAGATTTAAAAGTTTTGCTTCTTGATATGCGATGAGTTGCTCTGTTTGTCCATTACAGTTCTTGTTTTGATCGTGAACACTCTTATGTTGTTGGTGAATCCTGAAATATCATTGTTTTCTTTCACAAATATAAAAAGAAGATAATTGTATCAATACAAAAATGAAATTTAAGTATATACAAAAACAATGTAAAAGTTCTTTTTTACCATTCGGACAAAACACTATTACCAGTACTACGTAACTTAAAGGACTTGTGAATTCTAATAAGTGACTGATTGTGTTGTAATTAGATGGTAATGTTAGTGAATAGAGCTTAAACTCATAGTATGGATTATTATTGTAACAAAATGAATTGAATTCAGGTCATAGCCAAAAACATCCTAACTTTGGCTCTTTCTTTGTGAACGAAGGTTGAAGCTTACATCCTATTCCTCTCTTTGCCTTTTGCTGGAATGACCATCACCTAGATTTTCGAAATGATCAACCTTTCAGGATCAGTTTCATTCAGTTTCTGATTGCTTGGAATATCCTCTTGAAATTCTACAGAATAATTCCGACTGGACAGGCACTTTTTAGTTTATGGTGTGTTTCATGACATTGGGAAGGGTGCTTATACTATATGGGATATCGATTTTCTGCGTCACTCAACAATATAGTTGACATCAAAAAATGGGGATTAGCATTGTATCCAAACATTCAAAAAGTGCCCCACCAACTTATTGATAAAGTTACAGATATCGTCCCATCCTTTGACCTTCAAAATTTTGCACTTCAAACCTCCCATCTTGTCCACTAGGAACCTCACGAAGATACAAAGGTTTTTTTTAAAACATTGTTGTTGCAATATCTTCAGCGAAAAGTTCTTTCAGAATCCTCTGCAGACGGGCAAAAGTAAATCTGGACCCAGTTAGTATATATCTCGAAATCGAAGGGACTATTAAAAATATAGTCCCGAATTAATCCTAAAGAAAATCCTGCAAAACACTCACATAATGTTACTTCTCTCTTTTTTCTCATAATACTAAAAAAAATGGCCCACAGAGTAATCTAATTAGGCCAACTTAACTCTTATGTTGCTTGAAAGTATCCAAAATCTTGCCCAAGCATGTCAGATTTTTAAAAAATGCACTACTTTTGAAGTATCCGACACACACTATCAATATTTTTTTAAAGAGTACCAAGCCCAAGACTACAATTATACATAGATTTACAATTCAGATCCTATTTCAGAAAGAATAGGGCAATCTATATATTCAAAAAATGATATGAAAACAATGGATATCAAAATAAATGAAAAAACATTTATGAACAATTAATAATCATAAACTTGATCATTCATCCATTATGTGAAGCATTTCCCCTTAATGTAACTATAATTTGCAATGAATTCCTGGTACTCGTACAAACACTATAAGCTTAAAGTAGTCACTTATTCTTATAGTTTTGAAACTATATTCTCCTTCACAATTTGGTTCACAAGCACACTTGGTTCTTAATTTTTAAAACATAAATCAAAAGAAAAAAAAAAAGAGATGATAAAATGGACACAGAGACAGGTTGCCAATCATGGTGAGTGAGAGTATTAATTTTATAGAACTTGGATTGCACAAAATTTAGTTGTAGGAGGAGGAAAAAGAAAAGAAGAGTTCCCAACGGAAAATCTCCACCAAATTTGTTTTTTTGTTGACAAAGGTGTTGCTGCCATCTCTGTTTTTTGTATCAAGCGATCTACGGAAAATGATATTGTAGAAGCAACAGTAATTGAAAGCTTTTTGTTTTGTTTTCTATATTGGGCTCATACTCTGGAATCAATAACTTTAAATTCAGGATCTTATTTGACGAAAAACGTGCGGTGGTCTATGGGAAATTTTTGTCAGACTTAATATTCAAATTCAAAACCTCTCCTTGGGAAAATCTACTCTCATCATTATACAACATCTTTCCGATTTTAGAACATTGTCATGGTTATAGTGACAATTTTCAGAGTGGCAAAAAAGAAAAAAAAGTCACTTTATGTGTATAGTGTCATTGTCAGGTGCAATATTAGAGATTCCATTATGCTGACTTTTATTTTAGTTATTCATAAATTAAAAACTAATTTACGTTCCATCACATGAACAACACGCGTCAATATAAAGGTCTATAATAAAGTTTTCTATTAATTAAAAGATTAAGATGCTCAAAAAATTGTAAGTAATATGTAAATATAGTAAACTAAAAAATATATTTCTTGATATGTTACAAACATAACCAGCAAAATGAAAAATTCTATTTTGAAAATAGTGAAGAACTAAAGTCAATGAACGAGAGTATTTCTTTATACGTTTGGTAAATATTCTATTGCCCTTGTCGGTAGATTTTCTTTTGCATAGTTACATCCCAAACAAAGGAAGGCACTAAAAAAGGGTTGTAATGGAATATACCTTTCAACTCTATGTCGTAAGGACAAAGAATTACTTCGTTTCTTTAATTTTGTCCGCAATCCAAAATAATCATTACAATATTATTAAGTTTCGTCACAATGATAGTGATAAAAGATTTAAAACAATCACATTAAAACAATTACTAAAGAAATATGAATTTTAATTCCACTAGAAAAACAAATAAATATTCTTTAGTCCAGCACAAAAAAGCAGAGGCATTTCATCAAAATAAAATAAGAAAGAGAGGTATAGAGATCTAGGATAAACATTATTTCAAAAAAAGGAACAAAAATAACACCATAGTAGCTAAACAAAAATACTTTTTTCTAGGAATTAAAAGTAGGAAAAATACACAAGTGGGTCAAACAATTCTTAAATAAATTTAGTAGAAGAAAATATGGTGACACAAACAGAGTTTGGGTCATCAGCCCATTGAAAGACCCAAAAACATTGTCAACTTTAATTTAGGTTGTTCTATTAGAACAAAACTTCTTTCCAACCAGTTATGAAACTTTGTGTTTGTTTTGCTATTCAAGAGTGCATTTTACAATCCATTGTGTGTTCATATGTATTCCTAAGATTACTTAGAACAAAACTTTGGAGAATTTGTAAGGACACAACATGTTTAGAAAATTTCACAATAGAAATTTAAAAACAATAGAGAAACTATAATCAGAAAAAATATTAAAAAATATATGAAGTATTTTTCTGAAAGAAGAATTGTTGTCAATCTGTATTAAAGAATTTTACTGATTCAAACAAACTTTGCAGAAACCGGAAGTTACCGAAGTTTAATGAAGTAGTGAAGAACAGAAGAACAAATATTAATTCACAAATCTAAAATTTGTAACACATACTAGAATCTGAAAAAACAAAAAAAATCAAGTCCAGTGAATGCACAGTGTCCCCTTAAGGAAATTATTTTCTTATAGTATCCGTGGTTTGATTCGGTATGTCCTTCTAGGATAGAATGATCTCAATAATCAGTATTGATACCCAAAACGCTGGTGTTTGCGAGCCACTCAATGACAGTAAAGTACACTTAGAATACTAGATTTAGTAGTAGTAGTAGTAGGAGTTCAAAATTGGTTCTTAAAATACGATGAAATACCTCAATTTATAGAAAATAAAGGGTAGTGTGAAAAGGTTCTTATTGAGACTTACCAGAAAGGTAACAGAACTTTGGAAAAGTCACAATATTAAGGAATGATCACAACCTTTCGTAAAAGTAACAACACATTAAAGTTACAACTTTTCATAAAAGTAACAACTTTCCATAAAAGTCGCAACCTTTCATAAAAGTCGCACTTCTTCATAAAAGTCGAACTCGTTGATTTCACCAATTCACACCTTTTTAAAACCAACAATCCCCGCATGAATGGGAGAGACTCCAAACACAAATGAATACGACACAATCGTGTGTACTTTTCAAGCAAGAAAGTAATTGCATTTGTATAAGTAGGTTACCCTTTGAGTTTTTCTGTAGAGTGAACAGTATGTCTATGTATCGTTCAATCAGTCGACGGGATATCTTTGATATCTGGACGATTCTTTAATGTTTATACCTGGAAACACATGTTAACATATTCAAACTTTCTCTCATTAGTTTGCTTTTTTTTAAGTGATACGACACATTATAATTTTGACTGTACATAGAAATATGATAATTCAACTAGAGAGTAGTTTCTAATGGTATCATGCCTAGTCCTTATGGAAAAGGGACTTTCCGGTGTACATTATTCTCCTGCCTACCTATTGCATCTTTAACTATCAAAGTGTATGCCATACTAATGACAAGGTTTGGGTCACGAACCCGAAATACACCCAGGAAATGGCCGGCACTCGAAGACCATTGTTGGGTCCCCCAAGCGGAACACCTCATCTTGGCTGACTATAAGCAAGAAAAACTAATTAAAGAATACTAAAGCCTTAAAATTAAAAGAGGCATGAGACTTAAATATAAAATTTTAGCTCAAATGAAAAAAATCATTGAATTAAATAAGGTATTCAAACTCGCCATATAAAGAAAAACTTAATTCTTTAAAAAAGTTAATAAAATAAATGAATAATACATACTACGCAACTATAATGACTATTATGGAATGAAGCCCTAATTATAAGGATGGAAGTCGAAAACAAGACCTCGCTATCCGACTAAACTATAAAATAATGATATCCTCGAAAGTAAGGAGACCACCATATGCTAGTTATCACGGAAGTATAAGGAAGAGTTTGTTGATTGATCCAGAATACTTTGTGTTGGCATCATCAAAATTTGCAGGCATGGCTCAATACGTGTAATGTAAAGGATGTAAGGGGAATTCTAAAGCATACATTTAAGCTTTGAACTTGATTTAAAATTGGAAATATACTTACCTCTTAAAAACTTATTTCAACTCAATTAATACTGAGGATACTCAAACTAATCCAACATTACCCAAAATCTAAAAGTATCAATGATCAGATACTCAACTCAGAGATTAGATATCAACTTCCAAAAGATTTTATATCTTAAACTTCAAAGATATGATATTCGGGCTTAGGTACTCAAACTAAATAAAGCACAGAATACAATGCAATATTAATAATCGTTTATAATAACATTAAAAAAACTTAGTTTAAGGAAAATGCAAATAACAAAACCAAATTTACTTTATATAAAGGTAATATAAGTTATTGTGGTAGATCCTCCTAACGACAGCATCACTTTAAGGGCTATATGATGATAAAACACTCCACCTTATGCTTCCAAGGACCATCCATATCTTGACATGGTATAGGGACCTAAAACTAACTTAGTCGGATCTACTTAGTCTATTGTGAAAAAAGGATTTATTAATAAGTATTGACCCTTTTAAACCATAGTGGGTGGTAAACATAATTTTATGGAGAAGTGTGAGGTTATATGAACTCATGCTAGCTCCAATTGGTGCTCAAAGACTTCTCCTAAAGATAATAACTCTGTATGTTTTAGCAAAAATACTTCTTATGTGCTAGATTTGATATTAGTGCTAAAAAGCTTAGCTCAAAGGCTACTTGGAAAAATTCTCAGTTTTTCTCTTGTTTTATTTATATAAGCTATACCTCTTTTTCTGAAGCTAGCTGGAAGGCTCTTTGGAAATCTCAATTTCTGTTCGTATTTAACTGTTTAAAAACTTTTAACTCTCTTTTGAAATTACTTAGCCCTCCCAGGGGCTATCTATGGTCGGTTCTTCACTTGACGAGAAACACCTATAGACCACCATTTTGTAATAATTAAACTTCAACTTTACTCTTTACACACAACTACAACCCTCCCCCCCCAGCTGCTCGTCTTTAAAACAAGTTTTAAACAATGTAAGAAGATTCTAAAACAAGGTTCAAAGTCGTATTATGAGACATGAAATGACTCAACTCAAGGTTTACAAAAACCATCATAGAATTCAATACCCCTTCACACCCCTACACAAATCCTCTCCCCAAACCCACTTCACACCAAACAACACACTTATATACCTTCCCCAATCTTAAGACACAGGACCCCACGCCCCCACCCCACCCCCCATCCCTTCTCCACAGCAACCCCCCCCCCGAGTCAAATGTACAACTAGATCCAGGAAAGAATGCTCTCAACTCGGAAGGTTCATGAAAAATTGTCGGGGCAATCCGAACTACTAAAACTCCAACCCGGGACTCCAAAGCTCGACTGATGGGTTCGTGCGGAATTAATACATGAAAACTACTTAAAAATCAAGGACTCAAAGCTGAATTACACCACAACACGGCTTCTACACCGCAGAATAACACCACCGGACCCGACTCGCCCCTTTTTCTTTTATTCCCCCCCCCCCAAACCCGCCTGAACTACCCCCCCCCCCCCACTCAACACAAATCTCACCACACCCACACCACACACCACAAAAAAACCGACACACACCCACATCCCCATTTACCCCCCCCCACCCCCCACCTTAAGGGTAATATGTAATAGTCACGTGGTTCGGGAGTAAATATCAAAGAGGGACTAGGAAAGGCACACTTAAAGTCTTGAACATGAACATACCACTCTTTGAAAGATGCTCAACCTTAGGAATTCATGTTTGCATCATGGGAATGGGAGAATGAAAACAAACTTGACTCGAAGGTCTACATAAACTACATGTAAAACGTATGTATGTGACCACTTCTTATTCTTTCAATTACTCCTAAAAACTTAGCTCAAAATTTAAGTTATACATAAACGGATTCACAATTGAAATCAAAAAACTTTCTTGAATCTACACTTTAACTCTCTTGGAATGTGAATTATAAATTTAAAATTTATGGTTATAATATGAAGCGAGTCTCAATAAACAATATAGCAATTTGATAATTAGTAATAGATCTTTTAAAAGAACCATAACTCATGAAAACTCAAAATCAATTTATATCAAACAATATTCAATTTTAGGGGGTAGATTTAGAATCTTAACTATTCTTTTTAAAATTGAAAGTACATGTAGGGCGTGTAGAGGACGAAACTAGTTCTAACACTATGGTCTATACATAAATCAATACCTAGAAGAACAAGATTCTTGAGGAATCTTAAAGAACTTGAAGAAAAGGAAAAACTTGATTAGATGTATTGAAAAACCTAGCTAGAAGGTAAACAATCAAGAAAACATTTTTCAGATTCTTGATTCGCTTCTTGACAATCATCGTGAGAAAGGAATTTATTTTCATTCGTGAACATGAAAATGTTTTTTTGGATTGTTTTTAGACTTATTAGTAAATAATTCGTTTATAGTTTTATTGAAGGTAAAAATAATAAAAAAAACAATATTTTTAATATTTTCTTGTTGGATTAATTCATAACCAAACTGTTAGGTTACTAAACTAGTCAAAACATTTTACTCGAAGTGAAATTGATCAAATATGTGGCATTGGAAAAGTAGATTCAATACTCAATTGGATTGTAGGTTATGACGCAGTAATTTATTTTAATACTCTAGGATGATTGATAGTTTAAAGTTTACCCACAAGTGGAATCTTTAAATCAAAACTTAATTAAAATTTCAAGAACACTATCAAGAACTTATCAACCAATTAAATCCTTACCATTTCAATGAACGAAAATTATGCTGAATAAATCATGATTGCGTGTTGGTGAAACTAAACCAAACATATGGAAGCTACATACCCTCAACAGAATAGTTCTTAGCAAAATCTTAAATTTCGTGAGCGACGCTTGATCCTTTCCTCCTTTTCTCGTATTTTCTCTTCTTTTCTCTTCTTGAACTCGTCAACTGAAACTCTAGGTGGATGTAGGCTTATAAATTTAACCCAAAACGACTAGATCCTTAAATGTATACTCGTAAAAAGAATTAAATCCCTTTTTTATTTTAGGTAAGGAAAAAGACCCCCCCCAATTATACTCCTAATATTTTCGTGCTAACTTTTTCTTAACTTGACAACCTTAACTTGAAAAGGTCATATCTCAACATCTTGAACTTAAAACCTTGAAAAAACTTGGTGGCACTGGGAAGATAAATAAAAAATCTTTTCCTATGGTATCTTGTATCACACCTAAATCATCATGTTCTAGGGAATTATGGCATTTCAAGTTCACCAAAAACTTATTACTCAGCAATTCTCCAAAATTTTAATTTTACTATTTCCAAATTTAGTTCTGTTATTAAACCAAGGTGATACCATACAGTGACTTAACACTTTAACAAATTTATTCTTTGATAACATTCTCATCACTCTGAAGGAACGCTTCACGTCTTAGGTCACATATTTACGGGTTGTTACTGTTTTGGCCCTAACAAAGAATATCTAAAGAAAACTTTGGAGTCTTAAACTTATTCTCCGAACCGTATCTAGAGCACCGATTCTCTAATATCATTGTAGCGATAGAAATACATGTCACTTTTGAAATATTTCCAAAAGATTATGCCTCTACTCAAAGTAAATTAAATTGATCCACTCGGGGATTTGATCAAATTGCATTCAATAGATCGTTTCAGTTTATTGGATATAGGTTTATAATGACAGGATTATAGTTTTAAGTATTTTTTAAGACGTCCAAACACAATTCTTTCAACTAATGAGGTATATTGGGATCACTTCTGAATTCACGACTCATTCCTAGAGGCAAATGATATATTTGATCGCTCACTTCGTGAATAATCATTTCTTTCCAATACGCTAGCACACAATCCAAGTTGTGAATCACTTTCCTCTTCACTATTGTAAATGCAAAGATCACATTTATTGGAGGACTTGATGAATCAAACCTAGATATTTCAACATAGTCAAGTACCTTTCTATGCAATGAGACCAATAAAAATGACTAAACAGTATGGACTTCTTAAGTATTCATTAATCTAAGATTGCAAACAGCAACTCAAAGATATTTCATTCCAAACTGGTCTATAGCACACATAGTAGAAATCTTATGTCATTAGTGTCTCTATGTATGATAAACAATCAACCAATATACAAGTAAACAAACAACGACCCTGTGTTTGAAAAATTATTTATCCACTTCCATCATCTCTTAAATCCATTTGCCAACATGGTGTGCTTCAAATTCGTATTCATTGTTTGGGTTGCTTTTTTGTCCATAATGTGACTTAGCAAGTTCACACCCTTTTTTAATTACAAGGAAAAACCATAAAAATCTGGGGTTGTTCCAGTTTGTTAAGTTCTTCTTCCAATTCTCCGCGGTATGTGTAAAACTCCGAAAAGTCCATGACTTGCTAGAGCCTCAATGTGATGAAACTAAGGTCTAAAAACACTTTTTGTAAGCCTAAAAACTAATCTGTTTTGAAAACTAATTAGGAAGTGTTACAGTTTGAAAACTTATGAAATAAGGACCATTGATGTACGGAGATTGTGAAATGGTTGTTTGCTAGTGTCCCTTTGGCATGTTTGTGTGCGGTTTTAAAGAGTCGCGAATTGTGTGAAATTTGCGTAAAAAAGTTAAATGGTGTTAATATATTAGAGAATTAGGAACATGAATGACTCATAAAGGTTTTCAATAACCATTCATAGAACTCAATACTTAGAACACTTAACATTTACAACGCTCAAGGAGGTCAATGATACTTACTAATCTCAAAGAATGCTAAACTATGAGGGTTCATGAAGAATTTTATGGGCATGAACTACTTAACTCAAGGACTTCAATCCGACTATCAGGATTCAGCAATATTATGTACTGGAACTCTTACTCAAGGACTCATGCTCGACCTCATAGGGTGTATACCGAATAAAGGGCATGAAACTACTCAACCCTAAGAATTAATGAGTAAATATATAATAGTCATAATTGTTAGGAGTAAATCTAAACAGAGGGATTTGGAATCGACACTTAAAGGCTTTAACTTGATGATACACACTCTTTTAAAACCCATGCTCAACTTACAAGTTCATATTAAATTATGGGCATGAAACAACTTCCCCCCCCCCCCCCCCCGACTCAAAGTCTACATTAAATCCAGGAGCCATGTATAGGCATCTTTAGTCCTTGACTTTACATTCTCAAAACATAGCTCAATTGATGGTTGGATCTCAAGAATATTCACAATGAACTCAAATCCTTTCTTGAACTTATTCTTAAACTCTATTGAAATGTGGAATCATAAATTTAAGAGTTACTGATTATTAAATCGAAGGGATTTCAATAAAATAAAAACAATTTGATAATTCAGGAATAGAACTTACTTTAAAAAAACTGAACCAAGAACTCAAAATCAACTTATCTCAACTATATTAAATTAGGGGTTAGATAGAACGTTAAATTATTTTTTTTACATATTGAAAAAGTAGATGTAGGGTGTGAGTACGAACTATCCCAACACTATATAGACTTGAATACCTGACGAAAGATTCATGAAGATCCCTGTCACGAATTTTTAAAAAAGGAATATTTGATAGAAAGCCCTTAAAATATTTCTTGAATAGTTACTGAAAATCTCTATGGACAGGAGTATGATTTTCCTTCGTGAAAATGAAAATATGATTGTTGTTAGACTTTTATTAGTCAATAATTTCATTTATGATTATTGCAGAGGTAAAATAGAAAAAAACCAACTATTAATATGTTCCTTTGGCTACATTCATAAACAGCATGTATAGGTTATTAAACTGTCCATAACTATTACTCACCAATTAACTTGATGCAAAATTGGTTTGCTTTTGACAAAGGTATATTTTAATCACCTTTAATTGGATTGGTTAGGGCGCACGTAATTCTAATATTCTAAGAGATATGGTCATTTAAAAGTTGACCCCCCAAGTAGAAATTACATTAAACTCCGTATAAAAACTTCAAAAAAACACTTATTCAAGACTTATCAAAAAACTTAAATCCTTTAAAATAAGAACAAAATTGCGCTGAGTTAAATAATGATTGGCTTTGGGAACAAATTCCAACAGTATGAGAAGCTACATACCTCAAAGCATTAGGTCTCGGTGAAAATCTGCATTTCTTGAAAGAACGCTTGATCTTGCTCTCTTCTCTCCTTTTCTTCTTCTTTTCTCTTCTTGACACTCTCAACTAAAAACTCTAGGGTATATTAGGATTATAAAAACTTAACCTCTAAATGATTAGGATCCTTAAAACTTTACAAAATGCACTAAAATCTGATTAGGTAAGAAAAAAACCAAAATACCCTTCAGTATTTTGGGCTAACTTTCTTAAATGGAAAGCCTAACTTGAAAAGGGTTCAAATGTACTCCTCAGAATTTGGAAAACTTAGAGAACCTGGTAGACTTGGTAAAAGATACAACTCAAAGATCTTTCCTATGTATCTTATTGTAGAACATTACCAACTCATCCTGTGCTAGGAATTATGGTCATTCAACGCTTGACCAAAATCTCCATACTAGTTTTCACCCCCCTTTCCCCACCAAAATTTATATTTGCTATTCCAATTTAGTTGCTTTTGAGAAACTCAAGGTGATGCATATATTGAGCTAAAACTTAATGAAGAAATTTTCTTAATTCATTGATAAAATCTCATCAATACAAAGAAGGGGTGGAGAGTCTTAGCTAAATATTTTTTACAAGATGTTTGTGTTTGGGCAAAAAAAGCATATCTATCACTTTAAATTTCAAAGTCTTTCAACTTATTCATCGACCCGTATCTAGAGCACCTAGATCAAAGACATTGTAGAGTGGTGGAAAATACATCTGCTTTGAAATAATTCCACCAGACTACTCCTTACGAAGAGTCAATACGTTTCCACAGTGAATTTTACTTCTTTAGCTGGTTGACTCTAATTGTATCAATATATATTTCGATTGGTTGTATATGTTATAATGCACGATATATTTTTTAATTATTTTTTAAGACGCCAAACTTAATTTATTGTCTATCAATGAGTTCCGATCGGATCATTTACTGAATAGACTCAGTTCATTAAAAGCACTGATATATCTGGTAGTTGCAAACTTTTGTGATAAAATCATTTTTCCCAATATACAGTTCCCTTCATGTTTTGAAATGCGAAGCTCAAATATATTGGCCCCGGACTTGGAAAATATTAAAAATCCACACATATTTGAACTTGTGAAAAGACCTTTTCAATTGCAATGAGACCATGAAAATACTAAAGGTTATGGAGTTCTAAGCTTATACCTAAGATCGTATCGGCAAACTCCAAGTTATTTCATTTCCAAACTTTTTTTCCTAGATACATTTTAGTAGCATTTGTGTGTTAGTGTCTCTATAGATGTCAACATAAAACATAATATACAAAAACAAACATGACCTATGTGAAAACAACAGTTATCACTTCAATCATTCTTAAATTTACATTTGCCAACAGGTTTGGTCAAATTTCTAGTCATTGTTTGGGTTGCTTGTTTTACGTCCATAATTTGGACCTTAACAATTTGCACACTTTCTTTTATACCAGAACCAGATACCATCGTTGTTCCATGAAATTTATTCTCTCGAACTCTCTGCTTAGTGTAACATTTCGAAATACATGATTGGTCTAGAACCCACATGATGAATTAAGGTACTAAAAACAACTGTTTCTAAGCCTAAACTAATATTTTGCAAACTAATTAGGAAGTGTTAGAGTCAAAACGTTAAGAAACGCACCATGATGTTTGGAGGAATTATGAATGGGGTTAGTGTGCGCTTGGCATGTTCATGGGGTTCTTAAGAGTTGGAATTTAGTAAAATTTGGTCTTTTTGTTAAAATGTGTGCAAATATATAGAAGAGTGTGTTTAGGGTCAAAACCTTTTGGGTATGACTCCCCAAGGACACCCTAAGGGTCCTCGGGGGGGGGGGAGAGGACCCTTTCATTTTTGACGAAAACTGTCATTTTGGACACTATGCCACCACGAGCCAAACGGACGAAGCCAACCTTTAATAGGTTGACAGGAGAATATTTTTCAAAAAGGTCTAAAAAAAAACCCTATCTCTTCCCCAAACCATCCCATGCAGTGGGTGTTTGTTAGGATCGGCTACGAGCCCGTCGATGGGTTTTGTTGGTTGGGGGTTGAAGTCGACCGCCAAGTTTAAAGTTCGGGAGTTAAATTGGCTTAATTAGTTAGGTGATTAATTAAGGGTTAAGGGGTTGAATTAAGTAATTTTAGGGTAAGACTATAAAAGCTACCCTATTTCCTTAAAAACCACCTTAAACCACATTAATTCCCAAACCCAAATTCTCTCCAATCTCTCTTATTTCTCTCTCTATTGCAAGACCCCATTGAAGACTAAAAAATCCAGCTGATTAAGGATTCCAAGACTCAAATCTTTATCCATCAAACTTCAAGGAAGTAATAAGGTTATGAAGCAAAAAAATTTTTAGTCTTGGGATCTCTTTCCACTTTAGGCTCTCAAAATTGGTTTCCAATAAATTTCTCTAAAAGTTGGATTATTTATCCAATTTCGTAATTGAGATTTAAAATTAATTTATTAAGTTTCATTTCATTATATTGGTAGATATTATTAGAAAATTTTTTAAATTTTGTATTATAGTCTTTGCCTATTTTTATGAAAGAATTCATGATTGAATCTTTTCCCTTAACCTTATGTATTTAAATTGCGGTGAATTTGATTACTGACGGAACAATTTATTTATTCTGGTATAGATTCACTTAATTTTATGATGTTATTAAGGAATGATGGACGAATATTATTGGATTGTTCACCGTTAATATCTGAAGGAGGACTTATGATGGCTATGTCGGTAAAGACCTTATGATAAGGGTTTCTTTACTTGAATATTGATGGATTTATTCTATGATAATGGTTATTTAATTGATGAATTATATGTGATTGATTAATAATATGATGATTATGAAGGAATGTGATGACATCTAGTGAATATGTCTTAATTTGAGATTATGCTAAGAGTATGATGTACAAGGTTGAATGTGAACCAATTGTTTGGTGTCTTACTATGATATGACTATCAGATCGATTATCTCACAATGAAGGGTTGATGAAAGAAAATTCTCAGGCAATATCTAATAAAACAATGAGAATACAAGTTTTTAGTGTCTTAGGACTATACTAAATATGATGGATTAAGAAAGGCTTACAGACATTCCAAAAAGGGACTTCAGCTTAGCACTGAAGTGAAATTGACAATGAGATGCCGGTGTTAATCCCCAATGGAAGGGGGTTCACCAATGTTTTCTCATGAGATTAGGACTCCAATGCGAATGGCAGCTGCGAGGGTTCAAGACATATATCCTAGTGCCTTAATTATAATTGAGTCGTCATACTAGCTAGTGGAGTCCACCTAGAATATTATGTTCATGTTTTGGTCACACTTGGAAAGTGGACCACCTTCTTTGGGTGTAGCGCGTTTTATGACGCCGGCCCTTCCATGTCTAGCTCACATGGTATATTGTCAGTTAAGGCGAATTTTCCTTAAGTTAAAATGAATGAATCAAGTTAATGAAAGCCAGCACTAACTAGAGTACCCTAAGGGGTTCTTATTTAGTGTAGGTAGGGGTATGAGACTCTACTGCTGCATAGCCACAAGTTGACCTGGAGGGAAAGTCTAGGGGTTCTCTTTGTATTTACGATATGAACAAAATGAAAATTGTTGATTTTATATGATATTGAACTTAAATGATATGGACGCTATTTAATGAACATGATATTGTTTAAGTGATGTAGATGAGAATGAAAAAACGAATGATTGAAGATATGAAATGTAGACATGCTTATGGTCCTTTGATAGGTTTACTTAATTATTGAGTGTTCTGGGGTTTTTCACATAGGCATTGCACATGTAGGTTTGGGAAGAGGTTGTAAGTTGATTTATGAACTCTATTACAGAAATTGTTTCTGTGATATTATGTTGGGTTGCTCTATATCGATATGATCTTATAAGATGCTATTCATGATGATTAGATATTATGCTTAATGTGCGTATGTTTGAATGAACTGTTGTCACACGCCGAAGTCTAGAATCCGAATGCAACCCGGGCATCGGTTCACCTCTCAGAGGTCGCAGACAAGCCACTTTATTAAGCTTCATAAACATTCATATAGTTAAAATTTGAAGAAAAAGAAAAATTAAAAAACTTGTTTTAAAAAATGAAGTATACATATACTTATAAAAAGTTACAGGATTCATATACTATAAGCTCAAACTTAACAACCATCTACATAGATTACACAATTTCAAAAAGGGAGAATCATATTAATATAATAAGTTTGCCAAAAAGGCAATTAACAACAAAAACTTCAAAATGAAAACATCTGAAAGAAACTCTAGGTATCCAATCTTTAGCTAGTCTAAATATTAGTGCTATATAAGATAGACGTAGCATCCTCAAACTAGAGAGACATACCAAATGTCTAATCTTCTAGAGTTCGCTGAGTCCAAATAGCTGCATATGATTCTTCAATCTGGTCCCTGGACTACACCTATATAAACTATAATTGTATAGGGTTAGACACACTAGTACTAAGTATGGGTGTAGGCACACATACACATAAGGCTATGGATATCAAGGAAATCTCTCCTAAAAACAACATGTCATGTCTGGAAAGTGGACATCACTAGACTTTTCCTAATGTTTTTTTGTGAATTTTGGTATATATGATGATTTTAATGCCTTCAAAGCACAAAATTCATATTCTAGGTTATCACAAGACATTAGACTAGATCAATATTTTAGAAACAACTCCAGCAAAGAGTTGAAAATTTGATCCGCTGAAACCGATGAGCTCCTCCTTTTTGTACTTACTTTATTTTTCAGTCTTTTTCTTCTTCTTGTTGTGTAGTTCAATGATTCATTGTATTCCCATACCCACAATGAATCAAGTAATGTAACCCAAGTACTAAGGGAATGTATTCACTATCCTTACAACAAGTCATTCATTACATTCTGTATTCGTTGGGCAGGAATACTTCGTAATCAGTCTCTATTGGCTACGCCACTTATTTCATCATTTTTATATTATGGAAGGTATGAAGCATTGATTATCTATTACATTTTACTCCCCTTTATTGGCATAATACAAGAAGTCATTATAAGCTATTTTTATTTGGCTTTGCCCATTGTTTGCTGAAAATTTCATTGGTATCAACATTGATGATTGATATTCATAAGCTCTTACTTTCATAGCTCACTTTGAACATATGTTCCTTCTTCTTTGATTCTTTCTTTATTAGATACCTCTTTAGAATTATGATCATGAGAGCTAACATGACATCCAGTATCTTCCCCACAACAAAAAAGAGGTGACTCACCGATCAAAAAGAATCTAGATCATGTGAGCTAACATGATATCTAGTGTCTGCCCCACACCGAAAAGGGGTGATTCACTGGCTAAGGTGAATCCATGTCAAGTGTTTACCCCACACCACAAGGGGTGGATCACGGCTATAGTTAACCAAGACATTCTTTTGAGCATTAACCCGACATAGATTATGGAGCAAAACATTTAACATCCGCTTGTCTGCCAACACGAAAAAGTAGGATGATCTCACCACATGCCGCCCTAAGGTGAGACCTAGATAGGTCCGGAATTCACAGGCTAGTTCCCCAGTTGGACTGACCATAGTTTCGAGACTAGGGGGAAAATGGAGACTACCACATCCAACACCTACCCGGGGTTGGTTAGCCTCATCTCATGAGACTTAACAGATCAATCACAACCGCTAAACCCGGTCTGACCGTCTATCGGTGCTTTTCTCACTTTCGTGATATTCTTACTGATTCTGAGAGCGTGAACTAACACATATGGAAGCTGCTTCTTAGATTGAGTTACGTACTCCTATTGATGACTTGTCATCCCTTTTCATTACATTGATGAAATGTGAATTACCTTACATAACATCTTTGGTGTTAATGATGACCTGTATACACGTTCTAACCCCCCTTTTTGTTATTGAATATTTCCTAACATAGTGTCTTAGGTCGTACAGTGAGGCTCTGTCTCACCCATAACCCCGTTAACCACCGCATCCTAGTCATTTATTAACTTAGACAGTCTTAGTTAGTTAATCTTCACCTTTACTTGCTTCATTTGTTTGATAGCTTCATATCATCGTTTATGGACGAGGAGGAACTTCACTCAATGGTTTACAATAGGCAATAGTTAATTGGTTAGGGCATGTTGGGACTTGTTCACCATGGATCCCTGGCCATGCCCTTGGATATGGCTTCATCCGAAATACCTTCAGATGTTCTTATATTGTCATGTCAATACTTTGGCTACAGCATCTGATTGGCATTAGAAATTAGTATTGTCTAATAATTTTTAATTGTTTTATAGCCATCTGTTTGTTGGCAAAAGACAAAAGCGTTACATTCATTCATGCTGTAATTGGGAGTACATTAGCCTCATTAGGCAATATTTTAATATTTAAAGTGATAACAGATAACAATATAGCCACAACCGGTACATAAACACATTTGGACAGTACTCCCCCCCCCCTGTGGAAATTTTATGCATAAGCACACAAACACAACTAACTCAAGTATGAGTTATGGAGGATGTTTTTACCCAACCTATGTAAGATAGCATTAAAACCCATCACATTACGTAGCCATTTCGTACAGCCTCATATGAATAGTATTTTAATGAACACGAAAATTTCCACATTAAGAACGTTCTCAATACTCACGCGCTATACACATCCCAAAAAGTAGACACCTCCTCATAGACTTTACATTTTTAAGTTTGACTAAACAAGTTATGCAACATCATTCCTTTATAAACGTACCAGGCCAGAACATAACATCATACATGTACAAAAGTTAGGTCCATTCGACAAAATGAAATAACAAGAACCGACACATTAATATCAGCACAATAAACAAACCCCATACCCAACAAAGATCAAGACTACCATCTATGCCACTCATTGAATCGGAAAATACCAAGGATACTAGGCGAGGAAGGACTGCCTAAACAAGATATATATTTGTGGAAAACACCACCCTCAGTTTCGAGATTTCAATATTCAAGGACTTATGGGAAAATCTCTTGGAGAAATAAGTCTAGGAGAGAACACATACCTTACTGTAGGAAATTAACTGATCACGGAAGGACAAACATGAATAAATTTCCTCTGTAAGAACCCATCTTGAACTCGTCCCAGAGAGACGATGACATTTTGCTCTTTTTTTGCTTATTGTTTACCGTTGTGCGTTTTCTAAAGTGTTGTTCATGACCGTTTTCGAGCTAGGAAACTTATATGGACTCATTTCAACCTTAGGCTAATTAACAGTTACCATTAAATAATAAATTAATTAATTACCTAAAAAAACACTACTAACTTGACTACCAATATAGGGGACATGGACTTAACCAGAAATCTGGAAATTGGGGTTTGTCCCTCGGCCAATCACTGAGTTTGAAATTTTTATTTATCTAATAAATTGCCTAAAATTATTGAATTAAGGAACCCTAGCGGTAATAACTAAGTCACCCCTAAGAGCCGTTAAGACAAATCATTAAATAACATTTGGACTATCCTAGGTGAAGTACTAGGATGTTTCTTGAGTTGTACTAGGTTAGTGTAAGAATTTGGTTTCGACCCCTTTAATTAAAATTAATTAAGCTTATTATTAAGAATTGGTGTGACCTAAGGTAAAATAATAATTATCCCTCAGTCGTTCGCACCATAACTTACCATTCTGTGAACAGTCTAGGTTACGGTACTACGTTTTTCTCTTCGAACTCAGTTACTAGGTTAGTGTCACCCCCACGGTTTCAGTCTTAAGTTGTCGGGCCCCTGTTGTATAGATAATTTATTTTTGTTTGTCCTAGGTTAGTTTTTAGCTAGGTCAGCCATAGGTTAGAGTCTAGAATTAGTCAGAGCGATGGGACCCCACATGTTGCCGCCGGGGTATACCCAACCTGTACGGACATGACCCAGAAATGACCCCAACTCAAATTCGGTTAGGGTGGTCCCTCTTGGCCCTTTTTTCCCAGGATACTGCCCACATGGGGTTGCTTGTACATTTCTACAGTTAACTATGATTGTTCATTCGGTTCATTTGGTAACCTTTCTACTCATTGTCCAGGATCCTCACTATGCTCTCCTGGCCCCCCTACCTGCTTTCTACGATGCATCTTTACAATGGTCATGTGTTATGGTGTCAATAGGATGACAGTGGACTGACTTAGTAACATATTGCGGACGTTCTCACTATTCTATGACAAACATGATCTTTATTTGATTAGGGTCTTTATTGCCAGCCCGACCCATGTCCCAAAACAATCCTTAGTAATGTTAGAAAATTGGCTAACACCCACTTTAAGACCATATTTTCTACTATGACCTAATTTTTAACATGGGCCAACTATTTCTAAACATATTGGGATTGGGTGCTTATTTACCCCAAATACCTACTATTTTAAACTTAATACGGGCCTGAACTTAAGACGCCGGTATTCGTTTTGGAATGTCAACTTGGTCTGAAGTACAATGGGTGACTTATTGACTTGTATATGCTCTTATATTGCATAAAGTCTTTGAAAGTGACTTAGCCTGTTTCTTGAACAAAATATCTTTTAAGCATGCCATTTCTAATGGGTTTTTTTGCAATGTTCCATATGTATAGTACATGTGGTTGACCGATAACCCATATTCTTTCCCTTTTCACAAACAAGTAGGTTTGGTGGTCATTAAAGATCTTCAAGGTCCGTTATTTTTCAAGATAATTGGAATTTGCCTCCAAGTTGGGTAGGTTCCTCAATGTTCGAGGATGATTGCCCACCAAACTTTTAATCTTAGTCCTATTTGCATACGCTATATAGGGCAATTGTCTTTATTCTTAGATTCTTAAGCACTATGTAACAGGCCTATATGTGGTGTATTGTAATGACCCCTGTACAGGCGCTACTGTAAAAAGGCTCTACCGTGATACTCTATAATGTAATGTGAGACATACCTATTAGACAATATCATATCGTCTACTTGGTTATGTTTGCCCTAAACGAGAAGCCTATAAAGATTCCTAAGCGACGAAATCTGTGTAAACTTCATATATTATATGTGTGTGGTCTACTGTATCCCCCTCAATCAAGTAAAAGTTTTTAATTTTCTGCGTTTTTGGACACTATGAGTGTATGACGAATGCTAGGGGAAGTACAAAGTCCCTCTCGAGGCAGAAGACGCGTTACGTACCCATCATACGGGGTGCTCCTCGATTGTGACATTAAGACGAGTTGTTTTCACTATCCATTGATGACTTTGGACGGTCATATACCCACAACTAGCACTTTTAACATCCAACCCCCCGTGTCCTCACTTGATATCGACCACTTTAAGATAATGTGGCCGTGAGTATGTGTGTCGAAAGTTCCAAGGACCTTATTTTATATAAAAAACCTTTGACAAAAAGTATTTTCTATGGTTGTAAGAGTTCCATTGAATTTTGCCCATTTTCCCTTTGAGACCCTTTCTAGAACCTTCAATTTGAACCTAGGTTTATTTCCTGGCATGAAGATCAACCCACAACTATCCAAATAAAATGCTGCGCGCATTGAACCAATCACCACATTAACACACCAACTGTCAAAAAGATGATGAGTCTACACCGAGGACACAAGAAATGTTTTGCAAACTTCATATTCACGAAGGAAGTAGATTAGTTAGATATCCTGACATTACCCCCTAAGCACTTGAATCTCTTACGTCTAAAGTACATTCTCCTTTTTTCTTCGCCCCAGTTCATTTACACCTTGTCACTAGACCTATTCACACGCCTCAAGTTTACTATCCAAGCCTCTAGTCCACTACTTGTACACTAATTTAGGAATTGGAACATGGACTTCTAGATAGACACACCCACCATGAATATTCAAGTTGGATTTCCTCCTTTCATTTCTCATATTGAATAGATTGTTTGTCCTCGAACAACAAAATTGGCTTCTTGTCTAAAAGACGAACCGTTCTTGTTGGTTTCCCAGTTTGCAGGATTGCAATTACTCCTCCACACAACATCTGTGGTCTAAACCCGAACTTATAAATAATGAATCCATCATCTCTTTCAACGTCGGTTCTTTCATTAGATTGAGGGTGAAAAAGACCGCAGGGTTTGATGGGATACTTCCACCTTTCAACACATACAGACTTCTGCACCAAGGGACATACTATACTCCTCCATCTTGTTACTTACCTTAGATCTTTCCCCCGACCTTATTTTCAACCTTCGATATTACATTATCTAGACATCTTTTAGTTTTCATCCCCTTACCATTCACAGAAAAAACATATCCATTTCTAATGCATTGTCAATAAAAAGTTATGAGATACGTTTCCACATCACGAGATGGGGTGAATCTGATATACACAATGTCCGGTGTAAATCAATTATAAGGGATTGAAATTTCAGGTTCAACAAAATTATATAAGAATGCTACAGCCATACTATAGATTACTCACAAACACCCATGACATTTTTATTTATTGCCCTCAAAGTTAGACAAACTTCTAACTGATTACGTTTCTATAACCCAAGTTTTGTAAATTAATGCACCACAAGTGGTGCATGTTTATAAAATTGCTACAACCAAAGGTGTAAGAACAATAAAAAAATATTGACGCTTTTGACAAACTCTTCATTAGGACCCCCCCCCCCGGTAGACTTTTTCTCACGAACCACTTTTGGTTCCTATTTATTACAATGTTGTGTTATACAAACATTGTTCTAGAGTCATCAACCCTCTTCAACTGCCACCCTGTTCATTTCAACGGTTATCCTGTTCATAATTTCCTCCAATTTCATTGGTATTGAATACCAAGGAATAAAGTGTCATTGGTACAGTTGGCAAACTGTAGTCCAAAATGTTTCTTTTCACCAAAACATAAGAAATCGCGACTATTGTCACCATCATTCCCCGTCCTCATTGCAAATACAATTTATATAATTAGACTTATTTTTTCAGATAAAGCACCACTCATTTTAAGTGGACACATTCTTTTGCATCCTTAAAAAGAACACAAATATTTGAGACAAGTATATATATGATTTTGGTAGTTTCATTATAGTCATAATACCCCTATCACTAGTACCATGGAACACCAACCTCAAACAACCACAATACCGCAATGATACTCCAAGAATTTGTGGGTCGTCCTAACATAATACGTAAAGATCACTGTATTTCATATCTTTTGACTCAATCCCCCCCAAACACTCGACACATAATGTCTAATTTATCTAATCATTAGGCAACGACCACCCCCCCACTTTAACATGTGATCTAAAGATTCTCTTAACTATTTAAAAGAGTTTTTACACATATTTTCCAACTATTACAATGTCATGGCCAGTATGAAAGCAATTTTGAATAATATTCTTCCTATGCAAACTTCTAATTGCCTTCATTCCATTGAAATCTTTACCATAGTTTCAAAGTTAATTTCCACGGTGGACACATTTCCAAAGCCCGAAATTCTAAGTGCGACGCATTTTCCCTTTATAAAAAAATAGACACATACAACTTAGTATTTAGAATACTAACAATAAAGACCAAAATTTTTGTAAAATTTGTTTCTATATAACAGTGAAGTTTATAGAAGTCAAAAGTATGACATTCACTTATTATGTGATTTTTTCATATTTTTCAAACCAATTGCATAGTCTGAATGTAGAGTAGAAACTACAACAATTTTGAGTCTACAAAAATCATACACAATTAAATTTCACATGGAATATAAAACTATAAAAGTTTTTTAGTCTCCAAACATAATAAAACATATTCTTTATCACATATAAATGTTTTCCTTTTCAATATACTTCCAATTATAATATTTTGACATACTATTTTATAAAGAAATATGTATCTCTCATTTTGCAAACTAAAGAATTTCAAAGGCAACAATATTTACTAAGCAAAATTCATTCCACAACATAAGGTTCACAATTTTTTTTTTCAAAGGTACATATGATAAAAATAAAAGTTGTTAACTCTTAAAAACTATTTGCCTATTTAGACAGAATAATAAGAAGGTTATCTGGTGTAATCTTTAATTAAAATACAACCAAAAAATGTTTTCTCTACATTCTCACTTCGAACTTGCTAAACAAAGCACCGAATTTGTGGAGAAGTAATGCATTAATCTTCTAGTCTCATGATCTTTTTCTCTCAATCAATAGAATAAAAGAAATACCGATAGTATAATATTTTCCTTAAGATTGTTGTTCATCTTGTATTCTTAAGATACTTTGAGTAAAACTTTGAAAAATTTTGTAATTTACAAAAAAATTTAAGAACATTTTCACAATAAGAAAATCAAACCTTGTAGAGAAACTAGAATCATAAATAGATTAGAAAAAATATACAAAATATTTTTCTTAAGGAAGAATTGTTGTCATGTTTAAAGCATTTTACTGATTCTAACAACCTTTGCAGAAATACGAAGTTACCAAATCTTAATGAATTAGGGAAGAGCACAAGAACAGAAGAACAAAAATTAATTCAAAAAATCTAAAAATATAAATGCGTACAAGAATCTTGAAAAACCAAAAAGAAAAAATCAAGCCCAAGGAATGCACAATATTCCCTTAAGGAAATTATTTCCTATAGCTATCGAGGTTTTGATCTTGAATATTAAGCACTCATAACACTGTTTGGCTTAGTGTTACTTCGCACCAATTGACACTAGCTATAGATAGGTATACTAATTACGTGATAATGTTGTTTCTTATTAGTTGGATTTATTATCCTTGGACCGGCAAGTAGCAACAAGGCGAGTTCTAACGCGTGCACTCGTTAAAAGACTTCTAAACGAAAGAATATAAAATACACGCAATAACCTTTTGAGAATGCATCATACTATTCATATATTGTTAATCGCTTTCCTGGTCCACATAAAACATAGGGTGAAGTTAACTACGCGTTATCACAAAACACAATAAAAATTTATTAAAATAAATTTGTTTGTGTTTAATCATAAAAAGTTAAGAACATAGCTAAAATTAGTATTTAAGTAAATATGAAACAAATATAATAAGGAGAAGAAAAGAATAAACAACAATCTTCGTCCTCCACAGTTGCTCTTACAAAATCTCCAAAGCTAGAAAAAATTTATATAGGTCTGTATCTTATTTTTGGGATTCCCCCAAAATAATAATTTTTAAGCTATTTATAGCTATTAAAAACATAAATTAAATTAATTGAGTTCAAGAAATATTAGAAAAAATTATAACGCGCGAAGGGAATTGATTTGTGGTTAATTTCATTATGGGTCTTGATGATGCCGCCACGTCCAAATTTAGTGACCGATTCAAGGAGTTGAACGTGGCAAACGAGAACCACGTGTGCAGCCGCACATCCAATTTTAGTTCAACCGATTTCCACCCCCCACAACACACACGCACACGCACGTACGCCGCACACAAGCCGCGCGGCACGCACACACACACACACACGCACACGGCACACGCACAGTCACGCGCACGCACAACACACCACACACCACACCATTTATCTTATTTACTTTAATCCATGAAGTGCCTTCTGATTTCCTTCTTTAACCTTCCATCTTTAATTTGTTTAGCTCCAAAACTTCTTCATTTTCCCACCAAAGGAATCTACAAATAAAATACGCAATTTAGCACAATCAATAAAAGATATACTCAAAAAGGAACAATAGAAATAATAAATGTGAGATAAATAATGATAAAAAAGTATGTATTTTGGCCTCAACATCAAACGTGCCCCACACTTAAAATTTTGTTCGTCATAGGCAAGAATTAAATCTTAATTCTAAATAAATTATACTTAGCAATGTCATCAACTTGATTAATATAAACAATTAGGCCATATATATTATAAAATATCAAGAGGACTTCTCAATCATTTGCAAGGAGCATCTAAGAGAAAAAAACCTCTAACTTCCTAAATTGAAGGACTTTGAACTCCATAAATTTTATGTTTGTTCACCTACTTCATAAAAAAAATAGTTAATAATACCACCTACTATCATGAAAACAAGGCCCTCACAAAAAATTCATATGAGTTTGAATAGTAATTTCATGCACTTTCTTTGATGAGATTGAAAGAAAAAATATAAAATTACTTTAATGATCAATAAGCTTTGGCAATAAACGATTTCGGAAAAAGACATAATTCTTCAAAATCACAAGTTCAAAATAGAACAATGTGAAATTCGGAAAAATATCCAAGGAGGTCTACACCCCAAAAAACCAGGTTTTTTACAAGTATTATAATAGACAAGGGGTCATAAACATAAAAGGGAAAATCTATTTTACGGAAACTCTTACCAAAAACGCATTGAGTCGACGACTATTAGCGAAGGGGACAGCCTAGGTCACGGGGGGGGACGGTCCGTCGGGCCCTCCGTCATTCCATATAATCACACAATCCATATTATTTTGATAAGAATTAATGCACTTACTTTGATGAGATCGAAGAAAACCTAGAAAATTACTTGAATTGATCAATAAGCTAGCAATAAACATTTTCAAAAAATAGAATAATTTCCCAAAATCACAAGTTCACCACTAGAACAATAAAATCTGAAAAAATACCAAAGAGTCTAACCCCAAAAATGAGGTTTTTACAAGTATTTATAATAGACAAGTCCTAAAATAAAAGGGAAATCTACTTAAGAAAAATCTTCCCAAAAACGCGTCTGAGTCAGTAAAAGTATCATCAATTTCAGCCATTCCACCTAAATCCCTCATTGCTTCATCTTCTGATCGAGACAAGTGATCAATAACTTTATTTTCGATCCTTTTCTATCTTTCACTCAAACTCAAATTCTTTGCAATTAGTAAGAACCTAATGAATCCACCTCGATTTAGCACTTCTTTGCTATCAAAAATATTTCAAAGTGAATGATCGTTGGAAACTATAAACCTCGTGCCAGAAAATAGGATGTGAAATTTGCTCGAAAGCAAAGACTTACGTGCAAGGAGCTTTGTGCAGTCACGGTGTAGTTCTTTGGGGTTTATGAAGTCTTTACAAGAATAGTAAATGGTGAAGGATTTTATCCCTACTTTTGGTCCAATACCACAACAAGAGGAAATACCCCATTTTGGTATCGCAATCGCACATCACCTCAAAAGGGTGCTTCCAATCCAGAGAAATAATGATAGGTAAAGACACCAACGTTTCCTTCACTCACCAAATTACTTAAGAATAGTTTCATCAGA
Source organism: Solanum habrochaites (assembly GCA_027704765.1). Lineage (NCBI taxonomy): Eukaryota > Viridiplantae > Streptophyta > Magnoliopsida > Solanales > Solanaceae > Solanum > Solanum habrochaites. The sequence continues at coordinate 15,356,246 of JAKWJA010002489.1, read as the reverse complement.
ATGAAAGTACATAATTGCTCAAGCAACTTGCACAAAGGATGTGCAATCTTTCAAATCCTTGATGAAAACATCCGGTAAAAGCCTGTTGCACAAGAAAAATTCTCACACCTTTTTACAAAGATAGGTGGAGGAAGGCGCTCTATATCTCAACTTTGGCTCGATCAACCTCTATACTTCTCTGAAATGACGATGCCCATACAATTCCTTCTTTAACCATCCAAGTTGACATTTGTACCAATTTATCAAAAGGTTGCAATATTCACACCCTCTTAAGAACCTCGGACAAATTACTCAAACACGGTCAAAGGAGTACAAACCACTGACAAAAAACCATCCATAAAACACCTCAATAGTGTCCTCCACCATTTCGACGAGAATTAGTAACATCATACATCTCTGAAATGTGGTTGGTGCAGACATCCAAACGACATCACGTTGAAAGTAAAGCTCCCATAAGGACAATTAAAGGGGGTTTAGTTTTCTTTGATCTTTGGTGCAAAGAAATCCTGATATAGGCCGAATAGCCATCAAGAAAATGAGTACCACCCCTTTCCTGCAGGCTATCCAAAATTTGATCTGAAGGGGAATAGGAAAATGGTCTTTCGGTACACCCCATTTAATTTCGGAATTCCATACATACCCTCAATCCCGTCACAGGCATACCGAATACTATCGGCGATGGATATATGCACTGTAGCGCATCCAACCAACTGAATGATTTTCCTCTTCATCCACTCTTGAATAGGTGGATTTAAACATCTCGGTGCTCAATACTTGGCTTATGATCGGGCATGCGTGGATTGTTATGTCAACAAAATCCCGGTTAGGATCCCACAATGTCAGCAGTAGTCCGCCCAATAGCCTTTTTGTTTTTACACACCTCCACAAAAACTCTCAAATTTGATGCAAATTGAAATCGACACAATAATTACACCAAAGTGCCACCTTTTCCCAGAATACATTACCTCAGATGCGGTGGTATATACTTAAGTTATACCATTTGGATCCTCCTCTATAGATGTTCGCGGGTGGAGACTCGTCGATGATCATATCTAACGCAACTTTTGTTTAATACAAACCATCACCTCGATCAAGTGGCTGCGACTAATGACCATACTCTTCAATTGCAATCACTATCAAAAGTTATGATCACTGCGCTAGGCTTCTGACACCCAGCTGGCTCTTCTATATGTACTCAAATGACTTTCAACCCTGTAAGATATGGAAGATACCGTGGATCTCACCACTCCGCCTCATGGACTACAAATTATTTGAAAGTCACTTCTTCCTTGTTCAACGAAATTTCATTTTGCCCTTGGCCATATAAACAAAGTATTCTTACCCGTAGAAGAAATGGCCTCCGAAAAATAATTGGCACCTTAGAATTCAATCCATCACAATCCAGAATCACAAAATTGCCTACCGAATAGAATGGACTCCATCGTTACTAACACATAGGGGAGTATCCCAATGGGCTCTTTGAGTGTTCGATCGGCCTCAATAGGCCTCAATCGCAAGGGGCGTTGGGTCACCCAAACCCAACTTCTTGTTAATAGTAGAGGCATGGAGATTTTATGTTTGCCCCAATATCACATTAATTGCTTTCGCCAAGTGTAGTAACCGATTTTACATGGAATAGTGAAGGACCCGGATATTCTTTCTTTTGCACTTTAGAGAAATTGTAGACAATAGCACTGAAATGCTGCATTCTATCATCATCCTCAAAACTGACCGATTTTTCTTGGTGACCATATCTTTCAATGAACTTGAAATTAATTGTCTTTTTTCAAAAGCTTTGATCAAAGGGACATTGATGGCAGTTGTTTGAGCATAGTGTAAAACGCTGATATTTCCATTCCTCGGTCTTTTTTACTAAACATCTGTTGGAAATGGAGGTTGTGATCTAGGCTTGGGGGGCACCTTTTGGGTAAACTCAGATTCTTTCCCGTTTCGTTTCTATCACACCACTAACTACAAACTTTACCTCATCATAGCAACCTTCTATCACATTCTACACCATACGACATCGGGGGAAATGTTTGCTACCACCTCGCGTTCTGACTGTCATATAAAAATGTCCATCAATTTTAGATTGGACAGATTTGCTAGGAAGAGTGCTCTGAGTGAGTGGGTTTCACAATCGAAGACAATTGGTCCCATTTGCAAATCCATTACTGATCGAGATTGCATATGCATACACTTTTTGCCCAATACTCGCTAAGTCACTCCTTAACTCTTTAGTGTTCTCATCACTAGCATCAAACCTCCTCATCATTTTCTGCAACATATACTAAACTCGCGTCATATTACCTCCACCTTCCCTAGGAGCAGCTTCACGATTTTGAGGTTGAACATAGGGCCCACTCCTATCATTTTTGTTACTATAGTTACCCCCGTGGAAGTTTTTGTCGCGGTGGTAATTCCCATAACAGACATAATGACCCTCTCGGTTGTAATTACCATAGTTTCGACCTTAATTTCATTGACCTCGTCCCCAATTCTCCTAATTGGAGCTTTGGGCGTTTGGTCAGATCCCCCCGTCTGCTCATTTACCGCATAAGAGTTCTCCTCATAGTAATACTTATCAGTTGGCGGTGCTTGTTTAGATAATTAGTTCACCACATTTACCTTTTCAGCACCCCCAATGACGTGTTTCAACACTTACCCAAGCTCAATTCCCATTTGAGTCATTTCTTCACGAATCTCATATGTGGTTGGGTTGTGTGCGGATTGCATTGGAAAAGTGTTTCTCCCAGTATCTAACTTCCTAGTGTTCCAAGCTTTATTATCTCAGAAGATTTTCTCCAACTTCTTAGCAATCTCAGCACAAGGACACTCCCCATAAGAACCACCCACTATCGTATCACAATACTACTTAATATTATTATCATCTTGTTCAACATCTTTTTCCCCGATAGATGACTCTTTCTGAGTCAATCATCGATGCGGTGATTGGGCACTTCTCAAGAACGAGTGAACCTGTCCCGAGAACTACTGACTGATTCCTCCCCGTATGCCAACAATGTTGTTTTTCACCCTATATTTGTGTTTTAACTTCAAGACATGGGGTAGTACTGCATAAAAACACATCCCCCGCATTAATTAAATTAATTTAAAGAGTAGATTGAGTTATAGGAGAGCTTGGTAAACCATATATCGGCCTCTCTCGTCAGTAAAAGAGGAAACACTCTCAACCCTATTAGGTCCATATTCAAATCGGGACTCCCTACACAACTCTTACACACCGACGTCACCTTGGCAATGTAAGCATGTGGATGCTTAGAAGGTAGCCCCGAAAACAAACCTCTGGCGGTGAGCATTTGCATCAGACTACTAGTTACCACGAAAGTATGGCCATGTGGTAGGGGAGGCAAGACAAGTGGCCCGTCAGAGTGAGTAATATTATTATATACCCTATAATACTCTTGAGGGCGTGGAGTGGGAGGTTTCCTACATATTTCACCTTCAACAAGATTTTCAGGTAATAATTGATCATGAGCATCAATTGGTGGTGGATGTTCCGGGTTGTGATCATAATCAAGAATACCCAAATTTTTATTCATTCTATGTAGTGTACGCTCTAGTTTGGGGTCGGGTGGAAGTAGGGTTTTCTCTCCTCTACTCCACTACTTTGGCATACACGGAAAGTAATCTGCAGAGACAAAAAAAAGAAAAAGTAAAATTAGGAAAATGTTGACTAGAACTTTGGTAATATGCTTAAAGTTTTTTATTTTAAAAGCGAATTTTTCCCTGGCAGCGGTGTCCAATTCACATCTTTTAAAATCCAACACATTGTCTCTTTGCTTGAAAACTTAAAACACAATACAAACTTCTAGACTCTAGTTTTGGTTATCCTGGTCTTTAAAATCAGAAACAACTTCATCTATTTTATGCTTTGGTTTTCCTCCTGTCCTCGGTGGGGCGGGGGGTGGTCTTGATGAAATATAGTGACATATAAAATGTTTGAGTTCCCTTAATCAGTTCAAGTACACAGACATCATTAATTTTTTAAACTTCTTGTCCAACACCATGACCTTATAAGTAAATAGAATTGTCCCTTTTATATCCCCCAAGTCCATATTTGACAGACCAAGATCCCCTGCCAAGAACAGAAGCCCTAAGTCACCAGATTTCTCTCAAAATATTTCAAGAAAATAAGAACCTTGTTCTGTCCAAAAAAAGATGCAGATGGAAATTGAAATAAGTTGGATGCCTTCCATATGGATTGAAAAATAAAACAAAGTATTGGCAAGTCTGTAAAGTAGCTTACCAGATTGTATGGTTTTGAGATATATGATGTCTGCATAAACGTTCAAACAAATGGATTCTAAGATATAAAAGTTTTCTCTTTGATATGTGATTTGTCCTCTCTTTGTCCAGTATTGTCATTCTCTTAGCACAAGTCATCTCAGTTTGTTGCCTGTGTATCCTACAACATTCTCCGCTTTTTTAAATAGAAAATCAAAATCAATATTTTGCTACTAAAAGGTTATGGAAGCAGATGCTCTACTGTTAGTAAGCCAGAGTAAACATACTTTTGAGTTTTCTTGAGAACAACGGTGAAGCTACACTCCTCCTATGAACTTTTTCCACCTTGAATACTTTTGGCGTGAACATCAATCGAACATCATTCCACTGCTCCCTTTTATGGTTTCTTTATTTTTCTTCTTTCTTCTTCCATTTCCCAACTGACCATAAGGCCAAAAAATCTAACAGAATGCTCAATCCTCAATGGCATTCACCATGTTCTTCTTTGAAAAATTCAAGCCAATATAAACTTTATCATTAAATGATCAAGAAAATTAATAGTTCAATAAAGTTGTATACTCGATAATATCCTTATAACGCGAATTCAACCTCTTATATTTTAGTTGAGACCATACGAACTTCTATCGGTGTCCTTAAGTTTTCTCTTGGTTTAGGACTACTTTGGGCTGAGAACATTGAAAACAAAATTTATCAGCTTTGATAACCTTCCTTTTACTCAGAACATCCTTCCCTTCTGTGACTATAGCGTGCATTAGTCTCTCCCGCTTGCACGGTACTAATATTGGAATTTGACAAGACCAAGATCCACTGCCTAGAATACAAAGAATTTAATTTCCCATTGGTCTCAAGAAATACTTCCTAGAAAATCCTAACTGTATTTTCTGCTAAAATAGACTGACACAGTGAAAAAGTATAATAACATGGCCCCCCCCCCCACACCCCCCCCCCCATCCCCTGCCTCCTTTCCTCTCCAGATGAATTGAGTAAAGATCTTAGAAAGTCGACAGAGTTTATAGCTTGTAGCTTAACCAGAAATTTATGGTATGCATAACATGATGGTTGCATAAAAGATTTAATGAATGGATTCTTAGATTTAAAAGTTTTAGTTCTTTGATATGATATAGTGCTCTGTCTTTCCATTATTGTGTTGTTCTTATTATAAACAATCTTGGATTTTTGCTTGTGCATTCCACAACATCCTCCGCTTTCTTCATCATAAAAAACCAATATCAATGTATTACTACTAAGTTGTCATGTAAGTATGTTATATTCTAGGTGTTTTGATGATTCTAACAAATGCAGGGACTTGGTCCTTAGCAAAGTGATCTCATCCAAATTCAAATGGGTACAACTATAAAGCTGTCATACCAGGTGGTAGGTGAAAAAAACAGTGTACTACTTTAACAAAAAGAGCCGACGAAAGTGTTTGTTTCAGCGTCTTACTAATAAAGGGACCTGATCCCGGGCTGAGTTCTCTTGTCTAGATCTATAAAGGGGTACAATTGTAAATATTTCGTGTCAGAGGTTGGTGAGGAATTAACATACTACACCAATCAAAATATTCAAAGTTGTTCATCCCACGGTCAATAACTCTTTACGGTTCACATAGTCGACAGGACCAACAACAAATTAATTCATTTATTCAGAAGGAGATTGAACTATCACGATTCTCCAGAACTTACTAAGAAAAGTTTGCGAGGGATCCGAACCTGCAAGACTGCGTATGTGAAAAGACGACAAGACAGTTATCAGAAAATTTGTCACCTCTCATGTGGTAGGTGCACACCTTTTTTAAACTACAGGCTCTAAGCCAATAGGTTGTCCTAAGTAGTTATGTTGATTTTATATAGTATCTCACTAAAAACACAACTCAAGATTTGAAAAACTAAATTCACAAGCGTAAAAAGACAATCGATACATCTAGGACCTGATCAACTGAAGGAGTGATTTTTGTACCTGTTGTTATTCTTGATTGTTTGTATTAGTTTTTAACTTGTAGGATTCATTTCAGTTGTATTAGAAATGTGTAAAAACTGCTGTGAATCTTTGTAAGAACATAGTTAGGAGTAACTGTGTGTCTTACGTAAAGTCTATATTAATTAGTTGGTAGTATAGTGGGCAGTGTTGTATCTGCTTAGGCTCACTTAAGTAATCGTTGTATTACTTAGTTTAGTGATTAGGAGCTTAATCTCTAATTGTGGTTTGTAAACTGGTTTTTACTTTTCCTTTGAGAATATTAGTGAAACTGTTTGAATAGTCATATGTGAGAGATTGTGATTTATTCCCTTGAACAAGGAGGTTTCCACGTAAAACTCTTGTGCAGATCTTACTTCCAACTATTTACTTTCTGCACATATTTTAGGAACTCTTGTTGCTGAGTTATGGGACCTGGTCTCAAGATCACTGGTTGGATTATACATTCCAACAAAGTAAAATATCAATGTATTCCTCTGCTTTTTTACTTTTGGCATTTCTTGTGAAAGAAGGCAAAGCTACATCTTCTTGTGAGTTTCCACCTCATCATCCTCTGTTCTGATCTTCTTGTTTTGATTCCACGTCCTAATGGACAATGACCCAAAATCATAGCATAATGCCTAATCTCGGTGACTTCATAATTTTTTTAAAAAAAGTATTCAAGCCAATATAACCTTAATTAAATGATTAGAATATTACTAGTACAATAAAGTTGCATACTCCAAATATCTTATTATAGAGAAGAATTCAACTTTATCTATACCTTCACTTTTGAGGTGAGATCATATGAAACTCCTGTATGTTCTTTAGTCCCTTGGTGATGGACACTACTAGTGGTTGAGAAGATGGAACATAATTACCTTTTTCCAAACCTGCTTTTACATCAGAACCTCCTAGAACTTTCTCAAACTATATTGAGCATGTTGTGTGTAGATGCCAAAAATATATGACATCACAAGGCCTGATCGTCCTTAAGCAATCAAATACAAAAACATCACCAACTTTTAACTAATGACCAGAACAAATGCCTTCCTACCAGACCAGTGTTCGTAAATTTAGAGAATTCCATAGTCGATAGTGCATTTGGCAGACCAAGATCCACTTCCAAGAACACGAAGCAAAGATGTATTAATGTCAAGGAAATACTTCTAGCAAATTTCAAAGTAGGGATCTCAAAGGAGAGGGCTAAGTAAATTAGATTTTGACATAGTACAAACATGAAATGAAATAAATATTAGAGCACTGCAAAGTCCATTAAATTATTGGTGTAGATTGTAGCCTTACCATACTGATGAGTAGAGCATATGGTGTTGCATAAAAGAATAATGAAGCTTACTAGATTTAAAAAGTTTTTGCTTCTGATAGCTATAGTTTAATATGTGTGTCCAGTTACTGTCTTGTTCTGATAATGAAAAATTTAAATTGTTGTTGGTGAATACTGCAATCTTCTTGCTTCTTTAAATCGAAACTAAGATCATTGTGTTAATAAAATGCAATTCTAAGTATATACAACAAAACAATGAAATTTTCTTTTTACCATTTCGACAAAACTAATTATAGCTCGTAATAAGTACCATACTTTAAGAGGCTAAAAGTGACTAATGTGTTGTATTAGATTTGCAAGGTCCTTGCATAGAAACTTAAACTCATGTATTAATTATTATGCAAAAGACTGATTTTGAATTCAGGGGGCATAGACCAATAAGATTCCTCACTTGGACTTTTTCTTTGAATACGATTGAAGCACATACTATTTATATTTTCCTGTTGCTAACTATCCATCTAGATTTTCAGCGAAATAATCAACCTATCAAGAACTGTTCATTCATTTTCCGGATTTCTTGGAAAATCCTCAATTTTTCGACAAATAATCCGACTCGGACAAGTCACTTTTTAGTACATGGTGTGTTCATGAAAATGGAAGTGTATAACTATATGGATATCGAATTCTGCTGCACGAAAATCCATATCTGTGACATCAAAATAGGACCAAGATTGTATCCAAACATCAAAAAGTGACCACAACTTATTGAATAATAGTTAAATAATCCTCCCATCCCTTTGGCTAGCCAAATTACCATCAAATTTGCCATTTGAAACCTCCCCTACTTGTTATAACACCGCGTATCAAAACAGACCAAAAACCAGCTTTCTGAAGAAAAAAATAGGAGTGCATCGATGTCACCATCGACAGACCTAGCCATGACCACGGACCCCTCTAGCCAAATTGTCGATTGAGTCAGAAAACCCTAAACTCCATCCCAGAAATTGAAACAATAAACGGACCTATGGTCTTATAGTCTGTCTGGCAATCAAGAACTCATTTTCCCACTCTCTGACGCGTTTACGTGACAGTACGGTCGGAGAAGTACCACGGACCGAGGTATGATGTAGGTGTAGATGTAGATGGAGGAAATATCAGAAACGTTAGGGGGAAAATGCCCAGTTGCGGTTCAACATCAATTGATCATAAATTCTAGAAAAAAAAGTAATTAGTTTCCCATGGACATATAAACAGATAGATAATGGAATAGCTTTCAATAGCCACCGCATTGTTAAAATCAAACCTCTGATAAAATGTTATGCCCGTTTTAGTAAATGTCTTCGAATAGACCCAAAAACCTATGGACCAATGACGGGACAATCGATTGAACAACGACCGTCTATCAAGGTCGTCGTATTGGCCGACAGAAATTAACTCAGGGGTATTTTGATTTTCCACTTTGTTTAAACCCTAAGGTACGTTTTTTGACCTTAAATCATCGTTAATTTACTTAGTTTAGCCTCAACAAATAACGAAAACTTGACCTAAGTCAAATACATTAATCAAAACACTTGGAAAATTAGAAGCAAGCAAAGGAGAAAAAAAGTCAAGAATACTAGTGACAAGAACGCCACAAGTTCCATCAGTCCAGCCCAAATCTAAATATTTCTCGTAAATTTCATCACCAGGTTGTGGATTTCATTAGTGAGTTCCTTTCACCCTTGTAGGTCCTCGTTTTCAGTCTAGTTCTTGATTTTTTTTTATCATGAGAAATCTAGGGTTCTAGAACTTTGAATAGAACTTCATGAATTAGTTAATAAATATGTCCAACACAAAAGATCAGTAAAGTTTATATTAAGTTTATCGCAGGAATTCAAAAATCCCGAGTTATGTATTCTGTAGTTCTTGAAATACACATGGCTAGGGGTAAGATTATTTCAGTATTCAGTTATACATGCCTAGTTATTAATGCATAATTATCATATAAATGTTTGCATCTAGTTTGCAGTTCAGTTTTGAGCTATCCAGTATTTACAGAAATTTTGACATAATTAGTTAACTACCATAAATCAAGGGAGTATGTTATAACACAGAATTGAACTAGGGTTAGCGTACCCAAATAGTCCCAGAGAAACTACTAGCATAGTAGGTTTGTAAGTCTCTCTGTGGGCATCAGATTAGTGATCATGCCAACATGCCTTTTATACCTTATGGCATGGTATATGGGTCCTCTCGATGGGGCGTAGAATCGGGAGACTCCCATTTACCTACTATGGTTTTACTATCGTATTAGTACTCCCACAGTCAGTCAGACTCTCTTGAATAGAATCATTTATTAAGTATATCACTATTCAGTTTCAGTATGTTATAATTGGGATCTGCATTCAATTAGCTCTGAAATTTGTATATCCCTGTTATATTATTATACTTGCTTTTGTGGTTGTAGTTATGTTTATTTTAGCTTTATGCATCCTCCTGCTCAATAACCTCAAGAACGTATGCTTACGGCGCTGCTACATCTTATCGTTGAGTGAGTTCAGGTTCTTTCTCAGTATCCAGATCATGTTTAGGTCAATTTCAATCTCTAATTCGCATTGAGTGGTGAGCCGCATTCTCCGAGACAAGGGTCAGGAGTTCATTTATTTCTTTAGTCCTTTAGTTTCATATTCTGTGTTATTGTACCAATATTTTGGTTTAGTTAGAGGAGACTTATTTAGGACAATATTAGTTTTCATCATAGTATTGATGTGTTAACTTCTTTATGAAACTCGCAGTTATTCATAATTATCTTTAAAAAAGTTATAGAATATGGGTAGTCCCCATTTGTCAGTTTAAATTATAATTTAGCTTCCGACATTCAGGTTAATCTTTAGGTAATGCTCATGATAGCCAACAAGGTTAGCTGAATCACTTGTGTCCTAGTTCTATCCGCCTTCTGCAAGTAGCTCGGGGCGTGACACTTGTACACTGGAAACCTCAAGTACAAAGGGGTTTTTTAAATATTTTTGCAAACATCTTGTGGGAAAGTCTTCGGAATCATCGGCATACCTGTAAAGTAAATTAGACTCAGTTACATACATCTCAAAATCGAATACAGTAAAAAGATAGCTCCCAATTATCCTATGAAATCCTTTGCAAAAAACTCACTAAGTCTTCTATATTTTCCATAAATACTAAACAAAATGCCCACATTAATAAATTAGGCCAACTTAATTACCTTTCTTGAAAATCTCCAAAATCTTTGCCCGAGCATGGCAGATTCATCAAAATGCCACTTTTCAAGTAGCAGACACACACCATCAACATATTTAAAAAGTCAAACAGATACAAATTCGTTGTAATATTTTCAAGAAGATCTAGACAATATACATTTGAAAAATGAAATAATTGAATTATAATAATATGAAACATTCTATCAACAATATTAAAGGATTAATGCACAAGTACCCCTCAACCATGCTCGAAATTTCAGATACCCACACTTAGACCAATATAAGGTCCTAGACCCCTGGACACTATATTATTAATAAAATTTCTACCCCCTTTTCGTCTACGGGACAATATCTTTTGAATGAACGATGGTTGATTTTTTTTCAAAGTTAGTGCCAACGTAGGTCGAAGATTAATAGATAAATGGGTCTCTAATATCGGGCATAGGTGAAGGGGGCGGGGGTAGGTACTTTGCATTTTCACATAAATAAACATAAACCTTGACATTATACTGTTAGGAAGTATTGCCACCTTAGGTACTATAATGGTTGGTTAAATTCCTATGACTCATACAAAACTATTAAGCTTAAATTGTTAATAATCTTATTAGTTTGTAAACTATAGAGTTAATTTCGAATTATTGGTTTTATTTAACAGAACAGAGTTTAACAGACACACGGGATGATTTAAAATAGAATTTCAAAAGGGAAAAAAATACAATTGTACATAAAATTACGTTTAAATCACAGGTGTGAGATAGTATAATGTTATAGAACTTTGGTGCCACAAAATTGTTATTTTAGAAGAAGAAGAATTCCCAAGGGAAAACTCCTCCTGCCAACTGGCTGAGGACCTTGCTAGTCATCCTGTTTTTGTCAAACCGATCTATTAGAACGATTATGTAGCAGCAACAATTAATATCAATTATTGTGCTTTGTTGTTTTGATTTCAGGCGGGCTTCATACTCTGGATGAAACTTAAATCACCACCGCTAGAAAGAATTTATTTGACGAAATAAACACAGTCTCTGAAAAATATTTTTTTTTGGTCTACTAATCAAATTAAAAATCTCTCATTAAAAGAAAATATAATTGTCATCTATTATACCATATTATTTCCAATCGTACAGTGATGTCACCATAAAAATATGTAAGAGTGGAAATACATAAAGGAGCAATTAAATCATGTATGTCAGGCATGCATTATGCCGAGTCTCCATTATGTGACTTTTCTTTTGTTATTACTGAAATTAAAAGATATTACTTTTCCAGCACTATGAACAAGCACCGCTTCAATATAAAAGTTTATAATAATTTTTTTGTAATAATTAAATTTTAAGATCTGAAAAATATGTAATTATATTAAATATAATACATTTAAAATTATATTTTCTTGATAGTAAAATAACAGCAAAATTAAAAATCTAGTTTGAAATAGTGGAGAATTAAAAAGTGAAGACCAAACACATGTTCTTTATATGTTTGATAAATATTTATTTTCTGGACATTTTAATTATCATGCTGAGTTAACCAATAATTGGTTTAAAAGAATTATTTTCATTTCAATTTATGTTGCATTATGACTTGACATAAAATTCTAAATAAAAAAATATCATTAAACTTATAATCTAAAAAATATTGGATTACTTGTCGTGTGACTTTAATATGGGTGTCATGTCTATTTCATGTTAGTAAGACTCATGACTCTACTGTTCAAACTTTATACATTGAAGTATTTACTTGTGACATCCAAAATGGAGAACATCAATGTAAAAATAATGTCAACTAAATGACACAGTTACATTGTTATGCATTTAATTTTGTTGGTACATGTACGTTATTCGAAATGATTTTGAAAAAATACATAAAATAATTTTTTGGGACAAATCAAAAATAAAATAAGACACTTAAATTGGCGGCTAGGAGAGGACCCCAATTGGATGTGGAGCAAACTGATGAGGTTGTTACTCCCTTAATTAGAAGGTTTGGGTTCCAAGTTTTTAATAGATAAAATCATTTAATGGAGGTTCCCTAAATCGGGATCCTACACGACACAAATTCACATAGTCAGCTCTAATAGTGTATTCAAATAATCATGTGGGTAAAACAAATAGGAATATTGCGGATAAAGGGAACCAAATAGTTATAAGAGGGTGTAAAGAGAATATGAAAAATCGACAAACTAATCGAACGCACGATTTATGTTATTTTTCACGTAAACCTCCGTCCGAGAACATAATGTAAGGTATAAGTTGCTCAAAAAATTGAATGATTATTTTTGAATTATAAATTCAAAATGAAAATCTGAACCAAAACTAATAACCCTTTTTTACATGTAAATAAATTTTGATATTAGTAACATTGTTTTTAGTCCATGTTCAATAGTAATTGTTTATTAATTTAAAAATATTCAATTATATTTCTATTTAATTATGTCTTATAAGTTACAAAAAAATTCACTATATATTATTTCGCTACTTAAATATATGCCTTATTACACTTCTTTTAATCTAATTGTTATGTTTGCCCAATCTATAAATAAGAATATCTTAAGAGATGATTCAATGCAATTTTCATTTTTTCATCTTTTTTTTTTCTTTTCACCTTAAGAACAATCCTATAATTTTCTTCACTTCAAATTCATCATAGAGATGTTCACAGTAGTTTGCTACCATTTCATCAAATAAGAAAAAAACCTTAATTATCTTAGAAAGATTCTCAAAAGACTGGTCATATTAGTATAAAGTTTGAATGATTTTCAAATAGTCTGTGAAAATTTCATTGTTAAGTATTGTTTGATTTCACTTTAATATTATTTCTAACCTTTTTATTTTCTTTTGATTAGATATCTACTAACCTGTGATTAAACGGATGAATGAGGAGTGAATGAAAATATCGTTTTTGTTTTATTGTTTGGGTAACTTTTTGTTAATTCTACTTAATATTCGAAAACAAATCATTGTTTAAAAGTAGATATTCATATAGGTACCATTTGCTCTAGCTTATTAGATATGGTTACCTCTAAAAATATATTATCGGACCTATCATATAGACATCAATCACAAAATATAAATCAGAGTAACATCTTTAATATTTTTAAACTTTAATTAATAAATAAATAAGTAATGAAAGGAAATGAAAGAAAAAAATCCTCAAGGTTATATTATAGTTAGACGAATAAGTTACACTACTTTCAAATAAGTAACTAATCCTACATGTTTTTTCAAAAATATATAAGTTGTTAATTGGTCAAATTTATTATAAAATTGATAGAATGTAAGAGCCAATCAATTTTTATGTGATTTTTAAAATAAAAATCGAATTATAAAATAAAACAACGATATTAAGATGAAGCAAATAACATGGGCTCGAAGCAGCCAAAACATTGTGCTCTTTTTGGTTTGTAAGAAAATAAGGAAGCACAAAATTAAAGAGGAAATAGTAGAGAGAGAACGCATAAGTAATATAGAGCCCCTAAGTCTTAGAGATGATACATGGTTGAATTAGTCAATTCGACAGAATTGAACCTGAAATGATTAGGATGCCAATCTGTCCAGATAAAATATGGGCTTATATGGATTTGATAAAAATATGATTAGGCAAAATGATTCTAATCCACTTTAACTCTTAAAGTAAGAAAAAATGAAAGCAATTCCTAAATTAATTAATAAGTGGATCCCTGAATCATTATTTTAAAACTAAGAGAAAAAATTAATGTTAAGCCCATCCTACACCCCCATCCCGACCTGCCACCTTACCCCCCCTCCCCCCCCCCCCCCATTTTAATACAAGAATTTTTTTTGCCCACCCTCCTGCTAGGTAGCCATCCCCACCATAACAACTTAAGATTGGTTGTTAAAGGCAGAGGTAGTGGCAATACAAGATTTTTCTAATCGGTGTCTGTCACCATTTAAGGGCAAAGAATACTCACAAAGAAAATCAATGAAAATATTGTCTTTTAAGCCCCAAAAATGGAGGACCCACATTTAATAGTGAATTTTGATTATTAATAGTTTCTTAAAGTATTATGTAAATTAAAAAAATAAAAACAATTACCATTTAAAGTAGATAATATTTAAAAATATAAATAAACAATCACATTCACTTTACGATTTAATGAAATCTTACATAACGTTAATTCAAAAATTTTATGCAATTTTATAACGATTAAAATCCTTAAAATTAAAATCAATCGACAATGAACCTAAATAAATTCTTTTCGAACTAATTATCTTGTCTCCCAGTCAGTTGAAGCTTGAGTTGTTAAGATGACTTTGACGTTAATGATTTTTTTTAGAATAATATACATCTACATTTAAAATTTAGGTACATATTGTAATCTGCATTATTAGAATTGAGGATCAACTAATTGCGATTGCGATTGCAGACATTGTGATCAATTTGATGAATTCTAATTGTTTCATTGTGGACAAGACAATGCGAATTTATTATTATTATTTATTAGAAGAACCAAAATAAAAATTCAAGGAACATAATAATTTAAATAGAAAGCAAAAAAAATACTTAAAGGATGCAGAGAGATTTGGATGCTAAATAACGATGAGGATGCACAATAATGCATAAAATGAAAGAAAACTCACAAAATCACAAATATACACTATAAGGATTTAAAGGTCCACTATTTGGGTATAAATTTCTAAGGGATAAACGACGTAAATTTTGAGTTTATTAATTCTAAAAAAAAAGTGTAGATTAAATGGAATTTAAAGTTGTCTATACGTTTTTAAATGGATATTAAACTTATTTGTGTGAATTTAAAATACAAATTAGAGAAAAAAAAAAAAGAGTGGAAAAATAAAATATGTTAAAGAAAGCAATCAAACTGGGCATCGCACCCAGGCGTAATATTTGAAAGGGGATCGCACCCAGCGTAGTAATATTTGAAATGTGGCGCCTCTGCCACTTTGAGTCAATAGTGTTCTTATGTAAAGCAATGTCCTTTTTAGTATTTTACCTCTATGTTTTGTTTTAAAAGTTTTTTTAGTATATGTTATTTCGTTAAAAAAAATTCGACGAAGTCCTGTCACGTGATACACCTTGACATACCAAATCTGCCCTAGATAGGTTTATTGCAAAATCGGTAAGTTGATATGTTTTGTCCTACTAGCAAATAATTAATTTTTATTTTACCACTATCTCGACACCCCTGATATTAAATAGGGAGTCGTTGCCACTCCATCAATATAAAATAGTTCATCTAGTATTACCGTACTCTGTTTTTTTTTTATTTCTTTGCTCCTCAAGAGAGAGGGCCAGCGTTGTTAAAATTTCTAAAAAAAATGAGGTTTGGTTTTGTGATTTGCATTTTGTTCAGTGGTTTGATAAATGTTTCGGTGATTGGAAATTTCTCCTAGTTCATTGAATTCCTGTTTGAAAACTATGAACATTCATCCTACCATTCCGACTCCCAATTATATCTTTGTCTCAGCACCTATCATTATGATCTCACCCTAATTTGCATCATCGATTCAATAGACTTATGGTTATAGCGATTTGTTATTCGGACGTTCTAATAAAAATAAAGTCTTTGTCTTTTAAAAAATCTATAAGACAAAACAAGAAAAACATTTGCAAAAGTTCTAACAAAGCTATAAGCATTTACTACCAAAGAAACAGACACTTGGTCTAATTACAACTTTAGAACTTATATGAGCACTTTGCTGAATATAATGTGATACATATATAGAATCATGCAAAAGTTATCTTAGAAAAATAAGTTCCTCTATGTTACGTTTTAGAGAAAACAGCCACAGGAAGCAAAGATATTACCTTCTTAATAAAAGGATTGCCAAGGATGAATGTTTGTAAACTTTTGAACCTTAAAATATTTTGTGAGTCAAACTTGAAGCGAAAACTTACTACGAATATATTCTTGTGGTGGTTTGAAGGCAACCAATCCTATTGTTATGACGCATAGTCAAAGTCAATTACTAATATGCAACTCTTCCATATATTTCCCTTCTCATTAACTGTTTATTTTTTCATCATAATTATGTATATCTTTTTGCCGAATCTCTTGGAATAGTCCAATTAACATACATATCAAATATTGTAAAAAGTGCTAACAAGAAATAACAAAAAATAGTAGGCTCGACCTTACCATAAAATTCATGTGTGACTTTTTTACAAACCATTTCATCGCTGACTGCTGGCCTACTACCAGGTCCTCATAATAGTTTCTCTTTCCAATATTTCTACAATTATTTGTGTATGCCTGCACAGAAACCTGATTTTTAACAAGAGAATAAATAGCAAAATCGTCTTACTTAGGTGACGATGCACCACAAATTGGTGACCACATATGTAGTAAAATATCGATTGTCTTCACTATCTTTATCTTCCAATTATTCCAGAGCTCAGCTGTTTTCAGAAACAAACTTTCAACAATTTTTGTTTTCTTTGATGAAACAACCCGAAATTTATGTAAGCAAAATGAAGCCTTAATGAGTTGGAATAAAAAAACCCCTCTCTCTTTCTCTCTCTCTCTCTTCGATATATATATATATATATAGACGGAGGAGAGAGAGAGAAGACACACAAAACACACACAGGTGGAGCACGGGTCCTAAGATTCATGTACATGTATGGAAATTTTTTTAAAAAATAAAGAGATCAAATACCTTTAAAATGATATTGATTCTTGGTACAGTCTTAAATCACAAATAAATGAAAACCAACATACTTATAGTAGAGTTAAATAAAGGTGTGATAAACCATCTAGTTTTATGTACCATAAATACCATTATTTATTGGTAGAAATTTACAATAAATATAAGACTTATAGCCATTATTAGAATTAGAAAAAAATCTTAAATTTGCAACCTCTTTATTACCAGTAACTCATAACAGACTGTTCGGTCTAAATAAAATACGTAGAATGAAATCAAAATTATTGAGATGAATATTATGTATACAGAAAAAGATATTTAAGCCACGGTCCCCAAAGCCGGAGGGAAGAGTGTACTCATGAGTGAGTCAACAAATTTTAAAATTTATGATATAAGTATAGTGGTAAGATTTCTTGGAGTAGCTCATACTAGACTCTGCCTTGGACTTGCTTAGTTCATTGTAGAACCTCTTATTGGCTCATTGTTGTGATGTGAGCTCAATAGTTATAAAAGAAACGCGATTATGAATAGTCATAACATAGCTAACAAACACCAATTACCATTACTCTGGTGCTCTACTATAGTGACTGTTTTTACATGTGTTTCTCTGTTGGTTATTATCACAATTCACAAATAAGTTGTTAAGAGTCAAATAATTTTTAAACATCAACATGGTGTTCCTTCCGTTTAGGTGAAGGGACAGTAGGAAAATCCAGTAACACTGTCTAAATAATAATATGTAAGTCGAAAATATGGATAGGAAATGAAAAAAAAGTAATTTTAATCTATGTTAGTTTTTAAGCTTCTCTCACAATGTGGTCATTCCAACCTTATACAAAACAGAGAGAGAGGAGAACTAATCAACTATTTATTTTTTTATGAACACATGCATATATTTAGATCCGGAGAACCAAGAACGATAGGTGCATTACAAAATATATGAACTTTTTTGAGATGCCTCTGTATATATAACTCTTGCGGAAAATATGTGAAGACTGCATAAATTCATAACACAATTCAAATAATATCATGTAACCAAAACAATCCATAGAAGGAATTTACTGAATGGATCAACAGACAGAACAGAAACTTTGCCACGTATTGGGCTCATCACAAGACGATGTTCTAAAAGAATACACCTCTTTGATATCAAAAAATTATTTATTCTCAATCAAATAGGGTTCGCATTTAACATTCACAAATGCAAATCACATAGAAAGGAAAGATGCTAGGAAATAAGATTACATAACTATACAAGATATGAGAGGAATGCGTTATGTTCCTGTGATTAAAATTAGCAACAAGAGACATAAAAGATATGAAAAGAAAAACACAAAGAGTATCGAGTCCAAAGAAAGCAACTGTAATCATTAAGAAATTAATCCCGCACCACACCGATGTTGACAATTAAATTCCTTCCAAGATGTAAATTGGATTAAACCTAAACCAAAGAAGTAGTGGTACCTCACACTTCAATAATTTCAAGAACTCAAAATGTTGGCAACAATCACACATACCGACTCTCATCCTATGAGCGATCGATTTGTTGTGTAGACATGTATGCAAAAGAAGGAAAAAGAATTCAATGCTTAAAAAATGAAAGAAAACTCTCTATTTTAGTCAACCCAAAGGGTTAAAGGTCACAACTCATAGGAAAGAACATACTTCTAGAAAAGGCAGAAAACAGGGAAAATGGCACAACCTTCCAACGGTCATAGACCTGTAAAAAGAACACAACATTCCAAGCAAAGTGACACTCTTCAAGAGAGTCACAAACCCCTTCATTCATGTTCATACCTTTTTTAAAACTGAAAAATCCCCCAGTTGAATAGGGAAAGGGCTTATTTATAAAATTATGCATGTGTGAAAAAGCTGTGTGATTCGTAAGTAAAGTCAATCACCATCGCGACCTTAAGTAGGTTTTCCTTTAAAACTTCGTCAGTAGTAGTGAAATATATCGATATCTCGAGTCAATCGAGATTTAGATTTGATATGTTTGAACCGTCGAGCTTTGGTGTATACCTAGTACATAATAACACCTCACGTTTGAACTAGTTTTGGTTCTCATTTGTTTGTTCGTCAGCAAATTAAACACATTCAGTTATAAGTTCTTAGAGACTGGACTTATCGAATTCTCCTGGAAGCCAACTACACTTCATTACCCTATATAGGTGTTTCTACAGGTGATTATCCGTAGACTACACATTGTTGTATAGGACACTGTTATCAAACCTATAACCATTAAAATTCCTAATGCCTTCTTCCTTGTTACTGAATATTTTCTTATCATGAGACTAGACCATTAAAAAAAATAGTTTACAATGTTGAACAGTCATTAATGACATTCTTTGATCTCCTTGAACCTAGATCTTTGGATCTCAAGTTCTCTAGGTAGAGTACCTCCACCATGACTTGTCTCTCGTGCCAAGCTCATCGCTTTGATAACTATCAAATTCCTCAGTGAGTTGGCCTTTTATATGGGGATCCTACACATTATTTGTGACCGTAATAGTAATATGGATAATTCCACTAGGAGAGGTAGTTTCTCTAGGATATTATGTCATGTTCATATATGACAAGACCCGTTGTTATACATCAGCTGCCACGCCCAACCTAGTGTATGCATACTTTATCTAAAAGGTTTGTGAAAAAAAAATCTTTCAAGAAATTTGGAGTCATTCAACTTCTCACCGGTCTATCCAGAGTGAAAACGAAGATTTCATAGGTAGAGAGGTTTATAGAGAGAGTGAATCCATTTCTGTTTGAAGATTTCCAGAGATTTCTCAACCACAGAGTACAAATAACATATTCCACTTGTGGAATTTATCATTGGACCTGGTGATGTTGGTGATTCAATTGCATCAATATATTCTTCAATACTGGTGAATATTAGGTATAATGCAAGCACAAATTGTTACGTATGTTTTTTTTAAAAAATCTCAAAAACTCTTCATGGCATCATATGAGTTTGATTAGATAATGTGTGAACCGGTTCCTTTACTACTACCACATGTTATATCTTATCGCGTACACTTTATGATATATTTTTATCATAAGTTCTCAATAATCTAGAATAATCAATGATTGAGTCACCCTTGTTCCTTCATTCTTTTGATGAAGTAAAATATCACATTTATTGGAGCCCGGGGTAATATTGAAATCCCAACTATGTGAACTTTTCATAGTACACCCCCCTTATTCAATCACATTCAAACGGATAATTTCTTTACATCGATGACCTTCTAGCATATGCTAGTAGCCATTTAGTCATATGTGTCTCTTGATACAAAATGTCATCATACATACAAATAAAAATGACCTGTGGATTTGGAATGTATTTAATGTAAATAGGGTCGGGCCCTCTCTCACAATTATTAATCTAGAATTCCATTTGCCAATGCTAGTGTGGTCAAACTTCACATGTCATTATTTGGGCGCCTGTAGTCAATAAAGTGAGCTCACTACAAGTTTACACATTTTTTTCCCAAGAAACCACTAAGCTCGCAGGTTGTTCAATGTAAAAATTTCTTACTAAATAAAATATTGTACACCATTTGACAAATTACAACTAGCAAATAACATCTGAATTGATGTAATCCATAGTTAGAGGCTATATATGTCAAAATAATCTAGAATTTGTTATTGTCTAAAAGCTTATGACAACAAATCTTTCTTTGTATAGTCAATAGTTCATCAATTTTTTTTAGATCCACTTGAACCCAAAAGTTGTATTCCTGAAGAAGATCAAACCAACTATCAAGCTGGGCCACTAAGTTGAATCTATTACTACTTGAACAGACTCGTTCCAAGAAGGATGAGTCCACAAAAGACATATTTTTACGACAATATGGACACATTTTCGTGACGAAAATATTACGAAATGAACCCGAGGAAAGTAAGTAATGGGCAGTGACATTACTACGCCTCTGAATCTCCTTATTAAGAACATTCCATCCTTTGTTTCTTCTCAAGGTCGTTTAGACCTTACATGACTATCCGGGGGGTGGGTTGGACTTACTAACATAAATTAACCATCGCTCCTATTTGTAGCATATTCAATAACAACAATCCACAGAGGTCACATTTTACCAGTTATAGAAAAGTTCCCTTGATCTCCATATTCTCATATCGAAGACTATATTGAAAACTTTACATTACCTTTCAAGAGTGAGTTATTGGTGTATAATTCGAAGGAACGACAAACAATTTTCTATAGGATACAGCAACGTCTGATAAACTTTTTGTGTTCCTTTCTAAACAAACAAAAGTTTTCTATATGTTTCCCTTTCTAACAGATACAAACTTTTTGTTCTCCCTTTCCTGAACACACACAAAAAAGATTGTGTTCTCTTTTCTTTAATGATAGAAGCCCCCAAAGGTTGTGGTTAAACTAAGAACTTTATACATAGACATTCAACATTCCTTCAAAGTTCAGTTTCTCATGTCAACAATTCCTAGATTGAGGTGAGAAGGTCCAGTAATGATTCCATTTTCTGCAAAAAGAAGATTCATATTCTTCACCTCTACCATCCTAATCTGAATATTCAACTGACTTTCAACTTCAGTTTATATTGCCATATGTTCTATTGCGTCATCCTTACCATCTGCAGCATAATAAACATAACAATAATCTAGTGAATTGACAATAAAATTTATGAAATACTTTTTCCACCACGAGCTGTGTTGACTTTATATCAAAAATATCGTGTGTTGTCGGAAATCAATTCAAAGGGTATTGCTAATTCATTTCAACAAACATACGTGCATTGATTTATTGCACTATTAAAATTAGGCAAAACTTCTAAGTTAATCGGGTGGTTTTTGCATGCAAGATTTTGTAATTGACATGGCTCAACATTTTATGTCACAAATAATTTGACGTCAAGCAGTAAGAAAACTAATAAAATACCTACGTTTGGTTGGACAAAAAAAAATTTGAAATTGTGAAAAAGACCTTATATGATCCGGGAACCTTTTTCCACAAATATTTTGTTCTTCTTTTTATATTTTTTTCAAAACAGACATTGTTTTTTAACGTCATATCAATACCTTGTATGATGTCCTTTAAGAAGGACAATTCCATTATAAATATAAAATTCAATGTGTTATTAGAATTACAAGATGTTGTCTCATGGTTCCAATAAGGGCCATATAACCCAATATGTTGTTCTTACAACACAAACATTATGTGGTCACTTTTCACCAATGTGCAGGTCTATACCAAAAAAAAAGACATATCTTTTCATGAAAAATCACAATTTTAAGTGAAGTTTATTCATTCAAAAAACACATTTCTTTTAACGAGTAATATAATTATGCTGGTTTTATAATGGTCATTCAGTTATCCTGTAAAGAGAGAATCAATGAACACAGCTATAAAGATACCTCAAAATTGGGGGTCTAGCGTAACATGATACACGAATGTCATTCAAATTCAATCTGGCATTATATTTAGTACTTTATTTTTTATATATTATTTTACAAGAACTTAGAAAGAAAAATGGTAAGGTAACACAATAATTTTAGACCAGATAAGTAAAGAAAAAAAATACTAATCATTAATATGTAACTTTTTCTAAACTAACAGTTTGTATCATATTAAAGTTATCTCATAATTAATTTAAGCACTAAATTTCATACGTATGAAAGGCTCATTCGTTTTTTTTTAAAAAAAAAAAGACTTTTTCCCTCTTTAGTTGTTTAACAAGAAAAGATCTTTTGTTGTAAGATTGCAAATTTAACTTTTCTAATAAACGTTTAATTTTTAGACCCACAAGATTAAAGTACAATTTAATACATTAAAATAACGGAAATTTAGCACCACAGATTTAAAAATCGGGGGATTTTGCTAAAAAATTCGGCTAATCAAATTAGATAACTCTTTGAACGGGAACAACATATTAAACAAAGGTTCCTCTAAAGGAGGGAAAAAATAAATTTATGGTATAGACCAACAGACAATAAAAGAGTATATTGATGGAGAAAAAGAAAGGAAATTTCCTGAAAAAGAAAGAAGAAAAAAGTGTCGTCAATGTGGTTTTACTTTGTCTCTAATTATATAGATGAACAAGTAAAAACGTATCCAGAACGAAAAATATATTTGGTAGCGATACTGTTTTGGCACAATTTAATTTTTAAGGTTAATGTCGTAATTAGAGGGAGCTGGCAAGGATATTGTTGGGACAGGAAAGGGGCCACCAGAAGGGCCGGGAAGGTAAGACGAAAAGAACAAGGAAGAAGAGCAGGGGAGGGAAAAAAAGGAGAAGGGCGAAAGAAGGCCGGACCAAGAAAAACATCACACCAAGAGGCAGGGAGGGAGAGGCAGGGGAAGCGCGAGGCAACTCTCTTTCTTCTAATTTTATGATTTCCATTTTTTTTTTTTTTTAGGATACTGCCTTTGTTCTTTATTTAATATCCTGTTTTTTTTTAAGGAGAAGAATGAGTACATCATTAAATTTTAAAAGAAATCATAAGGATATTAATTAATAATACACTCAAAATAATAATATTTTACTAATTTCGATAAGTTTATGTCATGTTGAGAGTAATCACTACTATGTTATGAATTTAACACTTTAATGAATCATTATTTTCAATCTTAATTTTTTTAATAATATCTTTTAAGAGTATAATTGTAGTGAATTAAGTGAGAAAAAATTTAATTAATTTTATTTAGCAATCATATATAAAAGAATGCATCATCTACAAAAATAATATTTTTTACAATTTTAATAAGATATTCCACTGGAAAAATGCTACCTACTAAGTGTTTCATGAAAGATAAAAAAATTTAATAAAATGCATTATTTTCTAATGAATTTTTTAAAAATGAATATGGTCCTTAACCAGTATAATTGTAGGACATCAAGATAAAGACAAAAATGAACTCATTTTATGTCTTACATTATACATACCAAAGCATAACAAAAAGGTTAAGCTAAATGAAATGAAATGATAAAGTACTAATCATGAAGAGCACATGATGAGCAGTACCTCTGATATAACTGCCCAACAAAACGCTGGCTTCAATGCACTAAGAGTCTGACTTGGGAATCGATGAGACAGTAACGATTACTATTATCGAGAATAAACAATGGATCTAATACATCGACCCCGTTGACACGATAGTTCAAAACAATGTCCCATAAGGAAGCTGGTAGTTAATGGCAGGACTTCGTCCAAGTATTTATTTAGGGTCATTTTTTGTTGTTACTTATTCGATTGAGGCCACTTAAGAGCTGTTTCTTGGGATGCCTATAGCTTAATTCATTTTTTATAATGAAAAATAGAAAGGGCGCCAGTTCTTTCAAGAACCAAGAAATAATGTTCTTATGTTTTAGCCCCAATAATACAAAGGATATTTCTCTTTCGATTTTTCTTCACCATTATGTCGGGATTTCCATAGTGGGTTTCCGCTATCCATTTAGTGTGTCCTAGCAATTTATGTCAGGTCCTGATTCTACATAGATTATATAGGCATAGGGTTTAATAATATCTAGGAATTTTTTTTTTGTATATTCACCTATATAGAATCCATAGCGCGCAAGTAAACCATGTTACCTTAGACACGTGGAAACAATAGGTTTTTCTCCAAACACGATCAGTAGGCTAACCTGGCCATAGATTGTTGATTACTAATTTGTGGCTTCATTTCGTTTTAATATACATAAAACAATAAAATTGAAAGTTCTTTTTTTCTAGGCGAAGCAAGCGACCCACAGTACCCCACTTCAAAACTATGCCGAAAATGCTCAGAAGACACCTTATAACTCACTAAGGTCCACTATTACACCCAATGAGAACTTCATGTTAATTTAACAATGTTTGTTACTCACGTTTTCGACAGGTGACACTATCTGTGGGCCCCCCAATGATGGTGACTTTTTTTCCAAACTAGTGCACACGTAGGCATAAAAATGCGGTTAGAAAATTAAATAGAAACGGTAGAAATAGAAATAGGAAAGGGTAGAAAATTATTATAAAATAAGTTCAGGGGAGTAGAGTAGTAATAGACCTAGTATAGTATAAGTGTGTCTCAGAGATTTCGGGCATAGGTGAGGGAACTTGTGCATGATCAATAATTATATACCTTTGCTATAATTATAATAAATAATATGGAGATATAATTTCATGTTCATAGTGCTCTTTAATGAATATCTATAAAACCTTGTAGAAATGAAGGATCTAAAACTATGCATTCGAAGAGAGAATTATAAAAAATCTTACAGATTCTTTGAGAAGTAGAAATAAATATTATAACAACAAAGAACTATATTTTAAGACTTACTAGTAGCTAAGTGCTTATGCCCTAACTGAATATAGACTTTTTATTGGTTGAGGGGTTTCACCCGACATTCTATACACTCCTCCTATTTTTCTCGTTTATCAAATCCAATTTTTATTTGAAAAAAAGAAAAAAAAGAAGAATAGTATCAAAATTCTAATGCAGAAAATCACCAAAAATAAAGATAAATGCTTGTTTCTCTTCGCGCTGAATACCAAGTAATTGGACTTATCACAATTTATTTTTTTGCCTTATTGTATTAGTGTTTTTTTCAGTGTATATTCTGAAATACAAAAAATAAAATTATATTAATATGATCATTTTTTACAATAACCAATACATTAATGCCAATACTATATTTTGGGGTCAAATGTGTCAAAGCTAGCAATAAATGAGTGTGTTTTACGAGGTATAAGAAGGAAAGAAAACATGCAAGACATTAGTTATTTTCACAAATGCATTTTAAATAAGATTGGTCCACCTAATATTTTCTACAATGCATTCTGAGTACATTGTAGATACTAGTTATTATTTTCTTTGTGTGTTTTCGGGTAATATTAAGGATTGTGAATGAAGAGCATTGTATTTGAAAAAATTGATAATAAATTAAAAGTAGTAGCATATTTATACCAATTAAGAGAACTTTTATTTGTGTTCCATACCTATATTAAACTTTAAGAAAGATGGATGATCTTTGGATATATTTTGATATTCAAAATTTATTTTTATAAGAAAAAACCATGATTAAAGTAGGATCAAAATTAAAACAATGCATTACTTAAAACTCATAATTTTTTAACTAATAGTATAATAAAAAGGAAAAAAAAGAGGGTTTTATGAAAAAAGATGGCCCGAGGAGTAGTATCTTAGTTTTAACTTGCTATGTCAATAATTTTTTATAGGCTTTGTAAGGTTAAGTCATCATCTTCTTCCCCAGTAAAATTTTTATGATATAGACATTTATAAAAACGCTTTAAATATGTAACCTTAAACCTGAGATTCTGCAACAAAAAAAAAAATAGAAGGATAGATCAACCGTAAAGCAGAAATTAAGTTTGAGACTGGGGATTCATCTTCTAACCCATGACATTCAATCCCTATGACAAGACCCTATCTCTTCAGTTTCTCCATTTTTTAAAAATAAAGTCTGAGGTTTCTTTAAGCGGAACTACCCTAATGTGTGCGTGAATGTTCATCTAATTTGTTCTTCTCTTAAATAGACCTTTTCATTAATGAATAGTTGTTACATTGGTATTTTAACAACTCTCTTTGAATCCTTGGAACA